>CM076580.1:627167540-627767540 GCA_034641835.2 Pinus albicaulis | reverse complement strand
AAAATGTCTTTAAAATTTAAAATATCAGATTCATCATCCACTATCTCATCAATCTCTACTTTCTCTAAATTATCTATGTTTGAACGACTAAATTTAGTAGATTTAGCAAACTTTACATTATTTACATCTATACTATTCAAATCAATTTCACTATCTAAATTATGATCTACTATACAATCTGTGTCTATTTTACAATTCTAAAATTCACCTTCATTGTTCATAAAATGCTAAATATGTTGATCTTCTGAGAAAATTGTCCAATATTTAAGATTATCTGGAATTATTGGTCTATGTTTGACTTCTGCAGTATATCTATGATTTGGCTGAAATGGCAGATTATAGGTACTAGCAAATTTGCTATGGGGTGAGCCTGTATGTTATGTTTTCTTAGTATTGCAAAAAAATTACATTCTAACATTTATTTGCTCAAATCTAACACAGTTTCTCTATATTGGCTTAATCTTGGATTATAAAAAGAATATTCTCCATTTATATTTTTTTACAATTAACTCTGATTCTCCCATAATTGATATTCTTTTACCTCCTAAATTCCTAACAATTTGCAGTCCTAAAATGAGAGCTTCATATTCAGCCATGTTATTGGTACATTTGAAATTTAGTTTGAAAGCATGGCCTTCTGCATGATTATTTTCCATATTAGTTATGGAGACTCCTGCTCCTGCTCCTAATTTATTGATTTAACCATCAAAATCTAGGTGCCATAATGATTCATGAAAGATGTTTTCACTATCTGGTGTTTTTTTTTTATCTTTTAGTTCATTTTTTATCTCAACATCAGTTTCAAAGTTGCATAAGATGAATGAATCCATGTTAGTAGGTGTAGTGTAAATTGGGTAATTTCTTGGTCTTTCTACACTACTCACCATATATTTCATCAATGTTTCCCTATAGAGTTTCTTTGGTTGGCCAAAAACTGATATGGTTTCATATGACATATCTAGTTGTAGAGATCCCTGTAATTTAGCTCCCCATGAGTGAGATAAGAGCATTCCATACTTGGGTGGGATGTCAGCTACTACAATGTCCATGAGTATTCTTTTACCAGGATATTGAACTAATGTGACACACAAATCTTTAATCAAACCTAAACATTTGACTTTGTTGGAATCAAATGAAAAGAGATATTTGTAAGGCCTAGTGATATCTAAATTCAGGGTTTCCATTATTTCTTTTGGCATTAAATTGTGTGAAGCCCCTGAATCTAACATTGCATTGTGTAATATTTGATCATGAATAGTTAAGCTAGAGTAAAATGGTGGAACTGTTCCATCTTGGTGTTTTCCATTAACATCAGGACCAAAAATTAACTCTGGTTGATCATTCATGTTTAAGGTTTCAGTGATAGTTGTTTTGTACAAATCATGTTTTACCAATTATATTAAAGGAATTGGTATTTTTAATTTGGAAATTTCAACTTGAGTATTAAATGGAAGTTGTGATTTTGCACGCTGAATTATTTCTTCTTTAGTAACTGTAATTTGAGTAGGTTTGTCTTGTTTTTCTACAGTTGTTTTCTCATTTTCTGTTTGAGTTTCTAGTGTCTTACTTCTCTTATTTTTATTCTCAGGAATAGTTTGAGAAGTAGTAGATGTTTTTTCAGATTTTGTATTTTCAAAAGTTGTTTTGGTAGTAACAGCCTTTGGATCAGCAGTGGGTGTTTTGGAATCTAAAATTGTTGTTTTAGAAGAATTTGTTGTTTTGACATCAGCATATTTTTGTGAATTTGTTGAAGTTTGGACAACCTCATCTGTTATATCAACAATCTTGGGACTGGGTGAAATTTTGGGGCTGGAAACTTTCTAGGATGAATTAGAGTTTTGCTTATTCTCCCTAGGGGGAATTTGAAGAACTTTGGTAGTGGTAACTTCTACTGTTTTCTTAGTTTGTGTTTGTGCAGATTTCTTAGTAGAAGGCTCTATGTTTTTCTTGCTTCTAAGGTTATATTAATTATGTACTTCATTGATTGCAAATTCATAACCTTGTTTGTAGTCCAATGATTCACCTGAATCTAATTGAAGTTTTCGTAGTTCAAATAACTCTTGGTATTCTTGTGTGAGAAAGATATTATCATTATTTATACCCATTAGATTTATGGTGTCTTCATCATTTTCATCTTAATGAGAACTTTCAACATAGTTCTCTTGAAAAGGAGGTATTATTGCCTGGACATGTGTTGATTCTTTAGATTTTTATGTGTTTATGTTCTTCCTGAAGTTGGGATTTCTAATTTGCTATTGGTTATCCCATTGTGGCCTCCTTTCTATATTAATGTATCCATCATTCTCTCTAAAGTTTTGGCTAATTGATCTATTTTTAAATATGAACTAGATGATTCTTATTTTATTGTTACTCTCCTCTCATTCCTTAATCTAGCTCTTCTAGCCAATATATTTACCTCTACACTAACAACATTAGTTTGCATTTGCTCTAAAGTTTGAGCATTTCTCTCTCTCAATTGATAGGCTATATCTGTATCAAATACATCAAGGAATTTGAGAAGGACAGAGTCTGGAGTGGGTTTGAGATTAGTAGGGATTGAATTATAAACGTCGTTATATCTAGTACAATAATCTTGGATTGTTTCATTAGGAGCTCTTTTCATAGAATCAAATTCATATAATATTTGAAGTGGATTTTTCTTCTTTTCCCATTTATTCAAAAATAATCTATGAAAAACTGTTAAATCATAAATACTACTAGGATTAAGACCTTTAAACCATTTTTTTACCTCCCAAGTTAATGTTTGAGCAAAGAGTCTCATTTGTACATCAGAATCATCTATTTCATAAAGCTCAAAATAATATGTCATCTTATTAATATGTTGTTGGGAAGTATAATGAGTGGTTGCATCAAATTGAGCTATTTTACTCTGGTAATCCTAAGGCATGTCATGTAACTGTCCTGGAAGGACCAAGGGATCATATCTAGCAGCCATGGCTTGGATTCTAGCTTGGATAGAAGGTAAATTGGAAGTACTTGGGGAAGAGCTAGAAACACTTGCTGATGTGGTTGCAGAACGTGTAGATGAGACTGGGATATAGGAAGATGTACTAGCAAATGTAGTTGAGAAACTAAAAGAAGAAGTTGGGAAATATGAAGAGGTACTAGGGGATGAGAATGATGTATTAGAAAATGCTGAGAGAAAACTAGTGGATGGAGATGAGGTAGTGGAGGATGGGAATAACACTCTAGGTTGGAATGGTTGTTTAGGAATAAATGGATCTGTGGAATGACGTGTGGTGGAGATAATGGATGATGTAGTAGTAAATAGAGATGAACCTTGTGACTCTAAAAGGATGGTATCTAAATGAGTGGTAGAAGGCTTAGGGGTATAATCTGATAGAGAAGCTAATTCAACTAAATGTTGAAGAAGAGCTTCATCTATTTCCTTAATTATAGTAGCATTTATTTCATCAAGTTTATCATAAGCTTCAAATATCTTTGATTCAGAATGTACTGAAACAGTTTCCTGTTTAATTTCAAGAGATGAAATAAAATTAGGATCTATAACAGTGCTATTTAAATCACTTTTTGATTTGTTTATGAATAAAGAATGTTCAAAATTTAAGTCAAATCAATGTCTTGTATAGTTGCTAACTGTTTTGGAAGGGAATTTTCTCTAACTAAGGAAACTTTATTACCTAAATATTCTAATTTTTTATTCTTTTTCCCAATTCTGTTCGGACCATCTACTATTGCAGCAGGTTTAGGATCTGGATTTGACCTAGTATAGTAGACTCTTCTGGAAGCCATAATTACAAATTTTAATGAAAATATACTCACAAATTTTTAAAACAGTCTTTAAGGTGAAAAGATAATATAAAAATTTCCTTTAAGGCCTATTTAAAACTAAGGATTGGTTAGATTCCCCAGTGGAGTTGCCAGCATGTTATCACTCTAATAATTCTCAAAGTTGTGAGATTTTGATTTATAGTTTAAAGAATATTAGAGGTAACCATAGACCTGATTTTAAGCTTTAGGATCTAGCCTTCCTAAGGCTCATAGAGGGCTCTCTCTATAATATTTAACATTTTTTTATGTCTGATTTTAGGCTAATTATATGAGGCAAATTGTTTTTGGGGGTTTGATTTTGTTTGGTGGGAAAATCACTGAATGAGATGGATAGCTAAGGATCTGAAATCCATTGGGCAGATGGAGTCAATGTGTCAAGTAGAAATATCAGGATCAAGGTCTAAATTCAAATTTTTAAAGGGAAAGATAGTAGAGTCACTAAATATCTTTAAAGGCTGATTGGTGAAGTGGATTTAATCAGGATAAAGAGCAATGAAGGATTCTTAATTCAGAATAAGGAGAGAAGAGGCAGGGTTCAATTGAAATTAGGGATCAGTTAAGGGTTCCGTAGTCTGGATATCTGCTGAAAACATTAAAATGAAAACTATTCAATAACAGAGTGCTTTTAACAAATTCTGATATAACAATTCCTGATTTCACATTAAAATTTAGAACACATTTATGAATGGATGGAAAACATAAGAAAATAGACAGATAACAGTAGAAAATACTTCACTTTAGTGGCCAAACACATGAATCTAGTAATATGGTGCTTTATTCCTTGAAATCCAGTCTTCTGACTTGAGTTGATACAAAAAAACCTTAGGTTCAGAATGCTACTGCTATAGAAATATTCAGCAATTATCCACAATAATACTTCAAAGAGTGAAGTATTTATACAAAAATTGATACCAAATATCCTAGAAAAATCATAGGAATTTTCCAAGGAAAATAAAATATCTATTACAAAAAGATAGTGACAGGTGCTTAACAACTTGCAAGCTATCCTGCTTATTCAAATTAAATAGAAATGATGTTTGGATTTGGTTGCAGCTGGCTATTGTGTTGTCTTCAACGCTGGAAAAAAGATCTTCAATCTATTTTGAAGCTTTATCTATAATCTGATACTCTTTATTTGATACACTTTAACAACTGATACTCTTTCATCTGTTGTAGGATTGTTTTACTGCTCTAAAATTATGTTTTTACTATGTAAAAGAAACATTCTGTTTTTCTTCCTCTTTCACTGTAAATTGTTTTTTACAGTAAATTAGTAAGATTTTTCCAAAATTCTTCATCAGGTAAGTTGATCTTGGTAAGTTTTATATAATTCTCATTAGCCTATTTGTATCTAAAAAAGGTTGGTTTGACTACAAAGAGATGTTTTATTTCATGTTGTAAATAAAACAAATCTTCAATTCTTTTGTGCAACAGTTTTCCTATAGGTACTCCTTGCCAATATGCTCTGTTTACTTGTTCTTTGGAAAAATATCTGATCTTCTTGTTGTAATCCTCTTGCTTCATTAGTTTATCATTAATAACAAGAATGTTTGGCAAGCCTTTTATCTCAAAATTTACCATGAATCTAGTTATGGCCAAATCCATGTTTTGACATTTCTCTTCTAGCTACTTCATCAAGTTTTTCTTTGAAATTACCTTTCTCACTTCAAGAATTGTTTCAGTTCTATCAGTTATCCCTATCTCATCCAATTCTTGTTTGTTTTTGGTGTTGAGAAACTTGATTATTTATTGGGCCTCTTTAGGTTTGGCATCAAGCTCTTCCTTTTTCTTCAAAATCTCTTCTTTTGCTACTTTAAGCATGTCCTTTTGTTCATAGATTATCTGAATGGAAGGCCAAGTATCATTGATTGACTCAATGATTTTGGACCACAACTTATTTTTTATGTAATCCATTGGTTCTTTCAAGGCTAATTCTGATTCAACCTTATTCAACTGATCACTTAACCTTTTGGCTTTCTGTTCCTCTATTTTAGTATTAATTTGAGATAATTTCTTGGCATCTTCCAAGTTCTTGATTTGTTCTTTCAACCTATTGATCTCATTATTCTGAATTGACATATCTTCAATAGCTTTAATGAGCTTTCTGGCCTCATATGTTTATTGCACTAATGAAGTAGATGATTCAGTAGTAGAAGTAGTAGAAGAATTCATTGGCACAGTTGTGGCCAATGGGACCTTTGGTGCCAATTCCTCTGCTAAAGTTGGAGGAACTGTTGTAGTTACCATGGGGATTACTGTAGGAGGAACACTTTGAGTTTTGGTAGCTTCTTTTGTTGGACAAGCTTGTCCATTTCTATCGCCATTTCCTTAATATGTGCTGTCATTTGGAGTATGAGACTCATCATCTCATCTTTCTGATTTGCCTCCTGCACAATTTATTTTGCCTGTGGATGTTCTATTGGAGGCTGTTTTAATTGCTTTCTAAGTGTTGCAATGTCAGCATTTTTCTTTTTCACCAATTCTTTTGTAGCATTTACATTAGAAGGGTCATACCCTACCTCAATCACTAGTTCTTATAATGACTTAATTCTAGTCTCTTTAGCATAAGACGAGTATTTTTCAATCCTAATTTGATCTCTCAAATTGTTTATAGTGTTCTAAAGTTTCTGGGCACTCATTGCCTTGGTAGTCATAGTATAATAAAGAATTTCAGATCTTTCCTTATGAACCTCAATTTAATCTAAGGGATGAATGCTTTCTACTGGTACTTCAAAGTCAACTTTATTATAATTTGCTACTATTTTAGGTTTAGGCACTGTTGGTTGTAGCACTATCATAAGCAATTTCTTGTTGGTGTAATCAAAGGCTGAGATTAGCATGTTTTGATTTCCTGGAGTCTACTTTAGATACTGTGAATAAATCTCATTTTTTAACTCTTCATTCTTGGCCCTGCTTTCTTTATATTTCTCTTTGATATCACTCTCTATATTCTCTTCTTGTTGTGATGAGGATGCCTCCATTCTTTTTTGTTTTTCAATCACCTGAGTGTTTTCATTATCATTTTCCTGCTCATTCTCAATAACTGTAGTAGCATTTGTGCTTTTTTCTGGGTTTTATTCATCTAGAACTTCAATTGTTTCCTTTTTCTTGTCCACTAGATTGAGCTTAGGTTTCTTATTATATCTGATCTTGAATCTGGTCTCTATTGTTGTTTCAACTATATAGGTGCCTTCTTCTCTAATTCTCTTTGTGGTTTTATCCTCTTGATTTACAATTGTCAAGGTGTGACTAGTATCACCCTGTTTAATTGTTTCCATCAAGGTATCATCCGGCCATTCTGTTTGATTGGAAAACTATTCA
Source organism: Pinus albicaulis (assembly GCA_034641835.2). Taxonomy (NCBI): domain Eukaryota; kingdom Viridiplantae; phylum Streptophyta; class Pinopsida; order Pinales; family Pinaceae; genus Pinus; species Pinus albicaulis. Next base: position 627,760,406 of record CM076580.1, on the reverse strand, counting down.
ATCTCAGGCCTTTTATCATGAATATAAGGGGTTAATTTGAATTTTACCCTAATCTTACTAAGTATTCCATGAGGATAATAATTCCACAAGAAACTTTCATCAAATTTATATTCCAGCAATTGTTTTGCTGCTTCCACACCTGCTTCCCTATGATTGCAAATGAAAGGACCCACCTGGTTCTTCAATTTGAATTGAGTCTTCTTTTTAGCAGCTAAGAAGTTGATAGAATCTGAATTGATAATTTCTCTTATGTACTCTAAGGCAAACACTCTCATTGGCAAGTATTTTGGAAATTTATAGGGCAAGAGGTTTGACCCATAGACTCTAATCTCTGTGTGATTTTGGTAAAAGTACCAATCTCTAGTTCTGCTTTGTTCTAATAGCTATAACACTTTCTTTATCTCATTACTTATCCTTGGTTGTACATTTTTTGTAAGCATGTTTATCAATGGATGAATAAAACAATATATGAAATCCACATAAGTGAATTCTATTGATTCTTTTTTGAGAGGTCCAGAAAATGACTGACAATGGATTATCTTCTACATCCAATTTCTAAAGGTTTACTGGTAATTTATCTATTTGGAAGTAAAGGCACATGTGAAAGAGGAAGGATGAATATCTAAAAACTCCTTCAGTGGGAAATTTCACAAGCTGATCATGGATACTATTAGCTATGTATTCAACATAATTATAAATAACAGAAGGAGGTTGAACAGGCACAAAAGTAGATAGAAAACCAAGAATAGACTCATCAGTGTGCTCATCAGTAAAATAACCAAGGATAAAGGATAACATAGAAATAAAATTTCTTGATCCTTCAGGAAATTTATAGGATGAGTAAGGAGGGTTTATCTTTGGGATTTCAACATATGAAGGCATGAATGTTTGGAAGATCTGAAATCTCTTAGGAAAGTCTAAATTAATATAAATCTTTGTAAGAGCTTCTATGGATAATGGGACTGCATTGGGATCTAGTTTCAACTGAAGCATTAGGTTTATAGATTCTGTAGTAATAGTGAATAATACATCTTTATTATCATCAACCATATCTCTTTGGTTTGGGGAATAGTAGGCTTGACAGAGTCTAATGACTTCTAGACATTGATGAGTATGTGTAACTACATATTTGGGTAAATTGGACTCCCAAATCTGAACTTCATCTACCTGATCTAAGAATTTTTCTAGACTCCAGCAGTGGAGATCTAGAATATTGAATTATATTACTGGATCTATTATTTTGTAATCAACATCAGCTAAGGGTGTATGCTCAACATCTACAACAATAGGTTGTAGTGGATTTATGACAATGGTGCTTTTAGAAGCCATTTCCAGGTTTAATTTTGACAATTTTAGCCTTCTCAATGTTGAAAAATCTGTTTTTAGGCTTGTTATACTCTTCTGTAAGCTTAAACTATTTACAGAAGGTATTTTTGGTTTGACAGAGGAATATTTGAAAAACAATAAGTAAACTCTGGTTTTCTATGCTTCAAATCTTCCATTAAATTCCAAAATTAATCTTCAAATATTCTTACAGACTTAGCAAAGGTTCAATAAGGGTTTTCAACTTATTTCTTGGGTAAAATAAACCTAAAATAGTTTAATCCATACACAGAGGAATTATGAGTATTTGCAAAGGGTTTTTGAGTCATTCATAGGTTCTCTAAGGTCAACAAAAGACTTAACTATCTTCAATTTTGTTTTAAAACCAGTTATAGTATTCGAAGCTGTGATTTTATCAAGGTTTTACAACAAATACATTCTTTGAAGGCAAATAAAGGTATTTCTGTGGGCATACAAGTTTTACCAGGCTCAAATTGAAAGAATTAGCTCTTTCCAAATGACGGGAGGATACTTTATTTTGAAGAATACCTGTTTTTTGTAGGTATTTTGACTTTGAAATATGGTTTCTAGATCGTCAAGGAGCTTTTTGAAGTTTTTGAAGTCCTTGGAGGCTGATTGGAAGCTTTAAGCAGTCACGGTAATGATTTTAATGGTTTTTCTGGTTCTTTGGGCATGAAGGCAGGGCTATGCCATATTTTCTTCAGTCATAAAGGGTTAAACAAGAAAAAGAACACAAAAAAGGTTTAAAACACATGAATATGAAGTTTTATAGAGAGTTTAGGTTTAAAAATATGTGCAGTTAATGTGGATTAAATCAAATAGGAAGCAGTTTGGCTCCAGGTAGTTATCGCAACATAGAAAAGTGGTAAATGGTTTTTCGCAAATGAGTGCGATCAAATCATTTTGTGCTGCATGGAGGAGAGAGATGAGGGGAATAATGCCTATTTCACAAATCTAAAATGGATTAAATATCGTGCTTGTGAAAATGCGATATTGGTTATGCACTGTTGGATTAGAAAATGAAGATGCAAACGGTTGAGATCTTTTGGTGAAGTTGCTCGGCGGATGTGCGTTGGGCCCGTGACATTTATATGTGGCGGGGTTGTTATAATATGTTTAAAAATAGTTTAAACATAAATTATAATGCATTAACGGGATATGCGGGATACGGTAAATTAAATAGAAAATAGGTGATATGCATGTGTAAGGTGACCATAGGGTGGGTATCACCTAAACCTAGGAGATGAAGTGCCAAAATTATGGGCCCCGTTTGGGTAAATTGGTACATCAACTTCCCGAGGTCATAAATTTGGCACACAATCTTTGTTTGACGTGCAAAATACCTCGTTAGAAATATGTATCCGAGGAATACAAATTTAGAGTGGAAAACATCAGTGAAATACTGATGTTGTTTACAGTTATGTAATATTCCCAATTAGCCATGAGCTAGTTGGAATATTAAATTTTGCTTTGCTGCTTTGTTTTATGAATAAGAGGAAAATGGAGGTCCATAATTCTCCTTAATAATGAATAAATCAATTCCAATGTAAAAGGAAAACATATTGGCAGCTTAATTAAGCACCATTAGGTGTGAAAAGGAGCTGGAACATCTTGACTGGCTCAACTTTGACCAAATCAATAGCACTGTCATGGAGGAGTGGAAATCAATGAGGGACAATGCAAATTTAGATGGAGACACCTTGTATGGAAGTAGGGTTATAAATGAATGGGGCTTAGGGTTTGGAAGCTCATATCTTATAAAACGAAGAGGATGGCAGCCATATTCATTATGTATTGGTATATGATATTTCTGAATATATGGTTTGTTTAGACATATAGCTTTCTTTGGTTGTTTAACTAAGAATGAAAGTGTTGTTTAGCACTAGGTGTTCCTGATCGGGAATCCCACTTCTTCCATTGAGTATATCTTGAAGGATTCTTGTAATTCACTTCAACTATCAGGAATTTGGCCAAAGCTTCATCTTACATCTACAACACGGATCTTGTTGAGGGTTGAGTTGTTTTGCAGGTTGTAGCAGTGGAGACCATCTTTGGGTCACTTCAGTAATTAATTTCAGTGGATAAGGTTTCCTTTCCATTGGGAGGACAGTAAAGAAGGCCCTTGTGCATATTTTCAAATCTTGGCATCAAGCCACATATTTATTTTCCCCTACAATGCAATTTCTTTCCATATCTACATTATTTTGAGGGAGGAGTTGCAGGGTGGTTTTGGCACAATATTTGGAGAGGATATTTTCTAGTGAAGGGGATTTTCCTTTCATCTAGGAGATCTATTGGAGGAGGTTGCATTATTTCTTATATCATATCAGCCACACTTTCCATATCTATATGTTGTAGTGGATCTTCAGCCCTAGGGCTTAGATTCCCATCTTGTACATGGTGTTTTGAAAAAAACCCTTGAGGGGTTCTCCATTGGAGGTTCTATATTGCCTAGATATGTATTAGATCTATCTTTTGAGGCATATATCAGCCCACATTATTTTTTATCTTCATTTTCTATAGTAGTTCCTTTTAAACAACACTGTAGCAGTCTTCCGGCCTTTTGATATATAGTAGCAGCACCTCTTTTGAGGGTTTTGTCCATTGGAGGCTTGTTTTATCTTATTGTACATCTTATGGCCCATATATTTGAATATTTTTCTACTGTTATTATGATTAGAAGGTCTCCATATTGGTCTATGGATTTCATGTAATGTTTTACACTGTTATTCCATGGTTTTTCACTATATTCCTGCTTCTCCCATTTGGGAATATTACAGTTGTATCAGAGCATAATCTTGGCACAGCTGTTGAGTCTCAAAAGTGTTTTCCATATTCATACATATTTCCATTATGCCATAACCATTTAGCTCTTATTTCATAGCCATATGACCTAAAACCCTACATCAAGTAACCATTTTCATAAATATATGGGTTAGGATCCTTGTCTTCCAAAGTTATTTATTTTATGTATTTAAAGTGAATTATGATTAGAAACTAGAAAATTAACATAGTTTCATATATCTATATATGTGTTATGCGTTTTGTGACATGTGTAGGTCAAAAGGAAGCTTCTCAAAGACCTTTATGTGGCCTCCCAAAACCAAATTCGAATTTGAGTGGAGAAGATCATGGGATCATGAGGACATGTGTCTCATTTCCTTTTTGTATTGAAACTCTAAGAAGATATGTGTCTCATTTCTTATTTGTGTTGAAACTCTAAAAAGACATATGTCTTATCATTTCCTATTTTGATTGTAACTCTAGAGATAGAGGGAGAGATTCATAGACTCCCATTAATGAGATAAATTCTCATATTTTGTATAAATAGGAGAAGCTTTCTCCTATCATGGGTAGTGAAAAATAGGAGAAGAAGAGAAAGGGCTAGAGAGTGTTTTGTAACAAAGCTTAAGATGGAATGGGATGTAGATTTTTGAGTTTATCAATAAAGAAGTTCAGTTCTTTGATGTTGTTTTGATTACAACTTTAAGGAGCTGAAGAATTTCACCAAATTGGTAGCAGAGGGCCCCTGCTATTCAAGGAGGTTTTACATGTTTTCTAGATAAGTCATTTTCAATTCCGTTTTGTCATATTTCCTTACTTAGACTGCTTTCTGAAATCATAGCTTTTAGCATTGTTTTTCATGTCATTTGCTTAGATAAAAGATCATCATGATATTGCAGTTAGTCTCTTTCTCAATCTCTTCCAATACATCTCTAATAAATGAATGGGATTCAATTGTGATATTCTGAGTTATTAGCATTTCATTTTCTATTATTTAGTTAAAAATAAGATCCTCATTATACTGCAGTTAGTCTCTTTCAAAAGCTTTTCCAATAAACCCCTAATTCACAAATGAGACTAAGTTGTAATATTTTGAGTATTTGATTATTTTTCTTCATAGAAGATCCTTATCACATTATGATTAATCTCTTTCAAAAAGCTCTTCCAATAAACCTCTAACTCATGAATGAGATTTAGTTGTAATGCTATAAGTTTTTTCAGCATTTCCTTTTATATTTTAGGAGATCCTCATTGCATTAGAATTAATCCTTTTCACAAGCTCTTCCAACAAATCTCTAACTAAATGAATCAGATTAAGTTGTAGTGTTTTGAGTTACTTTTCATTTCATGAATGTTCATTTAGAAGTTGTAATATCCATGGATTAGGACTCTCTGTTTTCATCATTTTCTAATTAGGAACAGAACTTGCAAATAAATTCTGTTTTAATTCATTTATTAACATTTCATTTTCTCCCTTATTGACATAAATCTAACTTCATCTTTTTTAGCATAGAGTAGCATACTAAGAATCAAACATAAAAACCCCAAAACATCAATAAAAAACTAAAAACAACGAAATAAGAAAAAGGGATAATTAGGCACATATAGTGCATCACACTTCATCAGTTTACTAGCCCTGGTTGATAATTTATGTTAGCAATTTAGGACACTAAATTGACTAGACATTTTGGCGTCATTGCCGGGGAAGTGTAACTAGGTAACCTTATTTCTTACATCTAAAAAAAAAAAAAATAATAATTTCTCGAGTATGCTCTCCTCCTACACTTTGTGTGATCTGGAGGACCAGAAAAATAATTTTTATGTAAAAAAAAATTAAAAAAATAAAATAAAATTGTTTTCATCATTTCATTTGATTTAATGAAAAAATTTGATTTCAATAAATTGTTTTGTTTAATGAAATATATATGTGTATTTTTAAATTTTTGAAAATATAACATACATAATTTTATTAACAAATCAATTATAAAATAAAAAATAAAAATAAAATAAAAATAAAAAATTTAAATTGTTTTGTTTAATAAAATATATATGTATATTTTTTAATTTTTGAAAAAATATATATAATTTTAATAACAAATCATTATTGAAAAAAAAAAAAAAAAACTAAAGCACACAACCATTTATAACACAACAACAAATATAAAACATAAAAATAAATAAAAATAAATAAAAAAATAAAAAATTAACATAATAAAACGAAACACCAACGCAATGGCCATGGCCTTTGAAAAAAATTTAACAATAAAACAATAGCCAAAGAGGCCCATGCATATGCGTGAGGCCAGCCTTTGGCTTGGCCTTGCACATATGCGCAGGCCTCCGAGCCATTAAGCCACATAGCCACAAACCTAGCTATCTCCTCTGGAAAAATTTGATTTGAATATTCAAATCTAATCAGTTTCTATAAATCCCATTTCTGGTGAAAGTTTTTTTTTTTCATCAGCTTCCACAGATTCTTGTTTGAGTGACTTTTATTTGAAGATTGTTGCAGATCAAAGGCCAATCCCAAAGATCTATCCAAGTGAAATTATGATGAATCCAGTATTGAACAGGGCATGTGAAAAGACAGTGAGATTATCATTTACCCTCACGCAATATTTAGGGATCCATTCTGCAGGGAAAAGAACATCTTGGTGATTTGTGATGTATACACTCGAGCTAGAGAACTTATCAATAAACGATCAAATGCTGCAAAGATATTCCACAGAGTAAAACAATGGGTAGATCCATTTTTTGAGGGAGGTAAACGAATTTGATTTGGATTAGTTGTCTCGGTGGAATTTATCAAAATGACACATACAAATTTGATAATCAAACCTGTTTTACTAGCGAAAAACGTAACTGCTATTGACATATGATTTTGCCGCAACAAATAAATTTTTCAAAAAAAAACACAACTGCTATTGACACGTGATTTTCAAACACGTTTTTTGGTTGATTAATGATGAATTTCAAAAAACGGAGACATGGGTTTTTCTCAGAACAGGGTCAATTAAATAACTTGAAAATGGTTTTGTGAATTTCGCAACCGTTAGAGAGAATTTTGCGGTTCTTCAGAGTCCTATTTTGCTATCTGTGTGAGAAAAAAAATATGTTTTTTTAATGCAATAGTTACGGTTGGATAAGATTCGATTTTTGATTTCACCCATGATTCAGTTTTCTTGATTTCCAGGAATTAGAATTAGAATAAAAAATGAATTCTATTGATTTGATTCAATCCACCTGTACGTGGCAATCAGATGAATGAAATCAAGAGCCGTAATATGTAATTTGATGAAAGTCTACGCTTGGGTTTCTTCCATGCCGATCCATATTTTGATAATCTCGTGGCTATTAGAGAAGGGTCCTTTGCACACCTTGAATTTGATATAATGATAAATATTCCACGACATTATTGAGTAGGCCTCATTCAAATGCTTGTGCACTTTGTTAAATGTGACTCTTTGGGTTTGGCAAATGACTTTATTTTACTTGGTTTTCTTCCTGAGGGGACGAAGACAAAGACTTTGGATCCTTATCTTTTAATATGCGGGCTGTTGCTGCAGCAGTAGATTTGTTTGATTTTATTTTCTCAGGGAAAGCAGAAAGAATCTGAATTCAATTAGTTTAGGATATTGTTAAAACACTAGATGCTTTTCTTCAGCAAGATTTAAAAAAAAAAAATGAAAATTTTGCATCAATAAAACAAGTAGGGTATTGTTCATTTTCCTTGAGAAGGTATTGATTGATTTAAATTTCAAGACTGATTATTTTCATAGGCCTGGCTACTTAACTTTGTTTTTATGATTTTAGCTACGGAACGATGCACATTTTGCAGCTAAACATCAATTCTGCAGCTGAAAAACTTCATTGTTTCACCTAAATTTTAAACTAGCCTAACTTTCTCATCCAACATCATATTTTGACGATTCAAGCGTCGTTGGAAATATTTCGACGAGATATACATAATGAGAAAACTATCATTAAATTTTGAAACAATAAAGACTAAAGAAATTTCTGAAAAGACACAACAGGTAACTTGAGGCACTAATTTCGAAATAGGTATAAATTCCTTTGGTTTTCCTTCATGAACTTGTTTTATTATATTAGTAACAATTCTCAGTTTTTTTGTGTAAATATCATAACCAGAGAGATTGATCACCTCTCTCTTTTGATAATCTTACATTCCATTGCAGAAGAAGTACTAGTTTTATTTTGCAGGTTCCAGGATGAAGGACAAATGACTACAAGCGAATAGTGTCTCTCTCAGAGACTACATTTATTTTACAAGAATGTGATCAGAAAAAAAAGAAAGAAATATCAATGCATGAGCACATGCTAATGCAAATCAGATCCAACCCTTGAAAGCCTTTTAGATGTCAGTATCTCCATTGCATCCATGCCTCCTAAGTCAATAAAACATTCACCTCATTTCCCTTTACATTCGCCATTGCATTTCTACTTAGTCATTCAATAAAATCCTCATCTCATTTTCCCTCACTGCTCATTTTATTTTCCCTAGTCATTATATTTTCTTTCCATGCCATTCAGCTCCTCTACAAAGCTGATTCATTTCATTTCCATTTTCATTTTGTCAAATAAACCTTGATCCACTGAAAAATTTTCATCCTAGTCCTTAAAAAATTATTCTTTCATGCTCGCGTTAGTTGATGGAGGATTCCTTAAGGCCTTCCTTCTAACAAGTCTTGGCCTATCGACATCAGCACATTATCTAGGTCCAAGACTAGAGTCCTTAATAGTACCTTGAGGCTTGTATGCATTAATGAAAATTTCTCTCACTGACAATCATGGTAATACATCAATGTCCCTTGATCGTCAAATATTGCAAGTTGCTCGACATCAGCCCATTTATTCGCACTTTGCAATATGTACTTAGGTACCTTGGCACTCATTGACATTAATGGTGAGTTTTCCTCGCATTGGTTAACGACATTCATCAATGGTCGGTAAACCAGTGACTTCTCTTCATGTTCGACATCAACACATTTATTCGCATGACTAGAATTGTACCATCGGATTTTGTAACGATTGAAGACTACATCATTTCAGCATTTTGCAGTAGGAATCAATTTGTATTAGCAGCAATAAAGATCCCAATCTTGCCATCAACATAAAGAGAACAAAGAGAACAAAGAAGCAGATCAAATTCATTTTTTTACATAGTTCATGATCTAACAACATCAACAACCACACTCTTTAGTATACACAACTCATCCATATTTAAGGTAAGTGAAGGTATGTGGTTTTCTAATTTTTAGTCATGTAATTCAATAGAATGCTAAAATTGTAACTTTGGAAAAATTCCTCACTCCCTTTTTCACATTGTCATATCTTTAGTTTAGGGGGCAGGGACATCATTTCATATCCACATGTCATACACTATCACACATTTTTATTTCATTCCACCCGCATATACTTCCCAACCAACTCTTGTTGCAACATGATCCAAAATATTATATGCCTTGAAAATGATCAATTCATTGATGAAGTAATTGATTCTAAAATGTTTTCATGAACTTTGATGCAACAAAGAAAATAAAGCATTGTTACACAAGAACCATTGCTCAAAAAAATTGGTTGTCACACAAGAACCAACCATTAAAAAAAATGTTACAATCAAATGTATTATACTTTGCCAAAAATTAAATATCAAGAAGCAAAGTTTGGAACGAATCTATATGAGTCAAAACTCATAAAATATCAACTCATGGATAAATGAATCATTTCAATAGTTGCATGAGGACATGCAACAACTTCAGTTGGGGGGTATGTTGAGTCTCAAAAGTGTTTTCCATATTCTTACATATTTCCATTATGCCATAACCATTCAGCTCTTATTTCATAGCCATCTGACCTAAAACCCTACATCAAGTAACCATTTTCATAAATATATGGGTTAGGATCCTTTTCTTCCAAAGTTATTTATTTTATGTATTTAAAGTGAATTTATGATTAGAAACTAGAAAATTAACATAGTTTCATATATCTATATATGTGTTATGAGTTTTGTGACATGTGTAGGTCAAAAGGAAGCTTCTAAAAGACCTTTATTTGGCCTCCCAAAACCAAATTCGAATTTGAGTGGAGAAGATCATGGGATCATGAGGACATGTGTCTCATTTCCTTTTTGTATTGAAACTCTAAGAATATATGTGTCTCATTTCTTATTTGTGTTGAAACTCTAAAAAGGCATGTGTCTTATCATTTCCTATTTTTATTGTAACTCTAGAGATAGAGGGAGAGATTCATGGATTCCCATTAATGAGATAACTTCTCATATTTTGTATAAATAGGAGAGGCTTTCTCCTATCATGGATAGTGAAAAATAGGAGAAGAAGAGAAAGGGTTAGAGAGTGTTTTGTAACAAAGCTTAAGATGGAATGGGATGTAGATTTGTGAGTTTATCAATAAAGAAGTTTAGTTCTTTTATGTTGTTTTGATTACAAATTTAAGGTGCTGAATAATTTCACCAAATTGGTAGCAGAGGGCCCCTGTTATTCAAGGAGGTTTTACATGTTTTCTAGATAAGTCATTTTCAATTCTGTTTTGTCATATTTCCTTACTTAGATTGCTTTCTGAAATAATAGATTTTAGCATTATTTTTCATGTCATTTTCTTAGATAAAGGATCCTCATGATATTGTAGTTAGTCTCTTTCTCAAGCTCTTCCAATACATCTCTAATAAATGAATGGGATTCAATTGTGATATTCTGAGTTATTATCATTTCATTTTCTGTTATTTAGTTAAAAAGAAGATCCTCATTATACTGCAGTTAGTCTCTTTCAAAATCTTTTCCAATAAACCCCTAATTCACGAATGAGACTAAGTTGTAATATTTCGAGTATTTGATTGTTTTGCTTTATAGAATATCCTTATCACATTATGATTAATCTCTTTCAAAAAGCTCTTACAATAAACCTCTAACTCATGAATGAGATTTAGTTGTAATTTTATAAGTTGTTTCAACATTTCCTTTTATATTTTAGGAGATCTTCATTGCATTAGAATTAATCCTTTTCACAAGATCTTCCAACAAATCTCTAACTAAATGAATCAGATTAAGCTGTAGTGTTTTGAGTTACTTTTCGTTTCATGAATGCTCATTTAGAAGCTGTAATATCCATGGATCAGGACTCTCTGTTTTCATCATTTTCTAATTAGGAACAGAACTTGCAAATAAATTCTGTTTTAATTCATTTATTAACATTTCATTTTCTCCCTTGTTGACATAAATCTAACTTCATATTTTTTAGCATAGAGTAGCATACTAAGAATCAAACATAAAAACCCCAAAACATCAATAAAACACTAAAAACAATTAAGTAAGGAAAAGGGATACTTAGGCACATATAGTGCATCACACTTTATCAGTTTACTAGCCCTGGTTGATAATTTATGTTAGCAATTTAGGACACTAAATTGACTAGACAACAGCCTGTGCACCTTGAAAATCCAATATTTCATCTGAAGAAGGAGATACTCTTACTGATAGAGAGAATAGGTATCACAAAATAATACACCGGAAGTTTTATTATACAAATGATAAAGAAGACAAGGGTAAAACCCATTTATCAGGAATAGAAGATGAAGAAAAGGTGTTCTCCAATATCCTTCTTAGAGCCATGCAAGGAATTGCTAGAGAAATAAGGGAGATGAGAATGGATAGATACAAGGAATCCCCTAAAGGATTTCAACATACTTCGACATTTCTCATCACTAGAGTGATCAACCAGTGTAGCAACAAGAAGTTTCCCAACGCTCTACAATGCCTACATTCTTAGCAGTGAGAAATGAAGGGTTTCAAGAACAAGAATCCCTTGAAGACTATTTCATGGAGTATGAGTCTCAATCTCATAGATTCAAATACCACTTGATTTTTCAAGAATTTTTTCAAATCAAGGACAATAGGAGACCCAGGCATCATAATAGAGGTGGAGGATTCATTCAGAATCATGATCTACACCACACTATGGGCAGAAATTTCTTACCCAAATTTGATGGGTCATCTAAATGAAATGAAAAATCATGGGTAGAGAAGATTGACATATACTTCGATATGAACAAAGTACCGGAGATGGAGGCCATTAAGATAGCTGTGTTGTACCTTTAGGGTGAAGCACATGATTGGTGGTTCCACGGCTTGTCTACATTGGGTCATGCCAATGTGATTGCATATTTAGAGTTCACAAGGAGGTTGGTGGAGAGGTTTGATAGAAGTGATCTTGAGGCACCATTAAAAGGGCTTGAAAATCTCAAAAGATTAGGTAATCTAGAAACTTATATATCTGAGTTTTTAAAACTTTCTGTTATGGTTCCTGATTTATCTGCATCAAGAAGGGTCTATATGTTCATTGATGGGTTAGATGAACCTATTCATGGGTTGGTTAAGTCTAAAAAGCCCACTACCCTTCAATATGCCATTGAAAGGGCTAGAGATATTCAAGATGCCTTGCCAAAAGCAAAGGCAACATTTCAGCACAAGCCCTCTTTTCCATCAAAGGGAAAAGATGAGAAGGCTCCTCTTTCAAAGGAGAGCCAAAATAAAAAACCTCTTGATGATGATGTCCAAAGATATTTGAGGAGAAGGAATATTTTCTTCACATGCCAAGAATCATGGGCACTCAGACACAAATGTGCAACAGGAAAGGCACACTACATAGAGGTCTTCTCATATGATGACGAGGAAGAATAAGATGAACCAAGAAGAGGTCACAGCCAGGAGATGAACCAACACCTTTAGGAGATGGGAATGGGGAATTTTATCCAATTGGAGGGGCTCTTGCACCATTGATAGGAGTACCTAAGTACTTGACCTTGAGTGTTTGAGGTTCCATATTAGATCAGAGGTTTTCTGTTTTGATTGACAGTGGGGCTACCCACAATTTTATTGATGCCCAAATAGTGCAAAGGAGGGAAATACTCATTGATGATTTTGAGGGATTTTCTGTTTTGGTCCTAGGAGATAGAACTATGCAATGCATGAACTATGTTACATCCTTATCTGTCACCATGGGGACATATACATTGATTTATCACTTCTTTGTGGTTGACATACCTAACACCAATGTGATATCGGGTGTGCAGTGGTTGATTACTTTGGGGAAGGTCACCACAAATTGGGAGACTTTGTAGATGGAATGGGTGGATAGAAAGAGTGGAAAAACTAAAATGATTAAAGGCATGCACACACATCCCTCACATACAAATTCCACATATAAATCAGAGATGGATTTGCATATTGGAAGCAAGGACCTAACAATCCCATCTATTATGCACATGACTTTGGCTCATGTGACATTATTATTTTGTGGCAAACCACTTGGGAGGCCATTTGATCTAGATTTGGTGAGACATATATCACATCATGATGCACTATTCATATATCTAGGAGGAATGGGAGCATTAGGAGGCCATGATACAACGCTGAGAGTCTTGGGTGGAATCAAGGAGGAGGGAGACATTCTCCCAACATCATCATTACCCACTCTCATTTCAGATTTTGCGTTGTAGGAGGAGAAGCATGGGAAGGATATAAACCTTCCAACATATACCTTTTGCATGGGAGATGTCAAGGAGAAGGGCATCCATATGACATATGTTCTTTGTATTAGATTATCAACACTATCACTATGGAGGATAGATCCATATTGGGAATCCAAATTGTTGGTGGATTATTCAAAGGATATTTTCACATGTATGATACTTGATGACCAACTACATGAGGAGGGATTGTTGGCAATATGATGCAGAGTGTTGTCCTTGATGGCAACCCACTGAATGAAGATGAAGACATGAGATTGTTGACATGTGTTGTCCTTGATGGCAAACCACCTGATGAAGTTATTCTTGACCTGCTGGACTTGGTAAATGATGTAAATCTGATATGAAATGATGTTTGCTAGCAATATAATGCTGAGTGTTGTCCTTGAATGGAAACCCACTTGATGAAAATGATGGCAACTTACTTGATGAAGTTGTGATTGATAGAATATGTCTTGATGAACTAAATCTGATGTATCTACAGTAAGTACAGAAGGAAATGAAGAAAGGAATTCAGCATGTATGGTGAAAAGAGTATGTCTCAAGGCATACGCATATCTGTCTAGGAGAAGTCGCGTATGCACGCGGGAAACAACGTGCCAAGTCGCGTATGGGAAAAAGCGCTCATAAAGTGCAAAACCAGGGGTAACCACCATGGTATTGACCCATTGTATTGGGTAATGATTCGTCTAAATGACCCCGTCCAGGAATACCATCGGAAGTAATGTGGCTTTGGCTCATGGTATTGAAAAATGGTAAACCTATATAAGGAGAAGAAATTCATTGTGCAAATCATGAGCGTGGGTGCAAGATGTCTGAGCTTGAATGAATACTTCTCTCTGAAGTATATCTGAATGGAAAGGGTTACAGTTGAATTATAGATCTGAATGCATGATGCACCAATGATGAAGAAGGGGATCTAGATCTGAAATGTACTTGTATTTGCTAGATATTTTTATGGAATGATTAGATCTGAGATGAGGCGAACTTATGTCTGAAGCAAAGGGTATAAATCTATATGATGTATATGTTTTGAAGAATTGCAATGACCTAAATGTCTGAAGAACCATACGCTAGTTCGCCGCAGAGGAAGCACATGTATACGCGGCTTCGCTGAAGAGAAAGCGCGTATGCACAATGAAATTAAATCTATAATATATACAGAAGTATACGCTGGTTTATGTGAATGGAAGCGCGTATATACGCGACATCAGTGAAAGGAAAGCGCGTATGAAAACTAGGGTATCCTGAAGTCTGTGGTAAGAAATGTCTAATTTGTTCTGCTGTGTTACTGCTATCTGTATTCTACATTTCTAAGTTGTCTGTATCAGTATGGTTGTATGATTGAGCTTAAATATGTGGAGTGGGTCCAGTCTGAAAATATGATGAAACGAGGCCTGCAATTTGTGCTCTATTGAAGTTGTTTGGATCCAGTGTGAAAATCGATGAAACGTGGTCCATAGAGGTGCTGAGGGTTGTAGCCTTCAGTCAGGGGGTCGTAGCTCCCTTCCAGGCGAGGCTGGTAAACGAGATCAGGGGGTCGTATCTCCCTTCCAGGAGAGGCTGGTAAACGAGTCAGGGGGTTGGAGCTCCCTTCCAGGAGAGGCTGGTAAACGAGCGCAGGTGGGTGCCTGCGTGCTGGTAGGAGTCTGCACCAGCACATATGTTGTAAGATGTTTTTCTCTATAATAAAATATTGAAGGCTGAGCAACTGCAGCGGTGGTTTTCTCTCGACTTGGGTTTCCACCTAAAAATCCTGGTGTTCATGTGTGATGCTTTGTGTGATGGTTTATTCTGTTGTTACTGCACATGTTTACTGATAACTTAACATCAGATGAATGAATATTGCAAAGAAATAAGTTAATAAATATCTGCATATTTAGATCTCTGCTAATACGCGAGTTGTATGAAGGATATCCGCGTGTATACGCGAGTTTAATAAAGGAAAGTAGCGTATGGGTTTTAGAGAGTGAAAAAGTAAAATTTTTTGAATATGCAGTAAATACTGATTCACCCCCCCCTCTCAGTATTTTTCCCAACAATTGGTATCAGAGCAGGTCCTTCTGCAGAAGCTTGATCGCTTGAAGGAGATCCATCGCAATGGGAAGTCAAGAAGGAGTAATGTCTATAAAGCCACCTCTATTCAATGGAAGCAATCTGATATTCTGGAAGGTACGAACAAAAGCATATCTACAAAGTCTTGGTGCAGATGTATGGGCAATCGTGGAAGAAGGTTATCAATACCCGACAAGTATTCCTACTGATGCAGCAGAAAGGAAGAAGTATGAAATCAATGCCAAAGCAGTAAATGTCTTATTAGGAAGCATGTCTAAACCAGAATTTGCTAAAGTGATGCAGCTACATTCAGCAAAAGAATATGGGACAAAATCATTCTAAGCTATGAAGGAGACACAAAGGTAAAAAGTGCAAAACTCCAAACTCTTAGAATTGAATATGAAAATTTGAAGATGCATAGTGATGAGAGCATTGCCCATTTCTTCTTACGTCTAGATGATATTTTAAATCAAATGAGAAATTTGGGTGAAACCATAACTGATACTACTTTGGTGGAAAAAGTCTTAAGATCCTTGACTTCAAAATTTGACTCTAAAGTTTCAGCTATTGAAGAAAGGCAAGATCTTCAAACTCTTACTATTGTTCAATTGCATGGTATTCTGTCTGCTTTTGAAATGAGACAAGGAGGTCCGTCTCAAATCAAAGAAGCTTCTTTTAAGGTATCTGCAAGAGGAAAAGAAAAGGAAGTTGTCAAAGAATCCATCTATACATCTAAAGAAGAAGAAGCAAATTTTGTGAGAAAGCTCCAACTAGGTACTGGAAGATTCAAAGGTAAGCTTCCCTTCAAATGTTTTGAGTGTGGAAAAGTTGGTCACTATGCTGCTAAATGTCCTTATAGAGAAAAACGTGGTAAAGGGAAACAATTTGAAAAGAGGAAGATTTATTATGCAAATGAAGATGATGATGAAGTGTCTAGTGAAGATGAAGAAGATTCTGACCATGATATTAAACTTCTCATGGCAAAAGAATCTAGAGAAGAAAAGGATACTTTTGTGGATGCTCTGGAAGACAATGATTTTCTTAAAGAAAACAATCAACTCAAAGTAAGCCTAGAAGAAAAGAACATAATCATAGAGACTCTTGAAAATCAGCTTGAAGCAAAGAAAAAACGCATTGAGGAATTGGAGTGTGAAGTAGTAAGTCTAAGGAAAGATAATGAGAAAGGAAAAACTCTCAATCTTAGATTTGCTAAAAGTTCAGAAACCTCAGATGAAATTATCAATGCTCAACGTCCTCCTCTCATAAAAACAGGTCTTGGATATATTGGAGAATCCTCTCAGGCTTCAGCACCAAACTATCTAAAGGCAGCAACTACTGGTTTACAATATTCTGCCTCTCAACAAGGAAGCAAGGATTCTTTACAGGTAAAACAGGATCATCGCACTTCAAGGAACACTGACAGGAATAACTTTCAAAGGAGCTCCAACCCGCAGGTAAATCCAAATAGAAGATTTCATGATTACAAAAATGTCTATTTCAATGGACAATGTTTTACATGTCACAATTTTGGCCATAAAGCTGCTCAATGTGTTGCTTACAAAACCATCATGACAAGAGAAGCAAGAAAGAAAAGGTTGGATACTGAACCAAAGAAGAATACCTATAACAACTTTTCTCCTCTTCAAAATGAAGTTGAATGTGCTTATTGCAATAACTTTGGTCATGAAGAATCTGAATGCAGGAGCAAGATCCAGCCAAAAGAACATGTTCCCTCAAGCTCTAAAGTGTGGAAAAAGAAAGAACCGCTGGTTGAAAATTTTGGGATAGCGTTATTTGCAGAAGGTGAAGAAAATCAATGGTACATTGATAGTGGGTGCTCAAGACACATGACAAGTGACAAAAGCAAACTCCTTACATATAATGCTCTAGAAAAGGAAAAGAAAGTAACATTTGGAAATGATTCTCCTGTTGTAATTAAAGGAAAAGGGTCTATGTTTCTAAAAGAAAAGGTGAAGGCTAATGATGTCATGTATGTGGATGGATTAAGGCATAATCTGTTGAGTGTAAGTCAAATGTGTGATCAAGGAACTGAAGTTGTCTTTATTTCAAAAGAATGTGTGGTTCGTGATCTTGATACAGGTAAAATTATTATAAAAGGGAAAAGAAATCCAAGCAACCTGTATGTACTGAACTGCAAAGATCAATGTTACTTGAGCAAGTCTTCAAAAAATTGGCTATGGCATAGAAGGCTGGGGCATCTGAGCTTCTCTCAAATCAACAAAACAAGCAGAATTCAAGCTGTTCATGATCTTCCCAATATTAATCTACTAGAAAGTATCATATACAAATCTTGTCAATTCGGTAAGCAGACCAGAGTATGATTTAATGCCAAAGAAGGATCTTCAAGTAAGCCTCTTGAACTCATTCATACTGACATATGTGGACCTATGAGGAAAAAGTCACTACGTGGGGAAGAATACTATATCTTATTTATTGATTACTACTCTAGAATGTGTTGGATCGGGTTCATTAAACACAAAGATGAAGCATTTGAAAAGTTTCAGATCTTCAAAGCATTAGTAGAAAATGAATTAGATCTAAAAATCAAGTGTCTTAGATCTGATCGAGGAGGAGAATATACATCAAATGAATTTTTTGAATTTTGTGAACAACATGGCATAAAAAGACAGTTCTCTGTAGCAGGCACTCCACAACAAAATGGCGTAGCAGAAAGAATGAATAGAAAAATTCAACAAATGGCTAGAGCTATGCTTGATGATTCTGGAACTCCTGACATGTTATGGGGAGAAGCAGCACATACAGCAGCAAACATTCTCAACAAGGCACATGTTCGGGTAAATAGTGACAAAACTCCATATGAACTCTGGTATGGTAATTCTCCCTCTGTGAAGCATTTTAGAGTTTTTGGAAGTAAATGCTTTATAAAAAATAATGATGAAAAGCTTGGCAAGTTTGAACCTAGATCAGATGAAGGGATATTTCTTGGTTACTCATCTTCAAGCAAAGCATACACATGTTAAAATAAAAGGCTTCGAAAGATTGTTGAATGTATTGATGTTGTTATTGATGAGTCTCCTGTAGCTCCTAAAGAAGAAAAACAAACAACAAAAGAAGATGATGGTGAATTATGGCCTTCTACATTAAATAGAAATGATATAAACAGTGGATCCAATGAAGAACCTGAAAACGATCTATCTGAAAAAGCTCCATCCAGATATGTTCAAAAGAATCATACTGAATCTCAAATTTTGGGAGACAAGGAATCGGGTGTACGAACGAGGAGAACTCTGGTGGGATCTTCTAGTCATCTGGCACTTCTATCCACAATTGAACCACACAATGTAAATCAAGCTAGCAAAGATGAATTTTGGAAGCAAGCCATGAATGAAGAGCTCGATCAAATTGAAAATAATGACACTTGGGAATTGGTACCAAGACCACATGATAAAAATGTCATTGGAACTAAATGGATTTTCAAGAACAAGTTAAATGAGAATAGTGATGTTGTAAGAAACAAAGCTAGGCTGGTTTGCAAAGGGTATACTCAACAAGAAGGTATAGATTTTGAAGAAACTTTTGCTCCTGTAGCTAGACTTGAAGCCATAAGAATGTTTCTTGCTTTTTCAAGTTATCAACAAATCAAAGTTTATCAAATGGATGTTAAATCTGCTTTTCTTAATGGTGATCTAGAAGAAGAAGTATATATAGAACAACCGGAAGGATTCATTTTGGGAAATGATGAAAATCTTGTTTGTAGACTTAAAGAGGCTCTATATGGTCTCAAACAAGCTCCAAGGGCATGGTATTATCGTCTTGACAAATATCTTCATCAACAAGGATTTTCAAAGGGGTCTGCTGATAGCAAGTTATACACAAAAATTGAAAATGACAAACTATTGATTGTGGTTGTATATGTTGATGATATCATTTTTGGGAGTAACGAAGAATCTATGAGTCAAAAATTTGCTTCTGTCATGCAACAAGAATTTGAAATGTCCTTACTTGGGGAACTAACATTCTTTCTTGGCTTGCAAGTGTAGCAAACTACAGATGGCATATTCCTATCACAAGCAAAATATCTTAAGCAAATTCTGAAGAAGTATGGCATGGAAGAATGCAAACCTGTAAGTACACCAATGATAACCGGATGCAATCTCAGTTCTCATGATGGTTCTCCCACAGTGAATCAACCAGAATACAGATCAATCATAGGAAGTCTACTTTATCTCACTGGGACTAGACCAGACATTATGCATGCAGTTGGGATTGTTGGACGATTCCAAGCTAATCCAAAAGAGTCTCACCTTCAGGCTGTCAAAATAATATTCAAATATCTACAAGGAACTCAAGACTTTGGTCTACGGTATCCCAAGAATGCTGATCTTACTCTTCAAGCTTACACTAATGCAGATTGGGCTGGAAGTGTTGATGATCAGAAAAGAACTAGTGGTGGTGCATTCTATATGGGACCTCGGTTAGTATCTTGGTTCAGCAAGAAGCAAAATTCTATTTCCTTATCTACAGCAGAAGCAGAATATGTGGCTACCGCATCTTGTTGCACTCAACTCCTTTGGATGATGCAAACCTTGCAAGATTTCCAAATCAAATGTACATCTCCTATCTCCATTATGTGTGATAACACAAGTGCCATCAGTATTTCAAAAAATCCTGTTATGCATTGGAAGACCAAGCACATTCCCATCAAGTATCACTTCTTACGTGAACAAGTGCTTGAGAAAAAGGTGAAGTTGGAGTATGTTCCCTCCAAAGAACAAGTTGCTGATATCTTTACCAAACCTCTGCCCAGGGAAGCGTTCGAGTATCTAAGACAGAAGCTGGGAGTGTTCTCTGCCAGTCAAAAGAACAAATCTGCATAATTTTAGAAGATGGTATTAGATACGCGAGTTCATGCACAAAAAACCGCGTATGTCTGATTGCTGAAAAATTTTGGTTTGGAGTCAGCTCTCTTCAGCACAGCTGCAGTGCTGTTTGGTATCTCTGGTGGTGTTCCAGTTCTCATAATTCTATTTCTCATGTTTTGATAAAGATTCCTTGATGATTTGTTGGTGAAAGTGTTCAGGATGCACAAACTAAGGGGGAGCCTTAGTCATATGAAAAGGATGCTTGGATGCACAGATTCAGGGGGAGCATTAGTGTTTCTGAGTATAATGCATTGTTGGCATTATGTTGATTCTGAGATATGTTCTCTTTCTTGAGGAATTTCTGGTGTTGGTCATAAATGGTCATATTTGTAATTTGATGAAAAGGTCATGTTGAGATCCATGATGTAAAATTGTAATATTCAGTCATAGGACTTGATAATTTTGTAAACCCACTTGGTTGGGTAGCTGAGTCAAATTTTGTAAACCCACTTGGTTGGGTAGTTGAGCCTCATATGTAAATCCACTTGGATGGATCTTTGATGTAAGTATGAGTCATTGGTGTTAGGAAAGTCATAGAGTCATGTACTTCATTGGAAAATATGCATGAACTCAGGGGGAGCTTGGTCACTTCAGTATATATCAGATCTGCAGAACGCTTCTTCCACATGTGGAGAAAAGGGGGAGAGTATGTTGGTTTTGATCCACCCCTTTGCCCTTGATGTCAAAGGGGGAGAGTGACATGGTGTTTGAATGAAGAGAAAGAATGGTGTCAAAAATGGGGAATGTGACATGGTGTCATTGTATTCTTAATGTACCTATCTATTGTGGTAACCAAACACCATCGTGGTTGTCATCAAGTCCAAAAGGGGAGATTGTTGGCAATATGATGCAGAGTGTTGTCCTTGATGGCAACCCACTGAATGAAGATGAAGACATGATATTGTTGACATGTGTTGTCCTTGATGGCAAACCACCTGATGAAGTTATTCTTGACCTGCTGGACTTGGTAAATGATGTAAATCTGATATGAAATGATGTTTGCTAGCAATATAATGCTGAGTGTTGTCCTTGAATGGCAACCCACTTGATGAAGATGATGGCAACTTACTTGATGAAGTTGTGATTGATAGAATATGTCTTGATGAACTAAATATGATATATCTACAGTATGTACAGAAGGAAATGAAGAAAGGAATTTAGCATGTATGGTGAAAAGAGTATGTCTCAAGGCATACGCGGATCTGTCTAGGAGAAGTCGCGTATGCACACGGGAAACAACGTGCCAAGTCGCGTATGGGCAAAAGCGCTCATAAAGTGCAAAACCAGGGGTAACCACCATGGTATTGACCCATTGTATTGGGTAATGATTCGTCTAAATGACCCCGTCCAGGAATACCATCAGATGTAATGTGGTTTTGGCTCATGGTACTGAAAAAGGGTAAACCTATATAAAGAGAAGAAATTCATTGTGCAAATCATGAGTGTGGGTGCAAGATGTCTGAGCTTGAATGAATACTTCTCTCCGAAGTATATCTGAATGGAAAGGGTTACAGTTGAATGACAGATCTGATTACATGATGCACCAATGATGAAGAAGGATATCTAGATCTGAAATGCACTTGCATTTGCTAGATCTGTTTAGGGGATGATTAGATTTGAGAAGAGGCGAACATCTGTCTGAAGTAAAGGGTAAAATCTGAGTAATGTATCTGTTCTGAAGAATTACAATGCCCTAAATGTCTGAAGAACCATACGCTAGTTCGCTGCGAGGAAGCATGTGTATATGTGGCTTCGCTGAAAGAAACAGTGTGTATGCGCACGAAATTATATTTATAATATGTACAGAAGTATACGCCGGTTTATGTGAACGGAAGCGCGTATATACGCGACATCAGTGAAAGGAAAGCGCGTATGCAAACTAGGGTTTGCTGAAGTCTGTGGTAAGAAATGTCTGATCTGTTCTGCTGGTTTACTGATATCTGTCAGTGAGTTATATGTATCTGTTTCATGGTTGACTGTGCTTAAAAGTATGGAGTGGGTCCAGTCTGAAAATATGATGAAACGAGGCCTGCAAGTTGTGTTCTAAAGGAAGCTTTGGATCCAGTGTGAAAATTGATGAAACGTGGTCCATAGAGGTGCTGAGGGTTGTAGCCTTCAGTCAGGGGGTTGTAGCTCCCTTCCAGGTGAGGCTGGTAAATGAGATCAAGGGGTCGTAGCTCCCTTCCAGGAGAGGCTGGTAAACGAGGCAAGGGGTCGTAGCTCCCTTCCAGGAGAGGCTGGTAAACGAACGCAGGTGGGTGCCTATGTGCTGCTAGGAATCTGCACCAACACATATGTTGTAAGATGTTTTCTCTATAATAAAATATTGAAGGCTGAGCAACTGCAGCGGTGGTTTTCTCCCGACTTGGGTTTCCACCTAAAAATCCTGGTGTTCATGTGTGATGCTTTGTGTGATGGTTTATTCTATTGTTACTACACATGTTTACTGTTATCTTAACATCAGATGAATGAATATTGGAAAGAACTAATTTAATAAATATCTGTGTATTTAGATCTATGCTAATACGCGAGTTGTATGAAGGATATCCACGTGTATACGCGAGTTTACTAAACGAAATTAGCGTATGGGTTTTAGAGAGTGAAAAAGTAAAAAGTTTTGAATATGCAGTAAATACTGATTCACCCCCCCTCTCAGTATTTTTCCCAACAGGGATATTCAGTCCAAGATGAGGTCATTTATTATCATGTTAGGATCTTCTTATCTAGAGCCTCCAAGATCAAGGAGAAGTTGCTACAAAGATCATATGAAGAATTCCTTTTTAGCCATACTTATTCCATGAGAGATTATAACACCATCATGGAGAGCTACACTTGGGAAGGCTTTGAAGAGTAACTATATCAGCATTTTCAAATATGCATGAACCATATGGAGATGGGAGAGATATATAACTCAATGAAGGATTTATCACACCCACCTCTTTCCTATTTTGGAATGAGAGGGGATCTATCTATGGACCACTCAATTTGTATGAGAAGAAATTTTGGTAAGGGACAAGCTTATGTACATGATATTTCATTTGATGATTATTTTCATTCCTTTACCATGAATATGCAGGCCATAGCTCCAAGGATCAACATTCTTCCATATAAACGTCATGTCCAACTTTGTGCCATAAACATTTCTAAACATGGCCACTCCCTTGGATGATATAGGGAGATGTTGTATCATTGTGGGTGCACTCCAAAAGCACCAAACATATCTCACATTTTTAGCCATTGTGAGAAGACTTGGAAAACAAGTAAGTGGTGGGGAAACCACTTAATATATCACTATCGGATGTATTTATGAGATCTACTACGTTGGTTCCACATTTGGGACTATGACCCACCTCCATTTTTACATATTTATGTTTATATGTACTTCATTTTGATCCCATACATTGATGATGTGATTAGTATTTTTATGGGAATGATTGGAGGGAGGATGGGAGGATTTTATGTGCCCTTTGGGAGAGATATTCTCCATGTTCATTATGATACATGTTTCAAGGAGAAAATTGGGAAAACCATGTATGTTTCATTGGATCTATTGCTTCCTTGTGGGATGGATCATTTGCATCTCATGAGAAATTTGTAGGAGCATTTCATGGAGGGATGGATTGGGAGACACTTAGCTTATGAGGGAAGCTTATCACATGATGGTGTCACCAATGATGGAGGAGATGAGTTGCAGCACTCACCTTGTCATTTGCTTGAAGGCAAAAAGCATTTGGAAAGGTAGGACTGTAATATTCCCAATTAGCCATGAGCTAGTTGGAATATTACATTTTGTTTTGTTGCTTTGTTTTATGAATAAGAGGACAATGGAGGTCCATAATTCTCCTTAATAATGAATAAATCAATGATAATGTAAAAGGAAAACATCTTAGCAGCTTAATTAGGCACCCTTAGGTGTGAAAAGGGGCTGGAACATCTTGACTGGGTCAACTTTGACCAAATCAATAGTGTTGTCATGGAGGAGTGGCAATCAATGAGGGACAACACAGTTTTAGATGGAGACACCTTGCATGGAAGTAGGGTCATAAATGAATGAGGCTTAGGGTTTGGAAGCTCATATATTATAAAAGGAAGAGGATGGTAGCCATATTCATTATGTATTGGTATATGATATTTTTGAATATATGGTTTGTTTAGACATATAGCTTTCTTTGGTTGTTTAGCCAAGATTGAAAATGTTGTTTAGCATTGTGTGTTCCAGATAGAGAATCCAACCTCTTCCATTGAGTATATCTTGGAGGAGTCTTGTACTTCACTTCCACTATCAGGGATTTGGCTAAAGCTTCATCTTATATCTACAACACAAATCATATTGAGGGTTGAGTTGTTTGCAGGTTGTAGCAGTGGAGACCATATTTGGGTCACATCAGTACTTATTTTCAGTGGAGAAGGGTTCCTTTCCATTGGGAAGATAGTAAGGAAGGCCCTTGTGCATATTTTTAGATCTTGGAATTGGGCCACATATTTATTTGCCCCTACAACGCAATTTCTTTCCAAATCTATGTTATTTTGAGGGAAGAGTTGCAGGATGGTTTTGGCACACCTTTTGGTGAGGATATTTGCTAGTGAAGGGGATATTCTTTTCATCTAGGAGATTTATTGGAGGAGGATTCATTATTTCTTATATCAGATCAGACACACTTTCCAGATCTATATGTTGTAGTGGATCTTCAGCCCTAGGGCTTAGATTCCCATCTTGTACATGGTGTTTTGCTAAAAAACCTTGAGGGGTTCTTCATTGGAGGTTGTATAGTACCTAGATCTGTATTAGATCTATCTATTGAGGCATATATCAGCCCATGTTATTTTGTATCTTCATTTGTTGTAGTAGTGCCTTTTAAACAGTGTTGTAGCAGTCTTCCGACATTTTTATATATAGTAGCAACACCTCTTTTGAGGTTTTTGTCCATTGGAGGTTTGTTTTATCATATTTTACATCTTATGGCCCATTTATTATTCATATTTTGATGTTGTTATTATGATTAGAAGGTCTCCATATTGGTCTCTTACTTTCATGTAATGTTTTACACTACTATTCCATGGTTTTGCACTATATTCCTGCTTCTCCCATTTTTTAATATTACAAGTTCTCCCAAAAAAATCGTTTAGGGCACCAAAACCTCTCTGAAATTTTAGGATCCAAAAAATTGCAAAATATATTAAATTGTGCTACAATTAAGGAAACTAAAAGACTGAAAGAAACAATGGTGGGGGTACATGTGGAATAGGTTGGTGGACACCAATATCCACCTGGATCAATCAGCCACCCTTAGGAAGTTATGGTCCCCATTGCGTATCCTACATGAGATGAGGAAAATTCTACTAAACTTGGTCCATGGTGAGCCACTTGCCTTGGTGCAAGAGTTGGCCAGATTTGACAACCAAGTGTAGCTAGATCTTCTACGTGTGATTGTTATTGATCTACATGTCTATGATTTGATTATTTGTGGCATGTTCCATGCAGTCGAGGTTTATTTTGGTTGGTGAAATTTTTTCTACAATGTCTAATGTGTCCAGTAATGGTGGAAAGTAGGTTCGAAGCAGTCCACATTGAACACTGGGTGTATACCAAGGAATGGCGAAATACTGAGCTCGAAGGAATTTTCCCCAACACCCTTGATGATGGTGTAAGGCCCATATCGGAGAGGGTGAAGTTTATGGTGGGGTCCAGTGAGGCACACCTTCTCCAAATGTAGGAAAACTTTGTCGCCCACTTGGAACTTGTGTGGAAACCAATGTTAATCATGGAACTGCTTATACTTAGCAATGTCTCTGTTCAAAATTTCATGGACCTGCTGGAGGATGTGTTGAATGTTCTCAATTAAGTTTATGCCTTGTCAAATTCAGACTAGACATGAGTTGAATCTTCCTGAGTAGCTACAAATGGTATGGCCACATCAATGGGAAATAGTGGCTGGAATCCCAAGCCCACTTGAAAGAGGTTGTGGCCAGTTGAGATGTGGAAAGATCGGTTATATTTGTGTTGGAGATAGGGGATGATTTCATCCCATGATGTGTCAATTATTCGAGATGTACATATGTAGAATGTGTACAATATTCTTGTTTACAACCTATGTTTAGCCATTATTTTTGGGGTAGAAATTTGTGGACTTAGAGAGCTTGGTGTTCAGAATTGACTACAGACTTGACAAAAATGTACTGAGGAACCTGTTGTCCCGATATGAGATAATTGACTGTGGGATCCCAAAGTGTACCCACTCTCATTCAAAGAAGAATTTAGTAGTGGCTTCTGTTGTGATATTCTTCTTGTAGGCCATCATAATGGCCATCTTAGAGAATTTGTCGAAGACCACAAAAATGTAGTTGTTGCCATGGTTGGTAGAAGGAAGTATTGACATGTAATCCATCAAGATGGATTCCTAAGTTTTACTAGATTTAGGAAGCAGAGTATATAGGCCTTGCTTCTTGATGGTTGATTTGGAAATGATGTAGGCAGTGCAGGATCTGATGTATTTCCCGACATCCTATAGAAAGGTTCGTCCAATAGAAATACTTATGTAGTACTTCCACTCTTTTCTCGACCCCAAAATATCTAGCGACCCAACTATAGTGTGCTTCCCACATGAAATTTTAACACTCGCTTGAAGGAAAATAGAGATGTCCCATCTGGCATAAGACTGCATCTTGGAGGTGAAAATCTAGAACTTTCTTCCCTTTCAAGAGCATTTGGCATGTGTTGCGGAATTCTGGATTGCTTTTATATAGATGCGTCCAACCCAAAGTCTCCTGCGCATAAGAGTTAGGCACAGTGGTTAGAACGACGATCGGTGGTTGATTGGACATGAGTTGAATATTCCTAAGTAGCTATAAATGGTATGGCCACATTAATGGGAAATAGTGGCTAGAATTCCAAGCCCACTTGAAAGAGGTTATGGCTAGTTAAGATGTGGAGAGCTCGGTTATAGTTATGTTGGACATAATGGATGCTTTCATCCCATGATGTGTCAATTCTTTGAGTTGTACATATGAAAAATGTGTACAATAATCTTGTCTACAACCTATGTTTGGCCATCATTTTGGGGGTGGAAAGTTGTGGACTTAGTGAGCTCGATGTCCAGAATTGACCAGAGACTTGACAAAAATGTACTGAGGAACCTGTTGTCCCGATATGAGATAATGGACTATGGGATCCCAAATTTTACCCACACTCATTCAAAGAAGAATTTGGCAGTGGCTTCTGTTGTGATATTCTTCTTGTAGGCCATCATAATGGTCATCTTAGAGAATTTTTCAAAGACCAAAAAAATGTAGTCATTTCCATGCTTGGTAGAAGGAAGTCCCGACATGTAATCCATCAAGATGGATTCCTAAGTTTTACTAGAGGTAGGAAGTGGAGTATATAGGCCTTGCTTCTTGATGGTCGGTTTGGAAATGACGCAGGCAATGTAGGATCTGATGTATTTCCCGACATCCTGTAGAAAGTTTCGTCCAATAGAAATACTTTTGCAGTACTTCCACCCTTTTCTCGATCTTGAAACCTCCAGTGACCCAACTGTAGTTTGCTTCCCAAATCAACCTTTAACGCTCACTTGAAGGAAAACAGAGGTGTCCCATGTGGCATAAAAGTGCATCCTGGAGGTGAAAAGATGGAACTTCCTTCCCTTTCAAGAGCGTCTAGTATGTGTTGCGGAATTCTGGATCGCTTTTGTATAGATGCGGCCAACCCAAAGTCTCATGCCCACTAGATCCAGGCACACTGGTTAGAACCACTATTGACGATTAACTGAGGTATTCTACAACATTATTGGTGCTTCCCTTCTTATAATTGATGTTAAAATGGAGTTTTTGCAGGTATAGGGGTTGTTTCTCATGGAAATCATTCTACAACTTCCAATGTGTCTGTATGAATTGCAGGGTTTGGTGATTTGTGTGGATGATCGTTTCCTTCCCCAAAATGTAATGATTCCATTATTAGCAGGCCTTTATAATGGAATACATATATTTTTCATAGGTGAGATACTTCTAGACTATGTATGAAAGTTTCTAACTGTGATATGCCATTATAGCATAGTCAGACGTATTTGTCTCTATCTCAAATGGTTGTTTCAATTTTGGTAATGTGAGCACTCATGCAGAGTAGAGGTGATGCTTCAAATCTATGAACGCCTTCTATTATGATTTGGACCAAAAGAATTTTTATTTTTACCCACCCTTGGTGACTTTAATCGAAAGGCCAAGTTATATGTGAGAACCCCAATACAAACTGGTGTTAGAAATTTTCAAGACCCATAAATTTGTGGAGCTCTATTAGAGTGGTTGTGGGTGGCCAATCCCAAATGACCTAGATATTGTATGGGTCCATATGCACCCCCTGCTCATCAATGATGCATCCCAGTTATTGAACACGGGTCATTCCAAAAGTTCATTTCTCCAAATTGGAATACAACTTGTGTTTCCACAATGTTTGGGGGACCTGTGGAATGTGATGGAGGTGCTCTTCCTAACTCTAGCTTAAGATCATGATATCATCCAAATAAACCACCACAAATGAGTTGGTGAATGGTTGAAATATGTCATCCATAAGCCTTATGAAGGCTACAAGATCATTCATTAACCTGAAAGGCATGACTAGCCATTCAAAGAGGCCCTCCTTGGATTTGAAGGCAATATTCCACACATAGGAAGGTTCGATTAGTACCTAGTGATACCCAAAATTCAAGTCAATATTGTTGAAATATTTGGCCGACCTGAGTTGTTCTAGAAGATCATCAATATTTGGGCTCAAATACCTATTTTGGAAAGTGATCTTATTTAGAGCAGAATAGTCAATACAAATTATCCAAGTCCTATCCTTCTTCGGCACCAAGATGATCGAGCTCCCACAAGGCAATGAACTCGATCGAATGTGACCTTTCTATAGCAGCTCCTAAATCTGCCTCTTGATTTCTTCGTTCTCCATAACATAACACCAATATATTATTTTTTTGGGTAGAAGTGCACCTAGGGTCATATCAATGGAATTCTTGACCTGACAGTACAGAGGGATCCCTTCAGGTGAGGTGAAGATGTCCCCGTACTCCTCCACGACCTTTTCCATTTGTTATTTCCATGTGGAGGAGACCTATTTAGAGGTCATGGCCAAAATATTCTTCTTACACCAAGGGTAGATCATAAGGAAAAAAGATCTCCTGGTTTGGGAAATGATCTTATTGCATTTCTTTGCAGTGATTAAAGCGATGGCAATAGGTGGTGCTACCTTAGGTATCATGTACAAATTATTACCCAAAGTAATAATAACAATGTGATCCCTAGACTCATATGCAACATGTCACTTCCAAAAGTATGGTTTTCTTAATAATACATCACAAAATGTAAGAGGATAAGCATCACGTAATACCTCATATGTGAAGGACTTGATGTTCTAGGGGAGGTGGAATTGTTGACTGATGCAGAGATCCCATCATTGGTGAATCCACCCAATGGTATATGGTTATGGTTGTGTTGTGGTCGGTAGGACCATCCACTTCACGATCTCTGCTAAAATGAGTTTCTTTTGGCTCTCATTGTCGAAAATGAATTGTCGTGGGGAACCCTTCACCCACATCTGCAAATGGAAGAGGCACTCCCCCTCCTCTGGGTCTTCGAGTTCCTCTTTCTATATCTTAGTGGTGGAAACGATGGCACTAGGCTCCACTTGATAATATGCTTCCCTTTTTCATTACCCTTGCTAGGTTATGAGTTAGAGTCGGAACATGCATCTAATTCAGAAGCCTTCATCTCAGCCACCAGTGACTACTTGGCCCGACACTCACGTGTGTTGTGAGTGGAGGCCTTATGGAACTCAAACCACTTTCCCATGAATTTATTTGGTTTCGTGGTGTTTTTATTCACTTGTGACTTTGGGGGGTTGTCCTAGG
This sequence comes from Pinus albicaulis, assembly GCA_034641835.2. Classification (NCBI taxonomy): domain Eukaryota; kingdom Viridiplantae; phylum Streptophyta; class Pinopsida; order Pinales; family Pinaceae; genus Pinus; species Pinus albicaulis. The sequence goes on along the minus strand of CM076580.1, from coordinate 627,729,861 downwards.
CCACCCTTCCTTGGCTTGGTCCTTTGTTATATGGTTTGGGGGTGCCTTTCCCTAACTTCTGATTCGTAGATCCAAAATCTCGCTTCTTCTGTTTGAATTTCTGCTCAATATTGGCAGCATACTAGTATGTTGCACAAAGTGAGGATATGTTGAGCAACTAAATTTCCTCTTAGATGTGTATCTATGCAGACAATTTCGGTACTTAGGCACCAAATTTTTCTCTGAATCTTTCATACCCAACTTTGTGCACAAGGTATGGAATAGATTCATCATCTCATGCACATCTTGATCCCTTCGTTGCGGCATCATAGTATATTGTATGTACTTGTCCTTATAGATCCCCACAGGGTAAAATTGTTACTTGATTTCATATCATAAATAATTCCAAGTGGGTGTAGCTGAGAACAGGGAGGATTCCCTCTCTTCTGTTTGCCCACAATAGGTTTCCCACTAGTCTTTGACATGGGGGGCGGCTTTGAAAATTCATGAAATGAAAAATATCCTTATAATAGATTAAACCATCTATCTAATACATATACATCTATTTGGCTCTCAAATATGGGAATGTCCAAGCTAACTTGTACCTTAAAAGGAGTGGTGCCTCTAGAGTGGCTATCGGATGAAGATGCGTCTCCGATGGGTAGTCGTCGAAGGATTTGGGAAAATTTATCCGTCATTGCATTTCGTTGTTTTTTGAGGGTCTCCTTGAGCAATATTTTGATAGGATCTCCTAATACCTTGTCTTTATCTTCTTCTTCCATGGGAGGTCGTCGGATTTTGCAAGGCTAATCTTGTAAAGGTTCAACGAAATAAATCCCTAACTCCTTATACCTTGATCTCATTGGGGACATGCAAACAAAGAATGACAAAGAGAAGTATTTCTCTGATATCACTGATCCAAATTTATGTAGTAACATAATAAAATACATAAATAAACATAAACACAGAGATGCAGTAGAAATAAAACTTCATTTCATTAATATCAAATAACTGAAATATGCTTACAAACATAATGAAAATAAACTAGCTCGGGGAATGGTAGCTTATCTCTGAGAAGATATGTGGAATCTAAATGCCTCTGAACTATGTTAAAATGAGGCTTGAAGGATTATTTATTATTTATAAACAATGGAAAACCCTAAACATCCAAAAACCTAACCTTAGGATATGAAGCGCCAAAACTATGGGCCTTGTTTACGTAAATTGATACATCAAATTCACGGGGTTGTAAATTTGGCATACGAGCTCCGTTTGACATGTAAAATACCTCGTTAGAAATATATCTGAGGAAAAAAACTTTTGGTTTATATAAATTATAGACACAGGTTTCCCAAATAATGTCGTTTAGTGCCTCAAAACGACTTCATAACTTAAGGACCTGAAAAACTGCCAAAATAGTGAATTTTGCTACAATTGAGGAAATTTTAAAAGTGAAAGAAAAAATGGTTGGGGTACAAGTGGAATAGTTGGGTGGCAACCAATATCCACCTAGATCAATCCTCCCCCCTTAGGAGGCAATGGTCCCATTGCGTTGAGTTCCTCTATGAGATGAGGAAACTTTTGTTGAAATTGGTCCGTAGTGAGCCACTTGCCTTGGTGCAGGAGTTGGCCAACTTTAACAACCTGATACAGCTAGATATTTTGCATGAAATTGTTCTTGATTTACATGTCCATTATCCAATTAGTTTTGGCATGTTCCGTGTCATTAGGGTTTAGCTCTGTTGGTGTGATTTGTTCTGCAATATTTGATGTGTCCAGTAATGGTGGAAAGTAGGGTCGAAGGCGGTCCACATTGAACATTGGGTGTAGACCAAGTAATGGTGGAATACTAAGATCTTAGGAATTATCCCCTATAGCCTTGGTTATGGTGTATGGCCCATATCAGAGCGGGTGAATCTTGTGGTGGGGTCCAGATAGGCATGCCTTCTGCAAATGTATCCAAACTTTGTCACCCACGTAGAACTTGTGTGGCACTTGATGTTGATCATGTAGGTACTTTTAATTAGAATTGGATCTTTACAATATGTCATGGACCTATTGGAAAATGTGTTTAATGCGCTCAATGAATTTTTTTTCTTTGTTAGCTTCAAACTGGACATGAGCCGAATATGTCTCAGTAGCTGCTAAATCATATGAACACACCAATGGGACATAAAAACTGGAATCCCAAGCCCACCTGAAAGGGTTTGTGGCTAGTTATGTTGTGGAGAGCCCAGTTATAGTTCTGTTGGACATAGGGGAGCCTTTCCTCCCATGTGTAATATCCCAAAATTGAGACTGTTAGTAAGGCATGCCTGAAAAACACATTTTTCAGGAATGTATGCTACAGGATTGGAAACTAGAACTTGAGTCCCTTATATCTAACCATATATGACCTGAATCCAAGAGGGATTAAAAAAAAATCATCCTAGGTGGGTTAAACAGGTCTCCCCACACCTAGTGCAACTAGAAAATGCCCAAAGAAGGGGCTGCAACAATACAAAACAACACTGCTGGAAAAATAGCACAGTTCAGCCCAATATTGCAGGAGATCAATATGGTAGCTCAAATATAGCTGATACAACAGTAAATCAGATTTACAATAGATCTTATACAGTGTATAACAGAAAGGAGAAGGATTTACAAGAAGAAACCCTCAAGAATGAGGTGCTACAACCACAAGAAATGTATGAATAAGATTGACAACGTTATTTTCATTGGCTGAAGTAGTAGTATGTTACAACTCAGATCTAGAGTAGATATGTACACAAAAATATAGATCTAATTCAGATATGTATACAATAAAGGCTCCTTTATACATTCCCCTTGGGAATCTCAGCAAAACATGAAAGTACAAGAGTAGATCTGAGATCTAAGTTACAGATCTGCAGTAATATTAAGACATTTATGAAGTATATAATGTATAGCAGATCAGATCTGAAACAAACATGGATATAATATCTAAAACAAACATGGATTGGATGGTCAATCCATCGATCACCACAGTGAAAGGAGGGATCCAATCACTAGATATCTCTCCTCCAAGTTGATGCCAAAACTCCCTGAAACTCTGCTACTGAAAATAACACAGTACTGTAAAAGGGACTACACTGTAGAATCTTATTATGCTTTGGCCTGATGCCAAGGTCTGGATCTGAAGCTCCCAAGGTCTAGAACACTCTTGTCAAAGGGATAGATGACTTTCCCAGTGAAAATGGGTGCTAGAGCTACATAGATCTGAAGGGATCTATCCTCCACTTGCTGCATCTCACAAGGACAACCCAATCCTAAACAAGACCAAATTTGTAGGTGTAAGGTGAAGCTTGGCCAAATGCTAGATAGTGGACAAGACAAACAAGGCTCCTCCAAGAGCTGCTCTAGGAATGAGGTGGGATTCCCGCGCAGGAACACCTAGTGCTAAACAACACTATTCTCAGCTAAACAACAAGAGAATCATAAATTTCTAAACAAAAAATATCTTCATAAAATGACTATCATCAACAACCCTGTCATGTTGCCCTCCTCTTCCTTTATATAATATAAAAGCCTTTACAAACCCTAAACCAATTCAATGAGTTAGCTCCTTTCACATTTGGAGCCTCCATTTAGAACTGCGATGTGTATCCATGAGGTACATTGAATCTAAACTGCGTTGTGGATTTGGCCAAGGTTGACCCAGTCTCATACTTCAAACCCATTCACACCTGCAAATGTTTATTTTATATGGCCCAAATTTGTCTTTGTTCACATAGGCATGGATTTATTCATTATTTTCAGGAGTTTTACATGTCCTCCTTGATTCATTTATTCAATCAATAGAAAATGAAACAAAATTGAATATTCCTCTTAGCTTGGGCTAAGTAGGAATATTACAGTCCTCCCCTCCCAAATTTTTCTTGTCCTCAAGAAACTGTAAGGATAGAATTGAAATATATTGGGAAAACAAATTTCCCCAAGTAATCATCCATAAAAAATGAGTCATCTCCCAACACGGAAACTCCAGAAAATTTTCCTCCACCTTGAGTTCATGTAATGAAGGTAGGCTAAAAAACTAAACATGGTAGACATAGGTGCCTACCCCTCCTCTCCACTTAAGATAAGTGTGGAGTGTTTGTTGATCCTAGGCTGCAATAATGTTGCCTTCAAAAGGCAAGATGAAGACTAGATCTCTAAAGATCTCCTCTCCAACACTGTGGATCAATCTGGCCCAAACCATTCCATATGTGATGGATGGGAAACCATCACCATATGGCATCTCATCCAACTCATGGCCCACCTCATAAAGAAATAAGTGTTTGGATGTGGTGGCCATATCTCCTCTCATGTTCCCATTAGAACATGCAATGCAAAAAATGTGGGAATCCTCTTCCCGAAAGAACACATCTAACCAATGTATTTCCTCTCCAATCATGATCCTCACAAAATCAAGATCAACATCAGAAATTGGAACCATGATTAACATCAAGAAAAATTAAATACTGAAGGCTTCATATGGTGCAGGAAGGTACCAACAATCTCCCATGAAGTTACAACGCATTTTTTTCCCACTGCAGCTTCAAACAATTACAAGGCAAGTGGTTGCTGGATACATGGTGGTCTACGTATGTTATTTCATTTACTACTGAATAGTATATGGTTGTGTACAAAAAATGAACATACATGAAGTAATACAACACTTTCCCATGGCCATATAAGATATGGCTATCTCCATCATACATTTTGGCCCATTGTTGATCATGGAGCTCACTGAAAAGCTTGCCCTCTTGTGGAGAAATGCACTGCATAGAAATGGTAAGAGTATGCAGATCACTAAATGCAACAACAAGGTCCTTATCATGTGCTAAAAGTAAGATCATGATAGGGTCGATGAACAAATTCTGCATAAAGATATGAAATACTCTTATGAGAAGAAATGAATCATGTGCCACATGAAGATCCTCCCTCATGTACTTGGAAGTCCAAGCCAAGAGGAACACATCACATCAATAGATGTCTCCATCCATTACTCCATATTTCTCACCCCCTCCTTTTCCATCAAGTGCACCAAGAGTGGAATGATCCTGGGGACACTCCATCCATAAGTTCATGCTCCAGAGTGACAACATTGTGGGCCTATGCAAATAGGCTCCTGCCAATGCATATCTCCTTTATTTGACCTTTTCATTGTCAAAGACATCTTCCATAATGTTTCTACAAACAAGAAGTCCCTTCTGGAGTGGAAGTACTTCTAGATCATCCAAGGCTAAGGAGACAATGCCATCTCCTCCTCCTGCAACATCATGCAATGTGTGAGATCAACTCTGATCTTGCTCTCCCAAGAAAATCCAAAGCAACACAAGATTTTGCTACCTCCCCATACCTCCGTCATATAAATCATGTAGTGAAAACATGGTGATTGATATGAAGAAAGCCATATCAACACAATGTGTCCATACTTCTTGCTGCTCAATGATGAAAGTATCCTGCCACACATCTTTCCTCCTCATACCCTTAGAAAGAGGATGATGGCCAAACTCTTTCAAGAGTAACCAGTGCAGCCAAGCCTCCTGTTGCCTGGTATCATAGATCTGCAAGTAGCTTTCTAGCTTCTTGCTCACCATCCACATCCATTCATCCACTGGTGGATCATGGACCTCATTATGAAAACATTTGGTATCCTCCCCTTTTAGGACACCAACCTTCTCAAATATTTGAATAACTTTGCACTTCATGGAATGTTGAAGTGCACTTTCCATGGGATCTCTTGATGAGACCTCCTCCTCATGCCTGGTATTCCAAAACCAGTGGGGTCTTGGATCTGCTGCAAGTATAAGTCTCTCTTTGAGCTATGGCATGCTCATTAAGAAAGTGTCATCTAGAGAGGAGAAAATGTTTCTCATCTCAAGATGTCTACCCCTTGTCTCCTTTGCTTCCTGAATGAAGCTAACAATTAATTAATCCCATGAGGAATGGGTCCTCCTTCCTTCACTGCTGCTCTTGGACAGCATAGTGCAACTCTGGTGCTCTAGATTATCAATAAGTAATGATTTTAGGTCATGCAACAATAGGTTTCCACAACCCTCAAAAAGGTTTTCTAAAATAATAGAAGGTGGAAACTCAATAATACCTTGATAAGCTTTGGGAACATCTTTTATGGCTACAAGAGTTCCTTCTTTTACTATGTTGGCTCCCTCAACTGCTAGTGTTGAAGGTTGATCCTCCAAGGCTATCATAGTGTTGGTACAAATCTCCTCAAGAGATAGTGAGGGTTTCTCTTCCTCAAATCTCTTGATCACCCTTTGAGTGAAATCTGCAAAAGAAGATAATTTTTCATGTCTCACATGGCTGAACCACCAATTGCTTGCTCTGCCCTTCAGGTGCAACGCTACAATCTCCACTTCTTCTCTCTCTACCATTGGATGTAGTAGGAAATGTTGGGAAAAATACTGAGAGGGGGGTTGAATCAGTATTTAGGACTTTATCAAATCTTTTTACTTTTTCACTCTCTAAAACCCATACGCTACTTTGTTGAACCAAACTAGCGTATACACGCGGATATCCTTCATAAAACTCGCGTATACACAGAGATCTAATTATGCCATTAATTCTTCACTTATATCATTCCATCATTCATTCATTAGATGTTCAATAAACAGTAAACATGTGCAGTAAGAACAGAATAAACCATCACACATAAGCATCACACATGAACACCGGGATTTTAGGTGGAAACCCAAGTCGGGAGAAAACCACCGCTGCAGTTGCTCAGCCTTCAATATTTTATTATAGAGAAAACATCTTACAACATATGTGCTGGTGCAGACTCCTACCAGCACGCAAGCACCCACTTGCGCTCGTTTACCAGCCTCTCCTGGAAGGGAGCTCCAACCCCCTGACTCGTTTACCAGCCTCTCCTGGAAGGGAGCTACGACCCCCTGCTCTCGTTTACCAGCCTCACCTGGAAGGGAGCTACAACCCCCTGACTGAAGGCTACAACCCTCATCACCTCTATGGACCACGTTTCATCAATTTTCACACTGGATCCAAAGCTTCCTTTAGGACACAACTTGCAGGCCACGTTTCATCATATTTTCAGACTGGACCCACTCCACATATTTAAGCTCCATCATACAACCAAACTGAAACAGACAACTCAGAACTATAGAATACAGATAGTAGCAACACAACAGAACATATCATCCATTTCATACCCCATGCTTCAGCAAACCCTAGTTTGCATATGCGCTTTCCTTTCAATGATACCGCGTATATACGCATCTTCTACCATACAAACCCGCGTATACTTCTGTACAAATTACAGAGCTAATTTCATTGCGCATACACGCTTTCTCTTCAGCGAAGCCACGTATATACGCGCTTCCTCTGCTGCGAACTAGCGTATGGTTCTTCAGACATTTAGGTCATTTCAATTCTTCAGAACAGATACATCACACAGATTTAACCCTTTACTTCAGATAGATGTTCGCCTTAGATCTAATCATTCCATAAATAGATCTAGCAAATACAAATACATTTCAGATCTAGATATCCCGCTTCATCATTTCTTCATAGGTGCATCATAGATTCAGATCTATCATCAAACCTTTACCCTTTCCATACATATATACTTCACAGAGAAGTATTCATTCAAGCTCAGACATCTTGCTCCCACACTCATGATTTGCACAATGAATTTCTTCTCTTTAAATAGGTTTACCCTTTTTCAATACCATGAGCCCAAAGCTACATTACTTCCGATGGTATTCCTGGACGGGGTCATTTAGACGAATCATTACCCAATACAATGGGTCAATACCATGGTGGTTACCCCTGGTTTTGCACTTTATGAGCGCTTTTTCCCATACGCGACTTGGCACGTTATTACCTGCGTGCATACGCGACTTCTCCTAGACAAAACCGCGTATTCCTTGAGACATACTCTTTTCATCATAGATCTAGCACATATTGAATTCCTTTCTTCATTACCTTCTATACTCTCTGTAGATACATCAGATTTACATCATTTACCAGGTTCATCAAGACATATTCTATCAAGCACAACTTCATCAAGTAAGTTGCCATCATCTTCATCAAGTGGGTTGCCATTCAAGGACAACACTCAGCATCATATTGCTAACAAGCATCATTTCATATCAGATTTACATCATTTACCAAGTCCATCAGGTCAAGAATAACTTCATCGGGTGGATTGCCATCAAGGAAAACACATGCCAACAATCTCATGTTTTCATCTTCATTAAGTGGGTTGCCATCAAGGACAACATTCTGCATCATATTGCCAACAGGAAAAATGCACTGAGTCTTCTTGCCCAAGCTTTGGCTGCAGATGTCCCATCAAAATTGAACAATAGAAATCTATTTCCCTTGATTTCTCCCTTGCTGTAGGGTCTCCTCCCTTCCTTTAGTTGAATGAACTATGGGAAGGCTAGAGTCTCCTTGAAGGCTCTAGTTTGAGACTTGTACTCAACAAGGTACTCACTCAGGATCTGATGATCCAAGTGTCCTCCATGATTCTTGTCTTCTACTTTGTGAGAGTAAGAATTGCAGGTCCTTCCTCTTCACCTTCTTCTATCTACTTAACCTCCTTGGAGAGGTCCTTTCTGGATCTGAAAAATGATGAGAGCAGGCTCATTATTTTCATCATCTTGATCTCTATCTTGAGACTCACAGGCTGAGCCAAGAAAGATTCTTTGATACCATTGTAATATCCCAAAATTGGGACTGCTAGTAAGGCATGCCTGAAAAACGCATTTTTCAGGAATGTATGCTAAAGGATTGGAAACCAGTACTTTGATCCCTTAGATATGACCATCTAAAACCTGAATCCAATATGGATTCAAAAAAAAATCCTCCTAGGTGGGTTAAACAGGTCTCCCCACACCTAGTGCAGCTAGAAAATGTAGAAATTTGAATAACAGATATATTATTCATCGAGATTCTCCTGATCACACACTATTTTAAATTCATGTACAATAAATAATCTCTTCTACCATTGATCATTACATGTGGAAATAAAATCATTTGCATGCACACATTAAAACCATAAAAAATCACACATATGAACACAATATTTCATGGGAAAGCTTAAAGCTGAAAACCCCCAACTATCTCTATATTATATGTCATAGAGATCATGTAAAAATCATTGTACAAAGCTCCTCACAAGCTCTCAGCACAACCTTCAATTGCTACACACTAATCAAGCTATATCTAACAAAACACATGCTCCAATCTCTGCCACCTGATAGCCAGCCTCTATTGCATCATCAATGTTGTAGGATGGCTCATTAAATAACTTGAACCACCTGGCTTGTACTGCGCAATCCTCATGGGCTTATCTAATCACTAGTTGTTGCAAATATGCAACAGTATAGTCACAACTGATAGTTAACCTGCTCTTTCACCTATCTCTGCACTGGTCTCCACTGAAACTGTCCATGCACTGAAGTTAATTGATGTATTCTTTAGTTGATTAATGAGTTTATAATTAGTGAATTAATTAATAATTACTTCACACCACTCTCAATAATTGTATCAATCAGTTAAAATAGATATGAATAGCTCAACTATGTTTAGATTAGTTAAATTGAACACAACTCCATTAACTTCCTAAATCAACTCCACCAAACTCTGTCACATGAGTTCTAACTAAAGTATCCATGCAATAGCTCCACTTAACCCTCAGGAATACCGTAATTCCTTCTGTCAGCTCCTGTGCCACATCTGTGCACTTAACTGAAGTGCTCCAAGAGAATAATATAATGTTTATAGTCCAAATATTATTAAGAGCTAATAATATTCGACATATCTATTTTTAGACTGGAAATCTAAAAATAGATTTCGCCCAGTATGTCTAAAAATAGAAGTCCATCTATTTTTTCCGACTTGACCAACCATCCACAAATAGCATCCTGCAACTCATAGAACATGATCCATATGTCTAAAAATAGACTTTGCGCCAAAAATAGCCTACGGGCCCACTTAGTGAAGGCGACTCCTTTCCACTAAGCTTATCATCTTGTTGCAATCTCAACACTCCCTCTCAACAAGATAAGGATTATCTGCCACCCCTATCCTGCCTCTGTGGTATTCGAATTTGCTCCTGGTTAGCGCCTTCGTCAAGATATCAGCATCCTGATCCTCTGTGGGAATGTATGAAAGTAACATGATCTTCCGCTACACACAATCTCTGATATGATGATACTGGATGTCAATGTGTTTAGATCTATCATGAAATACCAGATTAACCGAGATTTGATGCAACTCTGATTATCACAATAAATCACAGTAGGCTCTAAGTGTGAACCGAACAACCCGACCATGATCTTCCTCATCCATATAGCCTCACATGCAGCCAAACTTGTTGCCATATACTCGACCTCTGCTGAACTGAGTGCCACGGATCTCTTATTTCTGCTGTACCAAGAAACTACTGTCAGCCCGATACTGAAAATCCCTCTAGATGTGCTCTTTCTATCTGTTGGGCTCCCTGCCCAATCTGCATCCGTGAAGCCACACAACCTCACCTCATCTGACTGTCTGTACCATAATCCATATCCCAATGTGCCTCTGAGATATCTCAATACATGCTTTCCTACCTTCTAGTAGAGCTTGGTAGGCTTAACCATAGCTTGTGAAAGCTGGTTAATAGCATAGCATATGTCGGGTCGTGTATTGACCAGATACATAAGCGACCCCACCAACTGTCGATAAACATTGGAATCCACTACCTCCGCTGAAGTAGCATCCTCCTTCCTCCATCCACCAGGAAGAGGAGTATCAACAGCCTTGCATCCATGCATGTTGAACTTCTCCAGTATCTCCCGGGCATACTTGCCTTGAGAAAAAAATAGTCCATCACTGCGTTGCCAAATTTCCAATCCCAAGAAATAATGAAGGAGGCCCAAGTCCTTCATCTCAAACTCCTTTGCAAGATCAGCCTTGCATGAGTGTATCAATATTTCATCACCTATCAAAATCAAATCATCTAAATAAAGTGAAATGATCATCAACTTACCCTCCACCACTATCTAGTATAGGTTCGGATCCGCCTCACTCTTGGAGAATCCAAGTCCAGTGAAATAACTGTCTATCCATGTGTACCAAGCACAAGGTGCTTGATTCAACCCATACAACGCTCTCTTGATCCTGCACATATGTGACTCGCTACTGAAGATCTCGAAACCTTCGGGCTGCTCTATGTACACCTCCTCCTCAATCACCCCATTGAGGAACGCAGTCTTCACATCCATTTGATGAATGTGCCACCCTATCTGTGCTGAGAGAGCAAGAATCGTCCGTATGGAATAATACCTTGCGACAGGTGAAAAGGTTTCCTCATAATCGATCCCCTCAATCTGTGAGAAGCCTCGGGCAACAAATCTTGCCTTGTACTTCTCCACACTCCTGTCAGCTGCCTGCTTCACTTTGTAGATCCATCTCGAACCCACCATTGATTTCCCTTCTGGCCTTGGGACAATCTCCCATGCACTGTTTCTGAAAATCGAATCATACTCTTCCACCATGGCATCTACCCATGAGGGATCCTCCACAGCTTCCTCGAAAGAGGATGGCTCCATCATGATACACTTGCTCATAAGAGCCATGTATCCAGTATACCGGTCAGGTGACTTTCTCTGTCTACGCTGTGATGTAGGTGCTCCTACAACCTTCTCTGCATCTTGAGCTAGTCGCTCAGCTTCTGTAGTGCGCTTCCGCCCTATGATGGTTGGCGCTGCATGAGTGTCTCTTCCACTCCATGAACCTCATCTTGTGGCTGATCCACATCCAGAGACTCATCCTTAGGAACTAATAGCTCCTCATCTGCATGCAAGTGTGGCTCCCTCTCAAGCGAACACTTCATGGCTTTCTCCTCATGAAATTTGATATCCTGTCACACAACAGTCTTGCGACTGTCTGGCAAATACACAAGATAGTTGTGGGGCGTATCAGTGTACTCCACAAATATCCCAACCTCTGCAGTTAGCTCTAGCTTCTTCCTCGCATCCTTCATCACATGAATGTAAACAGGTGAACCAAAAATCCTCAAATGGTAAATATCAGGCTTCTTACCAGAAAACGCCTCCTCGGGTGTACTCATGCCAAGTATCCTATGAGGATAGCAGTTCTACACATATACTGCAGTATTGCATGCCTCAGCCCACAAGTGTATGGGAAGGCCCTGATCATGCAACATCGCCCGTGCAGCACCCATGATCGTTCTGTTCTTCTACTTAGCAACCCCATTCTGCTGTGGGTTATGAGGTGCTATGAGCTCTCTTCGAATTCCTTTTGCATTGCAAAAGTCCTTGAATTCGCCAGAGATGAATTCACCACCATTGTCGCTCCTAAGAGCCTTCACCTACTTCCCCGATTCTTTCTCAACCAGTGCCTTTAACTCACTGAACTTTGAGTATTTCTCGATCTTCTTCTGCATGAAGAAGATCCAACACTTACGAGAAAAATCATCAACAAATATCACATAGTACCTGTGCTTTTCTGTTGAAGCTACTGAGAAAGGTCCACACACGTCTGTGTGAATTCTCTCAAGGATCGTCGTGGCGCGACTATCCTTCTCGTGAAAGGTGGCTTTCACAAATTTTCCCAAGGTACATCCCTTGAATTGATCTGACTACGCAAGAGTACCCTTAGGAAGCCCAGTAGAAATCTGTTGCAGTATCTTCAAAGCTCCATGGTGAAGGTGGCCCAATCTCTGGTGCCACAACTCGCCATCATCTCGACTCACCACTCCTTCTGCCTTGCCTACCATTTCTGAGCAACCATATACCTACAATTGATAAAGGTTCTTAACTCGAACCTCTATCCTTCGGGTCTCACCAGTTGCCTTACTGCACAGGAAAGCCTTTCCCTCGCTAAATAAAACATCATATCCCTTGTCTTCTAACATCGCCACAGAGATAAGATTCTTCTTCAATCCTGGAACATGCATCACTTCCTTCAATACAAAGGGTTTACCAGACTCCCTCTCAAAGGAAATGGTACTGATACCGGTCGCACTGTATCTACCATCATCGCCCATCTCGATGTGCACTCCAAAATATTTCTCATCCAGATCAGTAAACAAATCTTGATCTCTTTTCATGTGAAAAGACGCACCACTCTCAAGAAACCACACTGAACCCATCACAATTGAGACCAAGCATGCAATCAACAAAAAATCTAGCTCAAACTGCGATGCTAAGGCCTCTCTAGCTGTAGATCCAGCAGCCTGCTTATTTTTCTTCTTCTGTGGACAATTAGTGGCGTAATGTCCGTGTTGGTGACAGTGAAAGCACTTCACCTTGGACATGTCCTGCTTCTTGCCTTTCACACTGGATTGAGAAGCTTTCTTGCTCTTCCCCTTCTTTGCTTTGGTAGCCAAAGTGCAATTTTCTTCATCAGAGTTCTTTGATGAAGATCCATCCCTGGTACTTCGCCTTATATCCTCTTGCACAAGATCCGACCAAAGTCGCTCCCATCCTGGCAATTTCTCCTGACCATTGACAGAGACTTGATAGGAATGCCAACTCTTCGGAAGCCCAAGGAGAGCCAAGCTCACCAAGTCCTTGTCATCAAAAGTAACCCCCACACTTCCCATCTCATCCCTAGATTGGATGAACTTCGTGAGGTACTTGGGCATATTGTCGCCTTTCTCCATTTTTATGTTCCTGAGTTTATCCTTGAGCACCAACTTCCTCTGGTCTCTCTTGCTTTGAAATAAATCTGTCAAAGCTTTCCACATCAAGAATGGAGAAGCCTTACGATGAAGGGTAGACACTATGTGATCCTTCACACCTTCCAACAAAATCCTTCGAAACTTTGCTGTCTTCTTTTGCCATGCGTCAAGTGCGGCAGCATCGCTAGAAGTAGGTTTTGGAACATCTGCATCTATGAACTCCTTCAACCCATTGTCATCCAACACTGCCTCCATCCTATCCTTCCATGCAATATAATTCGAGCTGCCCTCAAGGGCATACTCCAATCGCAATCCATTGAAAGACATCTCAACTTTGACACCAAGAAAACACTACTGCAAATTCGAATTCCACCAACTCAAAACTCAACCGCTTCAATGTTTTGCAATTGCTCCAATGATCAATATCGCTATGATACCATGTAGAAATTTGAATAATAGATATATTATTCACTAAGATTCTCCTGATCACACACTATTTTAACTTCATGCACAATACAAAATCTCTTCTACCATTGATCATTACATGCGAAAATAAAATCAATTGCATGCACACATTAAAACCATAAAAAATCACACATATGAACACATTATTTCATGGGAAAGCTTAAGGCTGAAAACTCCCAACTATATGTATATTATATGTCATAGATATCATGTAACAATCATTGTACAAAGCTCCTTACAATCTCTCATCACAACCTTCAATTGCTACACACTAATCAAGCTAGATATAGCAAAACACATGCTCCAATCTCTGCCACCTAATAGCTAGCCTCTATTGCGTAATCAATGGTGTAGGATGGCTCATTAAATAACTTGAACCACCTGGCTTGTACTGCGCAATCCTCATGGGCTTATCCAATCACTGGTTGTTGCAAATATGCAACAATATAGTCTCAACTGATAGTTAACCTGCTCTTTCACCTATCTTTGCACTGGTCTCCACTGAAACTGTCCATGCACTAAAGTTAATTGATGTATTATTTAGTTGATTAATGAGTTTATAATTAGTGAAATAAATTAATAATTAATTCACACCACTCTCACTAATTGTATCAATTATTTAAACTAGATACAAATAGCTCAACTATGTTTATATTAGTTAAACTGAACACAACTCCATTAAATTCCTCAATCAACTCCACCAAAATCTGTCACATGAGTTCTAACTAAAGTATCCATGCAGTAGCTCCACTTAACCCTCAGGAATAGCGTAATTCCTTCTGTCAGCTCCTATGCCACATCTGTGCACTTAACTAAAGTGCTCCAAGAGAATAAGATAATGTTTATAGTCTAAATATTATTAAGAGCTAATAATATTCGACATATCTATTTTTAGACTGGCAATCTAAAAATAGATTCTGCCCAATATGTATAAAAATAGAAGTCCATCTATTTTTTCCAACTTGACCAACCATCCACAAATAGGATCCTGCAACTTATAGAACATGATCCATATGTCTAAAAATAGACATAGTCTAAAAATAGACTTTGCACCAAAAATAGCCTGCAAGCCCACTTAGTGAAGGCAACTCCTTTCCACTAAGCTTATCATCTTGTTGCAATCTCAACATAAAATGCCCAAAGAAGGGGCTGCAGCAATACAAAACAACACTGCTGGAAAAATAATGCAGTTCAGCCCAATATTTGCAAGAGATCAATATGGTAGCTCAAATATAGCTAATACAATAGTAAATCACATTTACAATAGAGCTTATACAGTGTATAATAGAAAAGAGAAGGATTTACAAGAAGAAACCCTCAAGAATGAGGTGCTAAAACCACAAGAAATGTCTGAATAAGCTTGATAGCGTTATTTTCATTGGCTGAAGTAGCAGTATGTTACAACTCAGATCTAGAGCAGATTTGTACACAAAAATATGGATATGATTCAGATCTGTATACAAGAAAGGCTCGTTTATACATTCCCCTTGGGGATCTCTCCAAAACATGAAAGTACAAGAGTAAATCTGAGATCTAAGTTACAGATCTGTAGTAATATTCAGAAATTTCTGAAGTATATAATGTACAGCAGATCAGATTTGAAACAAACATGGATTGGATGGCCAATCCATGGATCACCACAGTGAAAGGAGGGATCCAATCACTAGAGATCTCTCCTCCAAGTTGATGCCAAAACTCCCTGCAATTCTGCTACTGCAAATAACGTAGTACTGCAAAAGGGATTGTGTTGTAGACTCTGAGTATGCTTTGGTCTGATGCTAAGGTCTGGATCTGAAGCCCCAAAGGTCTAGAACACTCTTGTCAAAGGGATAGATGACTTTCCCAGTGAAAAGGGGTGCTAGAGCTGCATAGATCTGAAGAGATCTATCCTCCACTTGCTTAAGCTAACAAGGACAACCCAATCCTAAACAGGACCAATGCTGTATGTGTAATATGAAGCTTGGCGAAATTCCAGATAGTGGACAAGACAAACAAGGCTCCTCCAAGAGCTGCTCTAGGAAGGAGGTGGGATTCCCGCTCAGGAACACCCAATGCTAAACAACACTATTCTCAGCTAAACAGCAAGAGAATCAGAAATGTATAAACAGAAAATATCTTCATAAAATGATTATCATCAACAACCCTCTCATGTTGCCCTCCTCTTCCTTTTATAAGATAAAAGCCTTGTCAAACCCTAAACCACTTCAATGAGTTAGCTCCTTTCACATTTGAAGCCTCCATTTAGAACTGCGCTATGTATCCATGAGGTACATTGAATCTAGACTGCGTTGTGGATTTGGTCAAGGTTGACCCAGTCTCATACTTCAAACCCATTCACACCTGCAAGTGTTTATTTTATATGGCCCATATTTGTCTCTGTTCACATAGGCATGGATTTATTCATTGTTTTCAGGAGTTTTACATGTTCTCCTTGATTCATTTATTCAATCAATAGAAAATGAAACAAAATTGAATATTCCGTTTAGCTTGGGATAAGTATGAATATTACACCATGCATGTGTATTATTTGATTTGTAGATACGCTGAATTTGTACAATCATCCTGTTCATGACCTCTGTCACGCCATCAGTTTGGGGGTGGAAAGTTGTGGACTTAGTGAGCATGGTGTCTAGCATCGAACAGAGACTTGAAAAAAATGTACTCAGGAACCTACTATCCCAATCTAAGATAATGGACTGTGGGATCCCAAAGTGTACCCACACTCATTCAAAGAAAATTTTAGAAGTGGATTATGTTGTGATATTCTTCATGCAGGTCACCATAATGGCCATCTTAGAGAATCTGTTGATGACAACAAAAATGCAGTAATTTCCATTCTTGGTAGAAGGAAGGGATGACATGTAATCCATTGAGATGGATTCCCAAGGTCGACTAGGGGTGGGAAGCGGAGTATATAAGCCTTTCTTCTTGATGTTCAGTTTGGAAATTACATAGGCACTATAGGATCTGATGTATTTCCCAAAATTCTATCGAAGGTTCGGACAATAAAAATAATTCTACAGTACTGCCATTGTTTTCTCGACCCTGAAATTTTCAATGACCTGACTATAGTGCGCTTCCCAAATCATCTTGAAATGCCCGCTTGAAGGAACACAGAGGTGTCCTAGGTGGCATAAAAGTGCATCCTAGAGGTGAAAATCTCGAAACTGCTTCCCTTCCAGGAGGATCTGGAATGTGTTGTTGAATTATTTATTTCTTTTGTATAGATATGGCAACCTAAAGTATCATGCCCACAAAAGTTGAGCATAGTGGTTAGCACCAGGATCGGTGGTCAGTTGAGGCAACCTACAACATTATTGGTGTTTCCCTTCTTGTACTTGATTTTCAAATGGAATTGTTGCATTTATGTGGACCATTTCTTATGGTGATCATTCTGCAACTTCCCTTATGTATGTATGAACTACAGGGGTTGGTGATATGTGTGGATGAACATTTCCTTTCCCAAAATGTAATGCTTCCATTGTCGGCAGGCATGCACAATGTAATACATCTTTTTTTCATAGGTGGGATACTTCTAGACTATGTTTGAAATTGTCTCACTATGATATGCCACTGGATGCCCCTATTGAGTAAAAAATTTCCCAATAGCATATTCAAAGGCATCTATCTCGATCTAAAATGGTTGCTGCAAGTTTGGAAATATGAGCACTAGTGCAAAGAAGAGGTGATGCTTCAACTCTGCAAATGCCTTCTCTAGCGATTCAAACCAAAAGAATTTTTATTTCACTCCACCCTTAGTGACTTGAATCAAAGGCCAAGTTATATGAGATAACCCCAACATGAACCAGTGATCAAAATTATCAAGACAAAGAAATTTGCGAAGCTCTGTTAGAGTGGTTGGGGATGGCCAATCCCAAATTACCTAGATCTTGGCTACGCCCACATGCACCCTCCACTCATCAATGATGTATCCCAGATATTGAACCTGGGTAATGCCAAAAGTTCATTTCTCCAAATTGGCACACCAATTTTGTTGTCACAATGTTTAGAGGATCTTTCAAATGTGGCAAAGGTACTCTTCCCAACTCTGGATGAAGATCACGATGTTATCCAAATACAACACCACAAATGAGTTGGTGAATGGTTGCAAAATTTCATCCATCAGCCTCATGAAGGCTAATTACGAGATAATTTTTCAACCCAAAAGGCATAACCATCCAATCAAAGAGGCAATCCTTGGCTTTGAAGGTAGTATTCCACACATCGAAGGGTTCAATTGGTACCTAGTGATACCCAAACTTCAAGTCAATCTTGCTGAAATATTTGGCCCCTTTGAGTTGCTCCAGAAGATCATAAATATATGGTATCAGATATATATTCTAGACAGTGACATTTTTTAGCACCTGATAGCCAATACAGAGTCTCCAAGTCCCATCCTTATTCTGCACTAACACGATCGTACTCCCATAGGGGATGAACTCATCGCAATGTGACCTTTCTACATCAGATCCTATGTCTGCCACTTGATTTCATCATTCTCCACAACAGAGCATTGATAGATTGGTCAATTGGGTAGCGACACACCTGGGGTCAGATCGATGGATTACTTGACCTAAAAGTGTAGAGGCACCCCTTCAGGTGAGATAAAGATGTCCCTGTACTCCTCCACAACCTTGTCCATATGTTTTTTTTAGGGTGGAGGAGCCCTGTATGGAGGCCATGGCCACATTATTCTTCTTACTCTGAGGGCTAATCATAAGGAAAAAAATTTCCTAGTTTGGGAAATGACATTACTGCATTTATTTGTAGTGATAAAAGAGATAGCAGTAGGCGGTGCTACCTCCGGTATCATGTACAACTTATTACCCAAAGTAACAATAACAGTGCAAGCCCTAGACTCATACACATCATGTCTCTTCCATAAGTATGGTTGGCCTAATAATACATCACAAACATCAAGAGGAGCAACATCACATAATACCTCATCCGTGAAGGGCTTGAAGTTGTAGAGGAAGCGGCACTACTGACTGACGTGGAGATCTTGTCCTTAGTTAAGCCACCCGATGGTGTGTGGTTGTGGGTGTGATATGGTTTGCAGGTCTAGCCGCTTCATACCCTCCACCAAAATGATATTATTTTGGACCTTTTTGTTGACAATGAACTGTAGCAAGGAACCCTTCACCCACATCTAGGAATGGAAGAGGCACTCCCCCTCCTCTGGGCCTTTAAGTTCCTCCTTCTAGATCTTGGTGGAGACAAAGTTGACACTTGGTTCGACATCAATAATATGCTTCCCTTTTTAATTACCCTTCATGGGTTTTGACTCAGAGTCGGAACATGCATCTGATTCGTAAGCCTTCAACTTGACCACCAATGACTTATTGGCCCGACACTCACTTTTGTTGTGAGTGGAGCTCTTATGGAACTCACACCACTTTCTCATGTCATTTGCCTTCGTGGTGTTGTTCTTTGCCTATTGTTTTAGTTGGTTTTCCTAGGCCACCTTGCCTTGGATTTGTCATTTTTTCTACAGTTTGGGGTACCTTTCCCTTGCTTATGATTCACAGATCCAACGTCTTGCTTCTTCTGTTTGAATTCATGCTCAATATTGGAAGCATACTGGTATGCTGCACCGAGAGAGCAGATGTTGAGGAAATCCATTTCCTCCTAGATGTGTCTGTGCAGACAACTGTACTACTTAAGCACCAAATGTTTCTCTGAATCTTTGATACCCAACTTTGTGCGCAGGGTATGGAACAAATTTTTTAGCTCATGGAATTCTTGATTCCTTTGTTTCCACAATGTATTCCATTGTATGTACTTGTCCTCATAGATCCCCACGAGGTAATATTGTTCCTTGATGGTGTCTTGGAATAATTCCAAGTTGGTGCAGCCGAGAACAGGGAGGATTCCCCCTCATCCTTTTGCTCATAGTAGGTTTCCCACTAGTCTTTGATATGGGGGCCGGCTTTGAGGAGTGCAAAAAAAAAAAATTTCCTGATTGAAAAATTCATGAACTGAAAAAAAAAAGAAAAAAGAAAAAAGAAAAGTCCTTCTTATAGATTAAACCATCCATATATGATTCTTGCATCTATTTGGCCCTCAAATATGGGAATTTTGAAGTTAACTTGTACCTTAAAAGGAGTGGTGCCTCAAGAGTGGTTGTCGAATGAAGATGTGTTGTCGGTGGGTAGTCGTCAAAGGATCTGGGAAAAGTTATCCATCATCGTGTTCCTTTGTTTATCGAGGGCCTCCTCAAGCAATATTTTGATAGGATATCCTGCTCTCTCATATTTATTTTCTTTTTCCATGGGAGGCTGTCGGGGTTTGCGAGGCTGATCTTGCAAAGGGTCAACTAGATCAAGCCCTAACACCTTATAACCTGATCAGGTTGGGGACATGAAAAGAAATATCGAGAGAGTGTAGTCCCGCTCTGATACTAATGACCCATAATTATGAAAGAATTAAATAAAATACAAAAATAAACATAAACACAGAGATGTATCAAAAATAAAACGTCATTTCATTAATATCAAATAAATGAAATATGCCTACAGACATAATGGAAATAAACTAGCTCGGGCGATGGTAGCTTATGTATGAGAAGAGATGTGGCAGCTACATGCCTCTGAATTGTGTTACAATGAGGCTTGATGGCTTATTTATTATTGAGAAACAATGGAAAGTCCAAAACATCCAAAAACCTAACCCTAGGAGATGAAGCGTCAAAACTATGGGCCTCGTTTGGGTAAATTGGGACATCAACTTCTCGGGGTCGTAACTTTGAAATACAGTATTTGTTTAACATGCACAATACCTAGTTAGAAATATATATCATAGAAATACAAATTTAAAGTAGCTAGATATAGAAAAAATCATTTTATGGCCTTAAAACAACTCCAAAAGTTTAGGACCCGAAAAACTACCAAAAATAGTAAATTTCGCTACAATTAGGGAAACTGAAAAAACTGAAAGAAATAATAGTGGGGGTCCAAGTGGAATAGGTGGGTTTCCACCAATATCCACATGGATTAGTCCTACCCCATTAGGAGTCAATGGTCCCTATTGCATTGAGTTCCTCCATGAGATGAGGAAACTTCTGCTGAACTTGGTCCTTGGTGAGCCACTTTCCTTGGTGTAGCAGTTGGCCAAATTTGACCACCCGATATAGCTGGATCTTATGTATGTGATTTTTCTTGATCTACGTATCCATGATCCACTCATTTTTGGCATGTTCCATGCAGTCATGGTTTTTATCTATTGGTGTGATTCGTTCTGCAATGCCTAATGTGTCTAGTAATGGTGGAAAGTAGAGACGAAGGTGGTCCACATTGAACACTAGCATAGACCAAGAAATGGTGGAATAATAAGATCAAAGACATTGTCCCCAAAAACATTGGTATTGGTTTATGGCCCACATCAAAGCGGGTGAAGCTTGCGGTGGGGTCTAGCGAGGTGCACCTTATGCAAATGCTGATCATGTTGATCATGTCATTGCTTGTATTTAACATTGGATTTTTCCAATATGTCCTAGACCTGTTGGCGGATGTGTTGAATGTTCTCAATGAATTTGTTTTCCTTGTTGGCTTCTAACTAGACCTAATCCAAATCTGCGTGAGTAGCTGCAAATGGTATGTCCACATCAATGGGACATAGTGGCTAGAATCCCAAGCCCACTTGAAATGGGTTGTGGCCAGTTGAGCTATGGAGAGCCTGGTTATAGTTTTGTTGGACATAAGGGAGGATTTCTTCCCATGTGTGTGGATGCTTTGAGTTTTACATATGAAAAATGTGTACAATCATCAAGTTGATGACCTTTTTCTGGCCATCAGTTTGAGGATATAAAGTTATGGACTTAGTGATCTTGATGTCTAGAATCGACCAGAGACTTGAAAAAAAATGTACTGAGGAACTTGATGTCCTGATCTAAGATAATATATTATGGGATCCAAAAGTTTACCCACACTCGTTCAAAGAATATTTTAGCAGTGGCTTCAGTGGTGATATTCTTCTTGCAGGCTTCCATAATGGCCATCTTAGAGAATCTATCGACGACCATAAAAATGTAGTCATTTCCATGCTTTGTAGAAGGAAGGCCTAACATGTAATCCATCAAGATGGATTCCCAAGGTCAACTAGGGGTAGGTAGTGGAGTATATAGGCCTAACTTCTTTATGGTCAGTTTGGAAATGATGAAGGAAGTGCAAGATATGATGTATTTCCCGACATCCGCTTGAAGGTTCGGCCAATAGAAATACATTTGTAGTACTGTCATTGTTTTCTCAACCCTGAAATGGCTAGCGACCCGACTATAGTGCGCTTCCAAAATCATCTTTTCACGCTTACTTGAAGGAACACAGAGGTGTCCCAGGTGGCATAACAGTGCATCCTAGAGGTGAAAATATGGAACTTTTTTCCCTTCCAGGAGTGTCTAGTATTTGTTGTCAAACTCTAGATCGCTTTTGTAGAGATGCGGCCAACCCGAAGTCTCATGCCCACAAGAGTCGGGCATAGTGGTTAGCACCACGATCGGCAGTCGATAGAGGAAATCTTGAACATTATTGGTGCTTCCCTTCTTGCACTTGATGTTTAAATGGAATTGCAAGTATGTGGACCATTTCTTATGGCGGTCGTTCTGTAACTTCCCTTATGTCTATATTAACTACATGGGTTGGTGATCTATTTGGATGATCATTTCCTTCCAAAAAATGTAATGCTTCAATTTCTGGTAGGCCCGCACAATGGAATACATCTCTTTGTCATAGGTGGGATAATTTCAGACTGTATTTGAAAGTGTGTCACTATGATATGCCATTGGATGCCCCTATTGAGTAAGAACTGTCCTAATAGCATAGTTAGAGGCATTTGTCTCCATCTCAAATGGTTGTTGCAAGTTTGGTAATGTGAGAATTGTTGCAGAGTAGAGGTGATGTTTCAACTCTACAAATGCATTCTATTGTGATTCAGACCAAAATAATTTTGTTTTCACTCCTCCCTTGGTTACTTGACTCAAAGGCCAAGTTATATGAGAGAACCCCAACACGCACCGGTGGTAGAAATTGCCAAGAACCATAATGTTGCGACTATGTTAGAGTAGCTAAGACTCGCCAATCCCGAATGACCTGGATCTTGGTTGGGCCCACATCCACCCCCCGCTCATCAATGATGTATCCCAAATATTTAACATCGGTCATGCCAAAAGTGCATTTCTCCAAATTTTCACACAAATTTAGTTGTCATAGTGCTTAGAGAACATGTTTAATGTGGTGGAGGTGTTCTTCCCAACTTTGGTTGAAAATCAAGATGTCATCTAAATACACCACCACAATGAGGTTGTGAATGGTCGCAAGATTTCATCCATCAACTTCATGAAGTTTTTGGGAGCACTATTCAACCTAAAAATCATGACTAGCCATTCAAAGAGGCCCTCCTAGGCTTTGAAGGAAATCTTCCACACATAGGAGGGGTTGATTGGTACTTTGTGATACCCAAACTTCAATTCAATCTTGCTGAAATATTTGTCCCCCTTGCATTGGTCCAAAATATCATCAATATATGGGATCAGATACCTATTCTAGACATTGGTCTTTTTTAGCATTGGATTGCCAATACAGAGTCTCCAAGTCCCATCCTTCTTCTACACCAACACGATCGGGCTCCCACAGGGCGATGAAATCGATTGGATGTGACCTTTATGTAGCAGTTCCTCAATATTCCTCTGTATTTCTTCATTCTCCATAACAAAGCACCAATATATTGGTCCATTGAGTAGCGGCATGCTTTAGGTCCTATCAATGGAGTGCTTGACTACACAATGCAGAGGCACCCCTTCGGTTGAGGTGAATATGTCCCCGTAATCCTCCACGACCTTTTCCATATATTGTTGCCATGCGGAGGAGCCCTGTCTAGAGGTCGTGGCCATAGTATTATTCTTTCCTTAAGGGAGTATCATAAGGAAAACAAATTTTCTAGTATGGGAAATGAGCACACTGCATTGCTTTGCAGTGATCAAAGATATGGCGGTAGGCGATGCTACCTCTAGTATCTTGTACAACTTATTACCCAAAGTAACATTAATAGTGTGATTCCTGGACTCATACAAAACATGTCACTTCCAAAAGTATGGTTGGCCTAATAATACATCACAAAATTAAAGAGGAGAAACATCACATAATAACTCATTCGTGAAGGGCTTGATGTTGTAGGGTAGGTAGCACTACTGGCTGACGCGGAGATCCCGTCCTTGGTGAAACTACCAGATGGTGTATGATTGTGGGTGTGTTTTGGTCGAAATACCTAGCCACTTCACGACCTCTATTGAAATGAGGTTATTTTGGCTCCCTCTTTCGAAAATGAACTGCAACAGGGAACCGTTCACCCACATTTGGGAATGGAATAGGTGCTCCTCCTTCTCTAGATATTCACGTTCCTCCTTATGGATATTGGTGGTGGAAATGGTGGCAATGGGCTCCACATCAATAATATGATTCACTTATTCATTCTCCTTGTCGGGTTCTAACTCAGAGTCAGAAAATTCATCTGATTCGAAAGCCTTCAGCTCAGCCACCAGTGACTACTTGGCTCGACACTCACTTGTGTTGTGAGTGGAGCTCTTATGGAACTCATACCACTTTCTCATGTCCTTCTTTGGCTTCATGGTGTTGTTATTCACTTGTGGCTTCGGCAAGTTATCCTAGGCTGCCCTGCCTTGGCTTTGTCCATTGTTCTATGATTTGGGGGCACCTTTCCCTTGCTTCTGATTCACAGATCCAAAGTATCGCTTCTTCTGTTTCAATTTCTTCTCAATCTTGGAAACATATCGTATGCTGGACCAATCAAGGTGATGTCGAGTAACTCCATTTCTTCCTGGATGTATCTGTGCAGAAAAATGTGGTACTTAAGCACCAAATGTTTCTCCCAATATTTGATACCAAACTTTTTGTGAAGGGTATGGAACAAATTCTTCATCTCATCCACATCTTGATCCCTTGGTTGTCGCAACGTATTCTATTGTATGTACTTGTCATCATAACTCCCCACGGGGTAATATTGTCCCTTGATGGCATCTCAGAAATAATTCCAAGTGGGTGCGGCCGAGAACAGGGAGGATTCCCTCTCGTCCTTTTTCTCATAATTGGTTTCCCACCAGTCTTTGACATGGGGGACGACTTTGAGGAGTGCAAAAGTGTTTTTTTCCTAATTGGAAAATTCATGAACCTACAAATATCCTTCTAATAGATTTAACCATATATTTACGATATCTCCATCTATTTGGCTCTCAAATATGGAAATTTCTAAGTTAAATTGTACCTTAAAAGGAGAGGCTCCTCCATAGTGGTTGTAGGATGAATATGCATCGTCGGTGGGTAGACGTCGAAGGATCTGGGAAAATTTATCCATAATCGCATTCCTCTATTTCTCGAGGACCTCCTTGATTAATATTTTGATAGGATCTCTTGCTCCCTCGTCTTTCTTTTCTTCCACCATGGGAGGTCATCGGGGTTTTTGAGGTTGATCTTGTAAAGGCTCAACTAGACCGAGCCCTAACTCTTTATACCCTGATCTCATTGGGGACATGCTAAGAAAGACTGATAAAAAGCAGTCTCGCTTTGATACCACTAATCCATAATTATGTGGGGACATAATAAAATACATAAATAAACATAAACACATAGATGTAGCAGAAATAACACTTCATTTCATTAATATCAAATAACTAAAATATTCTTACAAACATAATGGAAATAAACTAGCTCGGGTGTGGTTCATTATCTCTAAGAAGAGATGTGGCAAATACATGCCTCTAAATTGTGTTACAATGAGGCTCGAAGGCTTATTTATTATTGAGAAACAATGGAAAACCATAAACATCCAAAACCCTAACCCTAAGAGATGGAGTGCCAAAATTATGGGCCCCGTTTGTGTAAATTGGTACATCACTTTATGGTGGTCGTAACTTTCGCATATGATCTCCGTTTGATGTGAAAAAGACCTCATTTTCCCAAAAACGTCATTTAGGGACTCAAAACGGCTCCATAAGTTCAGGACCTGCAAAACTGCCAAAAATAGTAAATTGTGCTATAATTAAGGAAACTGTAAAACTAAAAGAAACAATGGTGGGGTTCCAATTGGAATGGGCGAGTGGCCACCAACATCCACTTGGATCACTGTGGATTCCAAATTCGATGTCATGCACTTTGTTATTTTATACCCAACTAGAAGGTTCATGCCTTTCTAACATCATACTGATATCATGTTGATTTTATCCTACCACGTAGCATCCTTTGAGGGTGCCATGTGTCATCCAAAATTTGGCCCCCTTAAACATTCAAAAAACCATTTCTGTTAGCCACATGTCATGTTGATATAATTCCATATCATCATTCTTGCTACATTATTGATCCATGTCATCCAGAATTCCATGTGGTATCCATGTGGCCATACCTGGCCCACATGGAATCTACCAACTCAATCTAATTCAAGGGCCCCACCAAGTCTTGGACCTTTCCGCAAATCATCAATTCCACACTATAAAAATTTTGGGTCAAGGAAGGGGTTTCTCTATTATATGCCATGCCATTTATTCATCTCCCTAAAAAAATAATTTTCCTTTCCCATCACTATGTCACCATGCCATAGTGCTAAGGCATAATAAGGCATTGTGGCAATCTAGGTGTGACATAATGTGAAATTCCACTATAAGTAACTAGAACTTTCCCATTCAACGCCCTTTGTCAACTTCATGCCTTCTGTGAACTCCACGTGAATCTCCATAGGTGGAACTTTTAGAACTTGGTGAAACTTAGATTATGATAATCACCATCATTAAGAACTAACCCAACAATTAACGATAATTAATCATGATTAAGGTGATTCTCCACCTGTAATATTCCAAATTATCTTTCAGGTAGTTGGAATATTAATTTTTTTTTTGCTACTTAGATAGAAGAATAAAAGGGTAGGGAGACCCATAAATCTCCTTAGTAGGAATAAAACCACTCCTAATGTGAATAAGGAGCATATTAGTAGCTGGATAGAGCACCCTCATGTGTGAATAGAGTTTGAAGCATGTGGATGGGGTCAAGTTTGACCAAATCAACAACGCTGGTATGGAGGGAGTGGATAGTTAATGAGAGACAATGCATTGTTAAAGGGAGTAAGTCTCCATGAGAGTAGTGGCTTTAATGAGTGGGGCCCAAGGTGAGAAGGCTCACAATGCATATAAGGAAGGGGAAGGTAGCCATAGAGTGTAGAAATTTATTAGCATTGATTTATTACCGGATTCTCCTGATTTAACAAATTAATCTTATGTTAAATACAAAATACTTCCACTGTTAATTTTGCGGAAATTAAATCGCCAATTGCAAACACATGTGAAGAAAATCAATCGCACATAAACACAGTTGTTTACCGGGAAAGCTTAAAGCTAAAAATCCCAACTATCATATAGTATGTATACCAATGGATCATGTAATAATCTCATACAAATCTTAGTACATCAAGCCCTCAGTACAATCAACAATCATTACACACTGTCATGTAGAAATTTGCATATCTATGCACCAATTTCTTGCCTCCTGATAGTCTGCCTCCACTGTGAAATCCTTGCTGAAGAAGACCCATGAATGAATTTGAATTGGCCTTGTCTTGACTGCGCAATCCTCATTGGCATCTCCAATGTGTTTCAGGTGCATTGACTGCGTCACTATAGTCAAAATAGATAGTCCATTTCACCCTTTCACTATCTCTCCACTGGGTCTCCACTGGAACTGACATGCAAGTAGTTAACTGTTGTATTTTTTTAGTTGTTAGTGAGTTATTAGCTGTGAATTAATTAAATAATTAATTCACTAAAATCTCACTAGTGTATCTTTCAGTTAGACTAGATACAACTAGCTCAACTGAGTTTAACTCATTTAACTGAGTTAAACTAAATAACAACTCCCATAACTACTCCTCCAACTTTGTCACAACTTTGCCAATGCAGTTCTAACTTAGTCCTCCATGCATGAGCCACCAATAACCCTAGGAATTGTGTAATTACTTCATCCCACTGATTTTCCAAATCTTTTCACTGAAGTAAAGTTCCACAAGAGAATAAGTTGATATTTATTGTTAAATTATTATTAAGGGCTAATAATAATCGACATGCATCTATGTTTAGATTGACAATATATAAATAGAATTTGACCAATATTATAAAAATATAATTTCATCTATTTTTCAAATTTGACCAACCATCTACAAATAACATCCTGCAACTTGCAGAATATTCTCACCATGTCTAAAAATAGACATACACCTAAAAGTATCCTGCGAGCCCCACTTAGTGAAGGTGCTTACTTTCCACTAAGCTCATCATCTTGTTGAATCTCAACACTCCCTCTCAACAAGATAGGGATTATCCTTCACCCTAACCCTACCTCTATGGTATTCGAACTTTCTCCTGTTGAGCGCCTTCATTAGAATATCTACATCCTGATCTTTCGTAGGAATGTACTGAAGCAACATGATCTTCCACTGTACACAATCTCTAATATGATGATATCAGATATAAATATGTTTATATCTATCATGAAAAATAGGATTAATCAAGAGTTTAATGCAACTTTGGTTATCGTAATGTATCACTGTAGGATCTAAATGAGAACTGAACAAAATGACCAGGATCTTCCTCATCCAGATAGCCTCACATGCAGCTTGACTTGCTACCATGTATTCTGCTTCCGCTGAACTGAGTGCCACAGATATTTGTTTCCTGTTGTACCAAGAAAATGTTGTACATTCGATACTGAAAACTCCTCATAATGCGCTCTTTCTTTCCATTGGGCTGCCTGCCCAATCTATATCCGTGAAGCCATACAAATTCACCTCATCCATCTGTCTATACCATAAACCATACTCAAATGTGCCCCTGAGATATCTCAGGACATGCTTTTCTGCCTTCCAAAAGAGCTTGGTAGGTTTAACCATCGCTTGACTAAGCTGGTTCACCGCATAGCATATGTCTGGTCTTGTATTAACTAAATACATGAGTGAACCCACCAACTGTCGATAGACAGTGGCATCCACTACCTCTTTCGATGTAGCAGTCTCTTTCCTCCAATTTACTGGAAGAGGAGTATCCATGGGCTTGCAGTCCTCCATGTGAAACTTACCAAGTATCCCCCGAGCATACTTGCCTTGAGACACAAACAGTTCACCTTCTCACTGCCATATTTCCAATCCAAGGAAAAAACGAAGGAGGCCCAAATCCTTCATCTAAAACTCCTTTGCAAGATCTGCCTTGCATGAGTGTATCAACTGCTCATCACTTGTTAGTATTAAATCATCAACATAAAGAATAATAATTAAAATACTACCCTCCACCAAAATTTGGTACAGGTTTGCATCTTCCTCACTCTTGGTGAAGCCAAGTCCATTGAAATAGCTGTCGATCCATGTGTACCAAGCATGAGGTGCTTGCTTCAGCCCATACAACACTCTTTTGAGTCTGCACACATGTGAATCGCTGCCGAAGATCTCAAATCCTTCAGGCTGCTCAATGTACACTTCTTCCTCAATGATCCCATTAAGGAACACAGTCTTCACATCAATCTGATGAATGTGACAAACCATCTGCACTAAGAGAGCAAGGATGGTCCTTATGAAAGAATACCATGTGACAGGTGCAAAGGTTTCTTCATAATCAATCCCCTCGATCTGTGAGAAGCCTTCGACAAAAAATATTGCCTTATAATTCTCAACGCTCCCATCAGTAGCTTGCTTTACCTTGTAGATCCATCTTAAACCTACCACTGATTTACCAACCAGCCTTGGAACAATCTCCCAAGCATTATTTCTAACAATGGAGTCATACTTCTACACCATGGCATCTACCCATGTGGGCTCCTGTGCTGATTCTTCAAAAGAAGATGGCTCTGTCACAATACACTTGCTCATAAGAGCCATGAATCCAATAAATCGATTAGGTGACTATCTCTATCTGCACTGTGATGTAGGGACTCCTACATTCTGTGCCGCATCAAGCTTCAGTCTCTCAACTTCTGTGGTACGCTTTCTACCAGTTCTGATGTTTGGTTCCGCATGAGTGGACTCCCCCACTCCATGAATATCCTTCTGTGGTTGATCCACATCTAGAGGCTCATCTTTCGGAACAATAAGTTCCTCCTGTGCATGTAAGTGCAACTCCCTCTCAAGCAACAACTTATTGGCTTTCACCTCATTGAATTTTATATCCCATCGCACCACAGTCTTCCGATTATTCGGAAAATACACATGATAATTATGGGATATTTTTGTGTACCCCACAAATATCCCAAGTTCTGTAGTCAGCTCCAGCTTCTTCCTAGAGTTCTTTGTCACATGAATGTAAACAGATGAGCCAAAAATATTCAAATGAGAAATATCAGGCTTCTTACCAGTAAAATATTATTTAGGTGTACTCATGCCAAGTACTCTATGAGGACAACGATTTTGCACATAAACCACAGTGTTGCATGCTTCCGCCCACAAGTGCATTGGTAGGCCCTGGTCATGCAGCATAGCTTGTGCAACACCCACGATCATTCTGTTCTTCCTCTCAACGAACCCATTCTGCTGTGGGTTATGAGGTGATATGAGTTCTCTTCGAATTCCTTATTTTATATAGAAGTATTTGAATTCATTCAAGATATATTCACCACCATTATTTCTCCGTAGAGCCTTCACTTGCTTCTCTGACTCCTTCTCCACCAATGCTTTAAACTCATATAACTTTGAGAGTGTTTCTCTCTTCTTCTGCATGAAGAAGATCCAACATCTACGAGAATAGTCATAAAAAAATATAACATAACACTTGTGCTTTTCTATTGAAGAAACCGAGAAAGGTCCACACACGTCTGTGTGAATTCTCTCCAAGATCACCGAAGCACGGTTCTCCTTTTCATGAAAGGTGGTCTACACAAACTTACCCATAGTACATCCCTTGCACTGATCTGACTGCACAAGAGTACCCTTGGGTAGTCCAGTAGAAATATGCTACAAAATCTTCAAGGCGCCATGGTGAAGATGACCCAATCTCCTGTGCCATAATTCATCCTCATCCTATCTCACCACTTCTTCTGATTTACGCATAATTGCAGTGCAGTCATATACCTCCAGCTTGTAGATATTCTTAACTAAAATCCCTATCCTCTTGGTTTGACTTGTTGTTTTATGTCACAAGAAGGCTTTTCCCTCGCTGAAACAACGTCATAACCTCTGTCCTCCAACATAGCGACCAAGACCAAGTTCTTCTTAAGACCTGGAACATGCATACACTACAAGAAAAAAGGACATTGGTGAGGGTCATTCTTGTGACGGATCTTTAAGGTCCTTCACCAATGTCACATATGGTGATGGTCCTTAAAAAAGCATCGTTGTAAGTGTATATAGTAATGGTCCTTTAAGGTCCGTCACCAAAGCCATTTTCAATGACACTTTTGGTGAGGGTCACTAAATTCCAATCACTAATTTTTCCTTTAGTGACACTTTTAGTGACGAACTTTTAATGACCCTCACCAATGCTATTTTTGTTACTTTTGGTGACGGTCAAAAAATGTTCGTCACCATTGATCATTCCAATGAGTTTTTGATGACGTTATGTTCTTGTTAATATATTTTTTTGTCAAAAGATAACGATTTAATACCATTATTGTGTAGTATTTTTTATAATATGTCAAAGGCCATAGTGGTTAGATTAAATAAATTTTTTAAGAAGTAATTAGTGTGTATCATTTCTCTCAAATAATGACTAGTCACGTGAATAGAGTTTTCCTATGATTCAACACATGATTCATATATATTAAGTTTATTATCTAGAAAATTCCCTTTAGATAAAGTCCCACTAGTGTGTGTAGGAAATATATTATTTAATACATAATCAAGCTCTATCAATTCTATTAATGAGAAATACCTAACACTCCTCAACAATCCGGGCACACCTTAAACTAATGCTTTGGCACACACTAACATCTTTTAGAACCTCACATGTCTTAGAACATCTTTGTACCTAGAATATCTTGCCATTACACTGATGCTCAAGCACATGGTGGCATGTTCTAGCACAACATAGAACTCTCCTAGCATGTGTTGGCATGCATGTAATCCCTAGCATGCCCTGGAACACCTTGGTTGAATTCATTGACATACATTAGCACTTGGCACACACTGCCACTTGGAATTTATTGGGACCCATTATTAGTATGGTTAGCATGCCCCTTTTGAAAAAGATAAAGTCCTGACTTATTAACCCTCTTATTGTTTCTTCATTTTGTTTCCTTGAAACTTCTTGACACATATTGACATACCCTGGCACCTAGCACATCCTTAACACATGTCATGTATTAACACTATTTGGCACATATAATTAGCACACCCTGGAACTCCCAAGGACAATTTGAGACTTCTTACATGTCTTGATATTCCCTAGCATGCCTTACCAATCCTTATCATAACTTGTCACTCCCTCCTTGGCATGACAACTAGCACTCATTAAAACTAGTCCCTAGCACGCGTTCCTCATATTCACTAACTTCCATGAATTTTGACCTAGTTCTCCCTTAATGTTTTGTACTAGTACTCCTTAACACTACTCAACATGCATTAGCACTCTCTAGAACACCTTATCACTCTTCAACATGCTCTTCCACTTCATAGCATGCATAACACTCTGTGACACATATTAGCACTTGGCACGTGTTGGCGCTTGGAAAGTCTTAGCATGTATGGAATACGTTGACATGCCTTGGTATAATTTGGCATGGTTTAATATTAAATTTATTTGAGATCAACTGTTGGAAAGTAGATGAGAAGCAACAAATGAAGAATTGGCACTTAGAATTCACTAAGACTTTTCACTTGGCACATATTGGTGCCTAGTGTTGGTGTGCCTAGCATGCCCCTCTTGGAAAAGGTAAATTGATAACTTATTAACCCTATTATGTGTTCATTTCCTTGTAGTTTAACTTGTTTCTCCCTTTTTTTGCCTTGAATTTCCCTGGCATGCATTGACACACCCTTGCACATCTTGGCATGACTTATCACTTGGCACATCTTAGCATGTCTGACATGCCTTCACACTATCTGATACATCTTAGCATTCCCTAGCACGCCTTGGCACTCATGTCCTCACAGCTAGCCTTTACATTTTTTCACGACTTGGGAACCCAATCAATTCCTTAGCTACTGCAGTTTATGTGACAATATTGGCTTGCTTCAATCGCAACAACTTGACCAATTGAACCAACTACAAGTAGATTTTTCCTTGTACACCTAAGAACTGCCTATAACTCATTTTATGCCACTCATGTCCAAGCTCAACTTGTCCCACTTGACTAGTTACGAAGACAAGGATCACATGATTTATCCATGGCCATAAAACAACTAAGTAACATAGATTACATAGGAAATATTTCACATGTATGTTCAGTTGGTATAAATAGTAGAACATTAACTTAGAGTTTGCAAGAACCACAAGATGCACAATTCACACAAGATATAGGTTAACACATGTCGAGTGCCCAAAAACTTATACACAACAATGTACAATATGCAATTATCTAGAATATTTTAAAGCATGAGCATGTAGCCAAAGTGTGCCACATCTCGTATAAAAAAATAGCTAAAGGCAAAACAATGTTGTTCCTAGCACAGAGTGATCTCCCTTTGTCTAAAACTACTATTTTGAGCCCCGTATAACAACCGTAGGCTTGCCTCTTATAAATCCTATTCTGAACTTCTCCTAACACACTTCTTCCTTAGCACACTTGAATTTTCTCACACTCCCTATCACACACTCTTATTCATTCCTTTCCATGCATTTTAACCTAGTTATCCCTTGATATGCCCCGACATTCCCTAAAACTCTTCAGCATGCATTAACATTGTCCAAAATGTGTTAGCATGCCTTTTAATTCCTAATGTGCGTGCCCTAACCCTCCCTAGATATCATGCCCTCACAACTACCCTTAATTAATTTGAAACTTGGGAACCCAACCAAGCCCTCGCTTAACTACAAGAGCTTGACCAAGTTATTATTACTACAACTAGATGATGTTGCTGAATTGTGTAGCTTGGGAGGTACTCCACAAGCCTAGTGAGATGGGTTTGTGTGAGTTTGGTCACAAAATGATTTGTGGGAAAAGAAGCAAAGCAAAGGGATTTTGGACCCAAGATGGGTTTTAAAATCTAAAAGAAAATTAAAAAGGAAAATTAATATTTCCTAATGCATAAGTGGATAAAACCAGTAAGTTCTAGAGGGTTCCTAATAGTTCTAGGAAAAACTATTTAAGGAGGCCTTAGGGTGAAGGAAATAACATCAAGTGAGAAGGATCTCATTTGATCAAGGGGGTGAAGAGAGATGTAGTCCTAAAATAGGTCGAGTAAGGGTTTCTAAAGGGATGCCATGATCATCCTCCAAGAGCAAGATCATCATGTGAGGGTTCAAAAGAGTGTTGCATACCTTAATGTCAGTTCAAGCTAGGAAGTAGGATGGCATATTTTTTGTTCTCTTATGGTAGATCGAGCTTAAGAGAGGTTTCTCATTAGAATTAGGGCATGTGATTTCAATGGTGTCTTTGTGTGAAGACCGCATCAAATTATGAAATGTTGAAATTTGCAACAAGAAACATTGAAATTGGAAACCGGAAAGGACAAAAAAAAAATGCACCCACACTCGTGAGGAAATTTTATGCAGCAGGAGTGAGGAATGTGGGGCATATAATTTATTTTTCCCTTAAATAAATTGGACAATAAATTGTAATTTTATCTCATAATAACTTTTGTCAGTTAACTAAGTCATGTTGAATGAGTTAGCTCAACAAATACGAGTTGAGTGTCTAATATGAGGCATGCAGAGGTATTAATCTAATATTTTTGGAGTCCAGTTGTAGTTGATGCATTAGTGGGGTGCAAGTGTGAATTAGTTAACTCAGTTAAATGAGTTAAAATCAGTTTAAATAGTTCTAAATAATTTATGAGCTAGAGAGAGGTCAGCCAATGGATTAAATTAGATTTAATTCACAATGAGTGATCAATTAGATAACTGATAATTCACTATTAATAGTGGCATGCATGTCAGTTCCGAGGAAGCCCTAGTTGAGACAAAGGTTAAAGGGAACATAAATATCAGTTGTATTTATACTAAATTTCCCATGTGCAATTATAAAGTCATTGGGATGCCACGATGGATTTCATATTCAAGTAAGGTTGATTTTCCTAATTAATAGGGAGCTAATTCCATAGGAATTGCATGAGTAAGGCAGGTTGAAGGAAGGCTAATAATTGGCTAAGTACTAAACACTGAGTGTGCCTAGATCAGCGAGAGACAATTGGGAGAGTGTTGGAGAATATCATGAGAGATTAACCATTGTATTGTTTCATGATTCCTTGAATTAATACACAATAGAGATAGAGGGGTTTTGAGCAATTTCTTTCCCCAGATACATCTTGTGTTGTGCGATTGATAATTTATTTCTCTCACTTATATGTGATTGTGCGATCATGTTTTGTTTCCGAAAATTGTAGAAAGGATTCAACATCTTGTTTTAGTACATTACATGATTAGATTGAATCTCGTCGATTAGATTTTCTACATGGTATCAAAGCAGGAATTTTTTGGGTGGCAAGTTTGCAGAGAATATCTAAAGAATTTGTCATAAAAATTTAAAAAAAAAGCATATAATTTGGATTCCTTGTGAAAAACTACCCAAGTGGAAAATCAACTCGGAGCTCGGATGAGGGAGATATTGTCGATTTAAAATCAACTATTTTTTAGAAAATTTTGTAATGGCAGGAAAATTACAATGTGTTCGAGTCAAGAACCTATATGCACTTGAGGTACCAGATGCATGCAAAAATTTGAGGATCAAAGTAGGGGTTAGAGACTTGGCTGTTGAGAGGGATTACAAATTACCTCTCAACATGCAACCTTAGAAGCAGTTTCAGAACGTTGTGGACTAGCCACAATTGGAGAAGTAGAGAGGAGACTGAGTGGAATTTTCCACTCAAGTAGGGACCTCCGTGAGGGGGAAATTTCGATCCATATGGGCAGAGGGAGCACATGAAACCATACCTCCAGGGAAAAGGTGGGGTGATGTGTAGACATAATCCCAAGATAAGAAATTTGGGTAGGGTCCATTGAGATGGTGTGTCTCATGGATCGAACCTAGCTATGAGGAGTCCACAGTACAACAATAACAGGAAGGATCAGTTAGATTGATGCAGTTAGATGTTAGGAAGACATAAATAAGAGTGACAGATGTCAGATACTAGAGCACAGATCAGAGTTGGAAATAGTGCAAAGGGCATGGATGCAGATGCTAATAGCAGCACAGAGAGTCCAGTAGACAGGTGCAGTAGCTAGCAGAAGTCGGAAGACTCCAATGAAAAATGCATTATATTGATTTAGTTGTTCGGAGGCTATTCAGTTTCAGGATTTGTAGGTGAAAACAATACTAGATAAGTGTTGCATGCAAAATTCAAAAGGTATCGGATTGGATAAATTGAATTCCTTTCTTGTTGAGAGGGAGTGTTGAAATTTGCAACAAGAAACAGTGAAATTGGAAACCATAAAGGACAAAAAAAAAAAATGTAGCCATACTGGTGAG
The DNA here is from genome assembly GCA_034641835.2 of Pinus albicaulis. Lineage (NCBI taxonomy): Eukaryota > Viridiplantae > Streptophyta > Pinopsida > Pinales > Pinaceae > Pinus > Pinus albicaulis. Next base: position 627,693,153 of record CM076580.1, on the reverse strand, counting down.
GAATTTTTATGTACCAGGAGTGAGGAATGTGAGGCGTCTAATTTATTTTTCTCTTAAATAAATTGGACAATAAATTGTAATTTCATCTCATAACAACTTGGGTTAACTTACTAAGTCATGATGACTGAGTTAGCTCAAGAAATTCGAGTTGAGGTGATCGAGGTGGATATTGGTGGCCACCCGCCTATTCCACTTGGGCCCTCACCATTGTCTCTTTCAATTTTTTAGTTTCGTTAATTATAGCACAGTTTACTATTTTTGTTAGTTTTTCGGGTCCTGAACTTCCGCCGCAGTTTTGAGGCCCCAAACAAAATATTTTGGTCATGAAAGTTTTATTGATTTCACAGAAATCACATTAGCAGTTGTAGTCCTTAGATATTTATTTCTGACGAGGTATTATGTGCGTCAAACGAAGATCATATGACCAAGTTACAACCCTAGGAAATCGGTTGCCCAACTACCCTCAACAGGGCCCATAAACTCTTGGTGTTACATCTCCTCGGGTTAGGGTTTTTTCTTATTTTTCAATAATAAAAAGGCCCTTGAGCCTTATTGTAACACAATTTAGAGGCATGTAGCCGTCACATCTCTTCTCAGAGATAAGCTACTATTGCCCGAGCTAGTTTGTTTTCCATTATGTCTGTAAGGATTTTTTAGTATTTGATATTAATGAAATGGAGTGTTATTCCTACGACATCTTTGTGTTTATGTTTATTTTTGTATTTTATTGTGTTCTTGCATATTTCTGTATCATGAGGGTATAAGATGAGGCATGTAGATGGATTCTAATATTTTTTGGGTCCAGTTGCAATTGATGCATTAGTGGGGTATAGGTGTGAATTAGTTAACTCAATTAATTGATTTAAAATCAGTTTAACTAGTTATAACTGAGTGATGAGCTAGTGAGAGGTCCAATGAATTAAATTAGACTTAATTCACAATGACTGATCAATAAGATAACTGATAATTCACTATTAATAGTTGCATGCATGTCAGTTCTGAGGAAGACCTGGTTGAGATAGAGGTTAAAGGGAACATAACTATCAGTTGTATTTATACAAAATTGTCCATGTGAAATTATAAAGTCATTGGGATGCCTAGATGGATTTAACAATCAAGGATGGTTGATTTTCCTAATTAATAGGGAGCTAATTCCCTAGGAATTGCGTGAGCAAGGCAGGCTGAAGGAAGGTTGAGAATTGGCTAAGTACTAGACCAATTTTGCCTAGATTAGTAGGAGACAATTGGCAGAGTGTTGGAGAATCTCATGATAGATTAAGCATTTTATTTTTTCATAATTCCTTGACTTAATACACAATAGACATAGAGGGGTTTTGAGCAATTTCTTTCCCCAGATACATCTTTTTTTTGTGCGATTGATAATTTATTTCTCTTACTTATATGTGATTGTGCGATCGTGTTTTGTTTCCGGAAATTGTAGGAAGGATTCAATATCTTGTTTTAGTACATTACAAGATGAGATTGAAACCCGTTGGTTATATTTTCTACATGAAATAGAAGATAAGGTTGATATGTTCTCGTCTTGCGGTGGTTATAAAGAAAAACATAAATGGAGGAGGGCTTTCACTGTAATTTAGAGCCATAACAGAAGTAGACATAGGCATAATATTGACTGAGCTAACCCTAGTTTGAGGGTCGACATTGAGATCTGAAGTTCATGTCAAGATTCAGTCAAAGGAATGCCCAAAATCTATGGATCCATATGAGCTAGGTCGAGTCTCTTATGGAGGCAAGAGTCGTGGTTTTTTCTATGGGTGGATAGGGTTTGTTCTACAACAATTAGAAGTACATAAGTATAGTGTCCTAGTTAGGACAATTTCCTAGCATGTTTAGCTCATAAGGTATGCCTTTAATACTGTGAAAAATTTGTGTAGAAGAAGAGCAGTCATGACCCTTAAAGTGAGGTTTATTTCTAAAATATAGACCACAGATTTGGAAGATGGTTTGCATATTCAATATGTGTGGAGATAGTAGATCCAAAGAAGGGTGGAACCTGAGCAGAACATTGAGGATGTCGAATAAATTTTCCATGTGAAGAATGGATTGACATGTAGAGGAGTTGATTTGGTGGACTATCCATGGAGTTTTAGACAGATATCTGAAGCAAACTATAAAAATTTAGTCAGTGGACTATTAGTGGTTGATTTGTGACCCTAGTTTGGTCATCTATGGATTGTTAGAAGGATGATAAGAGGATTAGTTCAAATTTATTCACAGATTGGACAAAAAAGATCAAATTTTCAATACAAAAGAACAATGATTTTGAGAGGACTCAAAACATTGTTAGGTGGAAGATTTGAAGAGCCCTAGATGAAGAAAATATTTTGAGCCCTAGATCAGTAAAAATAATTGATTGTGGTTGGGCAGATTGATGGTAGTCCAAGTATAGTTGAAGGTTTGTTAGGTGACTGTCAAAGAAGAGCCCTAACTCTTGTACTTGTGAAGGACAACAAGATTGGTAGAAGGGCAGGTGTATAGGGCCTAAGAATATGCAGACTTTGAAGGACTAAAGTAGCAGTCAAGTGGGCCAACCAACTAGCCCTAGTTCACTATATTGTAGAGGATTAATTCAGTGAGAAGAAGGGAAACCTCCATAGCCCTAGACTTCTCATCTTGGATCCATAGTACGGAAAAAGTGGGCATACCAAAGAGTTGTTCACAAATGGAGTTGTGAACAACTTGTTACCACTCAAAATAGTAGTGGACCTAAAAGGGGTTCCTAAGAGGGCAACAACTAGGACAAGGGAAACTGTGGAGGCTTAACCCATTGTCACCATAGCTAAGGCTCCTTGCTCTTTACGAAATTTCACCTATGGGAGGAGTCTCGGTACTTTAGGAAGTCACTTGTATATTATAGGTCAGTGAATAGGTGGGAAGTGACCCTAGAAGCCCTTTCCCTAAGATAGAAACAGAGTGGGACACGCTTTCCTTTTAAGCAAGGGACTTGATATTCTAGGGAGAGAGGAGGGGGATTGAAGGTTTTAGGGAGAGTAATAAGACTTATGAAGAAGGTTATCAATCCCTAAAATCCTTTGGGAACTTGGATTCCAAAATGGTCCTTGATGAAAGGCCTTTGACACCAAATGGGATCATACAGGGCCAAGTGGACCCAACCCAGGTTCAGGGATGGAATTTAGTAACCAATGATGTTCCTATCTTGGAAAATGTGAGGGGAAAGGATCAGACAAGAGTTTTTACTTCGATGGGTCAAATTGATTCTACTAGGTTCTAGCCTTGGGAACACCTATGTAAAATTTGATCTTAGAGCTACGGCTTGAGGTATCTAAATATTCCATCGTTATAATAAGGAGAGTGAGGGGACCTACTAATGTAGTTTCCTCTAGGATGTCAAATTTTTCCTCTGCCTATATTCTTGGGAAATTGATGCCCTAGGTGACATAATGGGGCTAGACATAGGGAAAAATGGAAATTTGTGAAAAAAGGGGGGGAAATCATTACCCTTTTTGAGGTACTAGTGCATAATTCACTTGGGGATATGGATTCAGGGGTGATAATGAACAATAATTCAGTTTCTTGATCAAGGAGGCCCAGAAAGTCAACTTCGTCTAATGTTAGAGAAAAACAAAAAGTGACCTTCAAACATTTATACTTCGTACAAGTGGTGCAAATTTATTGAGATAAAATGATCTCTAAGACATTTCATTCATCCAACAATGGCCCATACATTAAATAAACTAAATAGACACATAACTCCACATTTCCATCATGCAACAATTAGCCCTAGTTATAGCGAAATTCAATAGTATGCAACAACAAGAAGAATAGTGTTAAATTTTCACTCACAATGTTAGAGAGTATATCCAACCAGCTTCACATTTGCAAAAACAAATCTCCAAGATAAAAATAGCCCAAATCCATACATAAAAATGCATCCATCATCCAAAATAGTCCTCTGAGGAAAAATGTGAAGTTCTCTAAAGATAGAGAGATCCCAAGTCAAGTGATGATACAAATGAATCCAACTAACTCCTATTTACATTTATTAGGAGTTGATCGAATTAGCTTATGGGCCTACATTAGCCCCTAAACATAAAATAATATGCAAGTAACCCTAAATTTTGGTGACAATCCCACCAAACTATCAGAAATGGAATAATAAGCCTCATAAGAGGTCAACTTATGCTTATGGAATTCTCGGAGGAATATTGGGGTCCATGAGTGCCATAATGATGCATGGGACCCATCAAAAGTGTTGGACAACAGGGTGGTAGCATGTTCTCCAAACATTAAACCTGTGGTGCTCTCATTAAACTTGTGGACTGAAAGGGTTGTGTGTGGCCACCATCAACAAGTAGGTCAAGTGTTGTCTTGTTCATGGTAGATTGGTTGTCAAAGGATTTACACCAATCCCTAGTTGCATTCCTTGTATTAGTGTAATTCTAAAGGGTCATGATCCATGGTACAAGAGCTATAGCATTTTGTATTGTAGTTTGTAATATAATGAAGAAGGGTTTGCCCACTAACACTCCCTTACATGCCCTGGTACTCTAGCATACCTTAGAATTTCCTAATATGTAAACTTGCTACTACCTCCTTATCACGCCTGAAACTGATTGAAAATCCCTATTAGACACTCTTATTCGTTCATTAACATGCATTTTGAACTAGTTATCCCTTGTGTTTCCATGGCACTCCCTCGCATGCATTAACACACCCTAGCATTTAGCATATCCTAGCATGTCACCCTGGCAATATAGCATTCCTTGGCACTAACTTGCATACCTTTAAACTCACTCCTTAGCACACCTATAACTTGTTGATACTCCCTGTCACACACTCTTATTCATTCATTTCCATGCATTTGACACTAGTGCTCCCTTGTTTTTCCTTGGAACTCCCGAACACTCTGCTCTGGCATGCATTGACACACCTTGGCACCTGGCACATCTTGGCATGTTTCTCTGGCCTCTAGTATGCCTTAACACTACCTAGCATACCTTGATGTCACTCTCTCCTTAGCACACCCGAGATTCACTGACACTTCCTGTCACAAACTCGTATTCATTCATTTTTAAATATATTTTTATATGTTCTGTTATGATGATTTGTTTAGTGGAAAATCCATGATAGTTTATGAAAACATATATCCTTTACACAAGTCATATGATGATATTTCTTCACACTTATTTATCTCTAGTTGTCCCAACACAGTGCAGGTCATCACCACCACCCTTGCAAAATTGAACATGTTAGGCTCGTGGTCCTATCTAAGCTTGGAAGAAAAATTTAAAACTTAGTTACACAACATGATGGAAGATTATTATAAAGGTTTCCCATGCTTTCTAATCAAAAATATCTAGTGGGATTGGAACAACAACACATTTTTTTCGCGATAAATATCCATGATAGTTTACGAATCACCCCAGTATATATCCTTTATGCAAGTCATACGATGATATTTCTTCACACTTATTTATATCTTGTCTCGACACAATGTAGGTCATCACCACCATGCTTGCAAAATTGAACATGATAGGCTTGTCAATGGACTGTTAATGGATGATTTGTGACCCTAGTTCAATCACCTACAAATTGTTAGAAGGATGATAAGATGAGTAGTTCGGATTTTCTCATAGATTTGACAACAAAAAATTGGTACACAAGAATAGTGATTTTGAGAGGACTCAAATCACTATTAGGTGGCATATTTGAAGAGCCCTAGATGAGGGTATTGTTTTGGGCACTGGATCGGTAAAAAAAATTACTGTGGTTGGGAGAATTGATGGCAATCCAACTACAATTGGAGGGTTGTTAGGTGATTGTCAAAGAAGAGCTCTAAGTCATGTACTTGTGAAGGAAAACAACACTAGTAGAAGGGTAGGTGTATTGGGCCTAAGGATGTTCAGAATTTGAAGGACTAAAGTAGCAGTCAAGTGGGCTAGCCAACTAGCCCTAGTTCACTATATTGTAGAGTATTGTGTCATTGAGAAAAAGGGAAACCTCCATATCCCTATACTTGTCATCTTGGAGCACCAGTATGGAAAAAGTGGGTAGATCAAAGAGTTGTTCACAATAGATTTGTGAACAACTAATCAAAAAATTTAAGTGTTGTAGACCTTAAGGGAAAAAATAGGTACTTAGAGGGAAAAGTTTTTTGAGCCGAGTTCAGTAACATAAAGGAGTTTAGTCCATTTATAGAAGCAGATTGAGGAGTTGCATAATGGGAGGAAAGAGGATATGCTAGATGTGTTCAAGACATGTGGATTGAAATGGCTATGTGTGTCCACAATAAAAAATTGGGTGAAGTGTTGTCTTGTTCAAGGTCTATTGGTTGTCAAAGGCCTAACACCAAGCCCTATTTGTATTCCTTGTATCAGTGTGATTGTAAAGGGCCATCATCCCTGGTATGAGAGCTATAGAATATTCTATTACAGTTTGTAATTTAACGAAGAAAGGTTTGAAAAATTCAATGGACAAAGATTTGAAGTAGCCTATAAATAGTTAGTCAATGGACTATTATTGGATGATTTGTGACCCTAGTTTAGTCATCTACAAATTGTTAGAAGGATGATAAGATGAGTAGTTCAGATTTGTTCATAGATTGGACAACAAAAAATTGGTACACAAGAATAGTCATTTTGAGAGGACTCAAATCACTATTAGGTGGCATATTTGAAGATCCCTAGATGAGGGTAGTGTTGTGGGCACTATATCAGTAAAAAAATTTGCTGTGTTTGGGAAAATTGATGGCAATCCAAGTACAATTGGAGGGTTGTTAGGTGATTGTCAAAGAAGAGCTCTAAGCCATGTACTTGTGAAGGAAAACAACACTGGTAGAAGGGTAGGTGTATTGGGCCTACGGACGTGTAGAATTTGAAGGACTAAAGTAGCATTCAAGTGGGCTAGCTAACTAGCCCTAGTTCACTGTATTGTAGAGTATTGCGTCATTGAGAAGAAGGGAAACCTCCATATCCCTAGACTTGTCATCTTGGAGCAGCAATATGGAAAAAGTGGGAAGACCAAAGAGTTGTTCACAATAGATTAGTGAACAACTAATCGAAAACTTTAAGTGTTGTAGACCTTAAGTTAAAATAGAGGTACTTAGAGGGAAAAGTTTTTTGATCCGGTTTTAGTAACATAAAGGATTTTAGTTCATTGATAGAGGCAGATTGAGGAGTTGCATAATGGGAGGAAAGAGGATTTTCCAGATGTGTTTAAGGCATGTGGATTGAAAGGGATATGTGTGTCCACAATAAAAAATTGGGTCAAGTGTTGTCTTGTTCAAGGTATATTGGTTGTCAAAGGACTAACACCAAGCCCTAGTTGTATTCTTTGTATCAGTGTGATTGTAAAGGGCCATCATCCCTGGTACAAGAGCTCTAGCCTATTCTATTATAGTTTGTAATTTAATGAATAAATGTTTGAAAAAGTTAAAAAATTTCATGTGCACTAATTGATTCCCTGATGTGTTGTGGCACTTGAGTGTGTTTGCATCAAATATTCTAAGACCAAACCCAAATTCTCATGTGTCATGGAAATTAAACATATGCCTTTTTCACCTAAGAACTACATGTAACTCATATTAGACTAGTCATGTCCAATCTCAATTGATCCCACTTAACAAGTTACCAAGACAAGGCTCATCACATACAACTATGGTCGTAAAACAAATAAGAAACATAGTTTACATCTTGAAATTCCATAACAACTGACATGTATTAAATACCTTGGAATTTTGTGCCATGTGTTAGCATCCCCTACATTCCCTAGTATGCCTTGCCACTCCCCCCTTGCCACGCCTAACACTCGCTAACACCCCCAACACAACCTCTTATTCATTCATTTCCATTATTTTTGACTCGAAAATTTATGTTTGATGGGGTGCATGTATAGAAAGAGTTCCTTTAAGAGAATAAAAGAATGATATCACCATTACCGACATACGTAATTGAGAGATTCTACTTGAATGACATTAGGAAACTACACAATAGATTTTAAGAATGAAATTTTTATGGTTTTTTGTTATGGTGTGAGAATGGTAAGAATTGAGTGGTCAATAAGGTGTGTGAATGCTTAGAATACCTTCTCACTCCCTCCTTGGCATGACAACTATTACTCATTGCCACTCCCTGAGACACCCTCATATTCATTCACTTCCATGTATTTTTACTTAGTGCTCCCTTGTGTTGTCCTAGTACTCCTTAACAATCCTCAACATGCATTGGCACTCTGTACTTAGCACTTTTCGACATACCATGCCACTTAATAACATGCATAACACTCCCTAACACACTTTGGCACTTGGCACATGTTAGCACTTGGAAAGTCTTAGCATGTTTGACATGCATTCATGAGATGACTTGGTATGCTTTGGCATGGTTTAATATTAAAGCTATTTGAGATCAATTATTGGAAAGTAGATGAGAAGAAATAGAGGAATATTTGGCACGTAGAATGTACTAACACTTGGCACTTGGAACCTATTCACACCTAGTGTTGGTGTGCCTAGAATGCCCCCACGAAAAAGGTAAATTGATGACTTATTAACCCTGTTATGTGTTCATCTCTTTGTATTTCAACTTGTTTCTCCGTTTGTTTCCTTGACTGTCCCTCACACACATTGTCACACCGTTGCACATATTGGCATGCCTTAACACATGGAAACACCATGGTGTTGTGCAATGTCGTGCAATGTTGATGAGACTATCCTCTTGGAGGCATAGGTTAAAAACAAAAAGGGGGTCACTTTCTTGCCCAATTAGGGTTTCTCCCAAACCCTAGTATAGTAAAGATAAGGGGAGTCAATAATGAAATCTTGCTTGTCCACATGTAGTGCTTCTGTGGGTTGAGATACATACTAGGGAAAGATAAGTTTTGAAATCATGGGAGTCTCTTGGCACATCACCAAAGCAACACCTTCAAAACCCTAATGTAGTCTTAAGGTCGACATATAAGGCAACACATGATGTTTGGGGGAAACATGTAAAGTTCGAATGGGGACAACATCAAGATTCGAAAAAAAGGGGGAAACAAGAGTAATCAGTTAAGAGTCTCATCAAAACCCTAATGGGTTGAGCGAGAAAAATACCATAATGCTAAATCTAGGCAATTAGCCTCATTTTGATAGGTGGAAGCTTAGACCAAAAAAAATAATAACTATCAAACCTTAAGAAAGGGAATTTTATCATACCTTTTTATGTCTATATTAAAACAAGAAAAAACCACATAAATTTATTTTTGAGTCTTTTAATTTAAGTATTAGGGGTTTCCACAATGCATTATATTAGAAATTATAATGTAAAATCATGAGAAATTAGTAAATGAAGACTAACTCTAATGGAAATAGTCATAGATAAATGACTTACTTAACCTACTTTAATTTCAAAAATAATTTCTAATACTATTTAATTATGTTTTTAAATTCTACCTGTTAAATAATTTATATGCATCTTACTATCTCATTTATTTATATTAAATTTTTAATTTAATACTGTATATAATTTTAAAAAAATTATTATTATTGACATTTAATTTTTATTTAAATTTTTAATTTTTAATTAATTTGGATTCCCGTCTCCAAAAAATTCCGCCCTTCACCCTCGCTCACTCTGGCATTAGTTGAAGATTCAATTTGAGTAATTCCGAGGTATTCTACAGAGATATTTGTTACAGGATTTTGTTTTTGTTACATTTTGATGGATATTGTGCATGTATGGCATGTCGAAGGTTTAAAGAAAACAACAATTGCATTACGAGGCAAAAATAGCCGATCTATTTTTAATTTTTTGATAATGTTTTATGTCCGCCTGAAAAATAATTCACCCTTGAGGAGCATGAGCAAGGGGAAAGAAGAGAGTTACAAAGTAGAGCAGAAGGGACAATGGCCCGAACGAAGCAGACTACCCGTAAATCCACCGGCAGGAAAGTGTGAGGAAGCAGCTCGCAACAAAGGCTGCCCGGCAATCTGCGCCGACGATCGGTGGAGTGAAGAAGCCTCACAGATTCAGGCCAGGCATTGTTGCCCTGCGTGAGATCTGAAAGTATCAGATGAGCACAGAACTTCTTATAAGGAAGCTGCCCTTTCAGTGTCTCGTCAGGGAAATTTCCCAGGAGGACTTCAAGAAGGATCTGAGGTTCCAGTCCTTTGCCGTTTTAGCTCTGCAAGAAGCAACGTAGGCATATCTTATGGGTCTCTTCGAAGACATGAACCTATACGCGATACATGCTAAGAGGGTCACTATTATGCCCAAAGACATCCAGCCAGGTCACCACATTTGTGGAGAGAGGGCTTAATGCCTTTGTGTCTGTCAAACATAAAAATGTATTTTTTATCAAGTTTGCTCACAAGTTTTTGTTGTAATTGTTTTGGGGTATTTGCAAATATTTTGGCGCATTGTTACTAGGTATATGAAGTTACGAAACATCTTTATACATTATAGCTTTGTGGAAGCTTTTTGCATGAATGTTATAATTTTTAATAGTTTTTCACCCTAATGTTTCATTGTGAAAGTTGATTAGTGCTGTAAATCAGTGACTGTAAAATGAGGATTGCCTTAATATAACACTGTCTGATTTATCACTGAAAAATGTGATTGCTGTATCCAATATTTTCTAGGGTATTTCTAGCAGATCACAAATTCTGTAAATGAATATTGATTTGAAGCTTGTACAGTTCTTGTTCAATTTTTGTATTAATTACCTTCTTTACATGTTAATGATGCTAGGTTTATTCAGTCAAAATTATGGTTAATCCTGTATTTTTGTTGTCTGATAGCTCAAACATTCTTTTGTATCTTGCAGCCAAACGATACCTTACGTACTTTTTTCTAGTCATTATGGGTCTGTAATGTCTCTTGATTTCCACCTGAACAATGAAGATCTTATTTTCTCTTGTGATGGGGGAAAGTGAAGTTTGTTACTGGAGTGTTAACCAGGGTGCATGCACCAGATATTTGAAGGTAGCTTTCATTGAAAATATTATTTGGCATGACTCTAAGCAATGAATTTTATTATTGAAACCAGTCTTAGAAGCATGAATTTGTGCTGACTGGGTAAACTGTTGTGATTTACAGTGTGGTATGAATCAAGTGCGATTTCAGCCTCGTCTTGGCAGGTACCTTGCTGCAGCGGCTGAGAATGTTGTGTCAATATTTTATGTCGAGATTGGAACTTGCTTGCATTCTCTACAGGTTTGTTTATTGTTCATATGCACTCTATTTTCACTTCTATGTGATTCTTAATGCTCCAATTGTGCTTAAAGCATGAGAAATAGGAGAGATGTGGAGGAAATATTGATGCATGAAATTTCTAGTTCCTTGCTTCCCTCTAGACTAGGCAACGGTTCTTTAGAGTATGTTGTAGGCAGTGACATTTTTTGTTCTCCATTCACATTATTGTGTGCAGAGAAATGGCCTGCAATCCCAGCGTACTTTATTGGGGTGGAAACGCAGCTAGAAAGGCATCAGCTTTATTTCCAGGTTGGTGCTGGCAAAATATTTAAATCTATCATACATTAATGAGCTACGAAACAAATGGATGATAACTAGCTCTACTGAGTGGAAACACACATTTTATTATTATCCAGCACACAATGCAAGAACATCACATTGCATCACTAAATTGAGTCTGGAAAGTATAAACGTCGTAGCAAATTTTAGATTTTTGCAATGGTCTGAAACTTTGAAAGCAATTATAATGGTAGATTCTATTCCTAACCAACCAAAGCGATTTGTAAGCGAGCCTAAATACTGGTAGGCTTGTACATTTTAGAGCCACATCTTGTCATACCACAGGGCTTCAAATTATCTTAGAGATAACCACAAACCTTGAAATATCTCTGCTAGTCTCATGAAATCAGGTTGTTTGTCGAACTCCAGTAGACTTGGTCCCTCCGCTTAGGGCTAATATTAACCTTAAAGGCTATGGCTGGCTCAGAGTTCTGAACAACAATGCACAATTACCCTAGAAAATGTAATTGCACGCTTTTTTCTCTCTCTTGGACAATACTGCACTAATAACCTGCTTGACCAAATTATGTTTTCCTGGTTTGCAAGGTCAATGTAATCCACAGTAAGATGCAGCAACCACAAAGATAAGTACTTGTGGCATTTGTGATACCAAATTGACCCCTATTCAATAATTTTTGTTGGAATATTTGCAAATTCCAAAACAATAAATGGAGAATAAAACTCCCTTCTTTAACACAGAGAAAATATTTAAAATTTCATTAACAGTGACAGAGTTTCCACAAAAAAAAACTTCTATTCAATAAAAAAAACTGATACAAATTATTCCTCAACACATAGGGATTACAACTGCTGGACTGCTTCTAAGCACAGTGCCAAAACAAATCTCTTCTCTGTCTCACACAGAAAATACTCTGTTCACTCTTTAGAAAATAAATGCACTGCTGTGCAATTCATACTTTTACACTCTGCTGTGTTTTTCACCTTTCGCACTGCTGTGCATACACTTATGTTCTGTGTAAATAAAAATAAATTACAACTCTCTGTCTTTTCAATGCGCTGGGAATATATATATATATATGAAACTTTATAATATAATATATATATTATAAATATCTTATATTTATAATATATATATTACCAAATGTTAAAACAAGTATACTGCGTTAACAAAACATTTACCGAATGTGAAATATTTAGAACTCATTGCCGTGAATATAAAACAACTTAAATATAAAAAAACTATAACATAATGTTTAAACATTATTTTCCCTTTTATGCATTTCGGGGGCTTCGTGGAGTTCATCCTCCCCAGCTCTCATACCCACACGAAATGGCTTTGTGAGTGCATAGTGTGGGCCCAGCTGAGGATGATGTCAGCTGCTCCGTGGGTCTCCACTCCTCCAGCTGCTCTAGCTATGCTGCCCCTCCGAAATATTGCCGCCTCAACTCTGCAATGTGTTAAACCTGTTCAATGCTGTGCTGCCGCCTCTTGTAATAAATTTGTTCGGTGAAGGTTTTAATATGGTTATTGTTGCAGATAAGATGCAGCTCTTCCACCACTCCTGCATTAAACTCACGGCTGTTTAAATTCACATCAACATTAACACTGTTGCCATTCAATCTTTTCTCAATTGAATTCTGCTGTACTGCATTATCTGGGCAGTTGGAAATTAAATTCCAACACTCCCCCTTAATTTCAACTGCTGGGTTTTCCTGCATACCCAAGCATTTCCTGAATCTATTAAAACTGTTCCGAGCTAATGGTTTTGTGAGGATATCAGCAAATTGATCCTCTGTTCTGCAGTGCTGCAAAACAATCTCACCATTTCTAACCAATTCACGTATGAAGTGAAACTTGGTGTCTATGTGCTTTGTCCTTTTATGAAAAACTAAATTTTTAGACAATGCAATAGCTGAGATATTGTCACAGTAAATCACTGTCCCTTTTTTTCTGCTCTTGGCACAAACTTCTTAGCATCCTTCTCATCCAAACTACTTGACATGTTGCTGCTGTAGCTGCCACATATTCTGCTTCTGCTGTAGACAACGCTACAATGGGTTGTTTCTTAGAATACCATGAAATGGCTCCTGAACCCAAGTAAAAAACATAACCAGAAGTACTTTTCTGGTCATCAATACTTCCAGCCCAATCACTGTCAGTATAACCAATTAATTCTGAATTTTTTGAAGTAGTATACAAAATACCAAACTTTTTTGTACCTTTTACATACCTCAGAATTCTTTTTGCTGCCTGCCAATGTGCATCTTTTGGTTTTTCCATGAATCTGGAAATCAAACTAACAGCATGCATTATGTCCAGCCTAGTTGCAGTCAAATACATAAGGCTGCCAACTATGCTCTTATATAAACTAGGATCAAAATCCTTGCTACTGTCCTCTCTGCTGAGTTTTAATCCCATCACTGTGGGAGTGATCACTACTTTTCTTTCTTGCATATTAAATCTTTCAAGAACCTCATTAACATACTTTTCCTGTGAGATCAAAATCCCATTTTCATCTTGTTCTACTTCTATTCCCAAGAAGTATTTCAACATACCCATGTCATTCATTTTAAATTCTTCTTTCATGACTGTTTTAAAATTTTCAATAAGATAATCATCATTACCTGTGAAAATAACATCATCAACATATAGAACAACAATCAATATTTTTCCATCCTTTTCTTTTATGTAAAGGGTGGGTTCTCCCTCACACTTTTCAAATCCATTTTCTAGTAGATAGGAATCTATCCTACTGTACCATGCTCTTGGCGCTTGCTTCAGCCCATAAAGAGCTTTCTTCAACTTACACACTTTGTTTTCTTGGCCTTTCTTTTCATAGCCAAGAGGTTGTTCAATGTAAACCTCTTCCATTAACACTCCATTTAGGAATGCTGACTTCACGTCCATTTGGTAAACTTTCCACTTGTTTTGTGCTGCTATTGATAGCACTGCTCTCACGGTTTCCATTCTGGTTCCTCATAATCTATCCCTTGCTTCTGCTTATAACCTTTGACAACAAGCCTTGCCTTGTGTCTCTCTATTTTTCCTTCAGCGTTACTCTTGGTCTTGTAGACCCATTTAACTCCAATGACTTCTTTACCTTTTGGTAGCTCAACCAAATCCCATGTCTTATTTCTTTCTATGGCATTAATCTCATCATCCATAGCTTCTATCCATTTCTTATCTTTAATAGCATCCTCAAAATGAATATGGTCATCAACATGATAATACAAAGCAAAAAAAAAAATGATACCTTCATTTGCTGCCTCTTGTTCATAAATTTCTTTCAAACTTCTAAATTTCTTACCTCTTTCATTAGATGTACAAATGCTTGAAGAAGCACTTGAATTTCCTCCTTGTGGTGTGCTTGGAGAAGCACTGTCATTTATTCTCAAGGGTGTGCTTTGCTGCTCTTTTGTTGGTGTTGCTGTTTGGGGATGTATTTCAGCCAACTCATCATCATTTTCATCATGAGATAAACAGTGTTTAACATTCACTGTTTTGTCTATGCTTCCATCCCAAGCTTCCTCTTCAATGAACTGAACATCTCTGCTCACAATAAACTTCTTGGTGGATGGGTTGTATAACCTGTAGGCCTTGGATTCCTCACTGTATCCAATGAAAATACATTTCTCCCCCTTGTTTTCCAACTTCTTCCTTAGCTGATCCGAAATGTGTGCATAAGCCACACATCCAAAAACCTTCATGTGTGTGACACCTTTCTTTGTGCCACTCCATGCCTCTTTTGGCACTTTGTTCATAACTTCTTTTGTAGGGCATCTATTTAGAATGTACGCTGCACAATGTATAGCTTCAGCCCAATAATCATTAGGCAAATGCTTTGCCTTTAACATACTCCTTGACATGTCAATTATAGTTCTATTCTTCCTTTCGGCTACTCCATTTTGCTGCGGAGTATATCTAGTTGTAAACTTCTTATGAATACCATTTTCTCTACAAAAACGTAGAAAATATTTAGAGATATACTCACCTCCTCTGTCAGTCCTTATAACTTTGATATGCAGCCCACTTTGGTTCTCAACAAGTGCTTTGAAATTGCAAAAATTTTCAAACACTTCACTTTTGTTTTTCAAAAAGTAAACCCAATTTTTTCTTGTAAAATCATCTATGAATGTTAATACATAGTGGATGCTTGCAAGCGATGGAGTTTGCATCGGTCCACATACATCTAAGTGGACAATTCTAAGGGTGCTTTTGCCCTTATGCTTTTCTCGGAAGGAAAACTTTCTCTGTGTTGTTTCCACAAGATACAACCTTCACAAAGGCTGTCCGGTTTCTCTATCAATGGTAAACCTCTTACCATTTCTTTTCTATTCAACAAATTAAGACCTCCAAAGTTGAGATGTCCAAATCTCAAGTGCCATAACCAATTATCATCTTTTGGTTCGCTTTGGAATGTCTCTTGTGAAACTACTGCTTTCTCTTCACCATTCTTCAAATCTACTCTCATTCTGAGAGGGAACATCCTGTTCCTTGTCATCTTCACTTCAGCAATACATTGTTTGCTGAGTGGTTTGTCCATGATGGTACAAACATCATCCTCAAATAAAACATTATACCCCTTATGAACAAGCTGTCCAACACTTAAGAGGTTACACTTCATTCCTGGAACATAATACACATCTGCTATGTTTTTATTTGCACCTTTCCTTGGTAAGACATTTACATCTCCTTTTCCCATAACAGAAACTTTTCTATCAGTTCCTAGTACATGTGACTTCACACTCTCATCTAACATAGAAAACATTGCTATATTTCCTATCATATGGTTACTGCAACCAGAGTCTAGAAACCATAAATCCTCATTCTTTTCTTCAGCCATATTACAAGCTAAGAGCAAGTTTTGTTGGCTGATATTTTCTCTAGTGAAATTTGCACTAGTTATACTTGCCATATCTTGCTGCTTCTTTCTACATTCATTAGCATAATGACCATATTTTTTACAATGGTAACATTGGACATTGGATTTATCATACCTTTGTCCTTGTGTATTCTACTGTCCACTTTGCTGGCTGTTGCCTTGGCCGTGGCTGTGATTTTGACTGTTGCACCTTCCATGTGAATGTGAAGGGCTGTTCCTTCCACCTCTTTTTTGGCTTCTGCCTATTCCTCTTCCTCTACCTTTCCCTCTTCCTCTTCCGAAATACATCTGGGTCTTAAATGCATGCTCAAGAGATGAGTTTTCACTTCTACCCAATCTCTGTTCATGAGTCATCAGTGATGCATGTAATTCATCCACTGAAAAATTTGTGAGATCCTTAGTCTCCTCTATGGTGGTGACAATCACATCGAATCTTGAGGGTAAAATTCTCAAGAGTTTTTCAACAATTCTCTTGTCTTCAAGAGTCTCTCCATGTGATCTTATTTTTGTGACCATTCCAATCACATTAGTGAAGAATGAATCAATAGTATCTGACTCTTTCATACAGAGAGTCTCAAAGTCTCTCCTCAACAACTGAAGTTTCGCTGTCTTCACTTTTTCCATACCTTGATAGGTTGTATTGAGAGTTTCCCATCCTTCTCTAGATTTCTTAGCTGCTACTATCCTTGGAAACACACTCTCATGCACTGCTTGATACAAAAAGAAGAGAGCTTTGGAGTCTTTCTTCTTATTGCTCTTCAGCATCTCTCTTTCTGCCTAAGTTAGCATATTAAACTCATGTTCATCTGTTGGCTCTTCAAAGCCTTCCTCAAAAAATTCCCATAAGTCTTGGGAGACAAATAATGCTCTCATAGTTATTGACCAGTAGTCATAATTTTTCCCATTAAACATTGGGAGATGGATATTTCCCATACCCATACCAGTGCTGGCTCCAGCAATTCTGCACTCTTAACTATGATTCAAAAACACTTGACTGTGTGTTTAAAATTAACTGACTGTTATGCAACAGTAACACAAAACTCTATAGATAAATACCTTTGGATTCTTTTTGGCTGAGTCTTCACACTGCTGGAGAAGCTGCTGCAACAAAGAACTCCTTTCCTTCAGCTTCTTTGATCTTCAAAGAGCCTAGACTAGCTCTGATACCATGTTGGAATATTTGCAAATTCGAAAACAATAAATGGAGAATAAAAATCCCTTCTTTAACACAGAGAAAATATTTAAAATTTCATTCACAGTGACAGAGTTTCCACAAAAAAAAACTTCTATTCAATAAAAAAAACTGATACAAATTCTTCCTCAACATAGAGGGATTACAACTGCTGGACTGCTTCTAAGCACAGTGCCAAAACAAAACTCTTCTCTGTCTCACACAGAAAATACTCTGTTCACTCTTTAGAAAATAAACGCACTGTTATGCAATTCATACTTTTACACTCTGCTATGTTTTTCACCTTTCGCACTGCTGTGCATACACTTCTGTTCTGTGTAAATAAAAATAAATTACAACTCTCTATCTTTTCAATGCGCTGGGCATATATATATATATGAAACTTTATAATATAATATATATATTATAAATATCTTATATATATATATATATATATATATATATATATATATATTTAACCAAATGTTAAAACAAGTATACTGCAGTAACAAAACATTTACCGAATGTAAAATATTTAAAATTCATTGCCGTGAATATAAAACAACTTAAATATAAAAAACTATAACATAATGTTTAAACATTATTTTCCCTTTATGCATTTCGGGGGCTTCGTGGAGTTCATCTTCCCCAGCTCTCATACCCCCGCGGAATGGCTTTGTGAGTGCATAGTGTGGGCCCAGCTGAGGATGACGTCAGCTGCTCCGTGGGTCTCCACTCCTCCAGCTGCTCCAGCTATGCTGCCCCTCCGAAATATTTCCGCCTCAACTCTGCATTGTGTTAAACCTGTTCAATTTTGTGCTGCCGCCTCTTGTAATAAATTTGTTCGGTGAAGGTTTTAATATGGTTGTTGTTGCAGATAAGATGCAGCTCTTCCACCGCTCCTGCATTAAAATCATGGCTGTTTAAATTCACATCAACATTAACACTGCCACCATTCAGTATTTTCTCAATTGAATTCTGCTGTACTGCGTTATCTGGGCAGTTGGAAATTAAATTCCATCAATTTTTTGGGCCAACATTGATCCATGTGAAATACTTCCAAAATCCAATTTTCATTTCTCAATCTCATGTCAAACACTAAGTAATTTCTCAAGGGCATTGTATTTGTCTATTAGGATATTTTAAGATGGTTACCACATCATAATTGACTCTTGGTCGACCACCCTTCCCTTCTGTGCTAAAAATGAAAATTCTAAATAGTTTAAGCTTAAAATGCTTTCCATTCTTTTACTGTGGACAAGGTACTCAAAGTTATGCAAGGGGTTTGGGTCCCATTATTCCTCTGGATACAAAATATCATGTGAGTTAGCTATTCTTCTAGTATCACGAAGAGCACTCTTCAAAAACATTTCACATTGATCACCTCTACGAATTCTTGTTTATTTTTGAATTATATTAGAACTTTTCCTATCCCCCAGAGCATGCAAAAGAGTGGGTACAAATTCATTCGTCGATTGTGTTCTAGGATATTTATACAAAGTAGTCAGGTACATGTCTACAACTACAACTATTTGTGGGATCACGTCATATAAGTTTCACTTCAAATTTTTGATAAATATTTTAGTTTCTTCACTGGGTTGCATAGGGTTTATGGCACTAGATTGTACATTGGAATGTTCTCCTTTAGCTATATTTGCATGGTACTCAATAGGCCTATAGTTGTGAACTACTAGTTGCTTGGTTCCAACATGGTTGAGTCGAATATTTAACTTGGCATCAGCCCTTTCACTCACGGTGTTGACACCAATGCAATCATGCAAGAAAATAGTCCACTCAGGATGAACCATATCCTCAATGTGCTAGAGAACATATTTCTTATGAAAAATATTATAAGGCTCATGATCATATCCAAACTTGTTACTCCTGCTAGTAGCCTTTTTTTTTTTTTTAAATCTGCAATTCATGTTTTTGGTTACCTGTGCATATATAGATCTTATTGATGTGAATCACACTTTGAAAGGTACCCCATAAGCTGAGTGGTGGGAGCAACCAAATATTTTTTATGACTATGTTGAGAAAATGTCCTCTTGCTGGTTTCAAGATCATTTTGACCTATATCATCGATCATTCCAAAATGCACATTTTCCAAGCCTCAAAGTTGTCCCTCAGTTTCAACTTGATGTGGATTTGTTAGATGTTGGCTGTCTACATTTCCTTGTAAAAATCTAGTGCATGAATGATTGTCCACATGTTCATGGAGAAGAGAATATGTTTTCATTTGATGTGGTCTAGAGAGAATTTTTATTTGGGTCAAGCCCGTATTCTTCATCAATGATTTTATTGAAATCGCTTTCATTCTTATCATTGTAGTTGTAAATATCAATGAGGGTTTCATTACAGGTTTCATCGATCTTCTGGGGCTATCCAACTTCATTATTGTCAAAAATAGAGCCATATAGAGGTGGAAATGGATCTGTATGACTGAGAGCTTCATTAATTGCATGTTTATAACATACCTTTTGTTTTTCTACCATGGAATATTCATGACATATGTCAATAACTTTTTCTTCTAGATGAGTATTGACAATAAAAGGGAGAAACTTCCCTATCCCATTAGGATTGAGGAATAAATTTAGATCATAGGCATCAAAAATAGGGGGACCATCAGATTCCATGATATAGGATATTTGAGGGTTGAACTATAAAATTAATTGTTTCTTCACTCAGATAATCACGAGGGTCACATTATTACTTTCATGGTTTTGAAAAGCCCTTTGAGTTTATTGACCTCATACTCTAGGAAACCATGATTACTTTCATTTATTTCTTACACGATCATGATTAAAATCAAAGTGCAACATGGGGGTACATTACTGCTCTACTCAAACTCACAATGGAATGTCGAGGTGCCAAGTATATTACCATGAAAGTCTGTATCTCCTTACTTTCACTATTTGAAAAAATAGGATTAGTGTGATTGAAGTATAATTCTGTGACTTCAAAAGTGTATTTAGGATTTAAATTATCAAAAAGGAAGCATGATCTTCATGATAATTTTTAAATGGTTGATCCTTTTGGGTAGAAACATGGTTTCTACCCCACTAGAACTGCATACATCTTGTATCATTGGTGGAACTATTCAAAAAAAATTCATTTCCTATGTTTATTGCTTCGTCATGTTGGACTTCATGACTATCCTCCTCACCATGGTGAAAATTATTATCATGCTCCTTTTTTTCATGCAAATATTTCATAGAATCTAGGACACATACATCAATACATACCATTTCTTTGATGAGGATGGGGTTTTCTGTGGGGCTATGTTGGTCACAAAGTAGCCTGTCCATCATGAACTAATCTTGTGAATTTTGAGGGTCCCTTTTAGTGATATTGTTATCATATTTAAGAGGGGTGGGAGCTTCTTCTTCTTGTATGGCCATCACAAGGTCTTGAAAGGTGTTTTCATCCCATATTGTCTTTGGATCCCATGTTTAGCACAAAATTTATTGAAATATTTTAAGTAGAATTACCCACCAGTATCATATCTAAGAGAGGCAATATGACAACCTAACTATTTCTCTATCAATGCTTTGAATGTTTGAAATTCATTAAACATAACATATTTTAATTATAGAAAATATACCCACATTTTTCTACTGAAATAATCAACAAACGGAAGGAAGTACCTGGCACCAGTGGTTGATGTCATGTTCATTGGTCCACATATGTCTGAAAGTACCAACTGAAGGACCCTCTATGCTCTCCAAGCTTGTCCTTCATAAAATGGTATTCAACGTAGCTTCCCTACCTGACAAGCTCTACAAACTCTGTGGATCTTCTACAGAATGTTCAAAAGTCCATCTACTAGTTTCTCTCATGCCAACTAAGAGAGATAGGTCAAGTTGAGGTGCCCATACCTATGATGCCATAGGGGTGCTAGATTTTGCAATAAAAATTACCTTTAACTTACATTTTCTAATAAGATCATTATTCAAAAATCTTAAGATAGTGAAAGCTAAGAGATTCATCTAAAATGGATCATTATAATCTTGGACATAGAAAGCACTCATCGTTGCATATTTTCAAAAAAGGTCAAACAACCTCAATTATATGTTGAACCTACCACTTAATTTGAGGCTCAAATCCTAATACATAAAATATTCAAGTGAAAAGGTGAAATAAGAAAGGTACGAGTCACTATAGGAGATCAATGTTTCTTTTCAAATTTCTTCTTCCTTCAACTAGAGGGAATGATGAGATCCTAGGAGTTTAAACTTTAGTGTTTTCAAACATTGGGAACATATGACATGAATCATATGAAATGTTTGTTTCCATTAAGCATGAGGGTAGAATGATTAACTTAAATGGTCTTTAACACAATCCCTTTAGATTTGTCTCTTCAAATGTGAGGGCACCCACTCTCATAAAGGACATGTTGGGAGTTTAAACTTTAGTGTTTTCAAACCTTGGGTGCATATGACATGAATCATATGAAATTTTTATTTCAATTAAGCATGAGGGTAGAATGATTAACTTAAATGGTCTTTAACACAATCCATCTAGATTCGTCTCTTCAAATGTGAAGGCACCCACTCTCATGTTCAAATTTACTGATATTAGCCTTTAGGAAAAGATAAGAAAATATAAATTGGACTAATGTATCAGTCCATGTGAACATGATACCCATTTTCTCTCTCACACACTCAATGTGCAAACTTTGACTCCTAAAGGACATGATTTGGGCAGCATATTAGTTGCCTAAAAAACTTAGGTTCGAGTCAATTCTTCATGTAACATGATACTAAGAAGTTGCTAAGTTTTCTCCTACTAATATGCTAAATTGGTAAATTATTCATGCAACATGATACTAAGAAGTTGCTAAGTTGTCTCCTACTAATATGCTAAATTGGCTAGCATCAGTTCAACAATTCTAGATGACTCTCATGGTGTTGCAATGTTATTTAATCTTACAAGTTGGCATAATTTCTTAGTCCCACAGTGCTGAAAAAATTTCCTCAAATATTAATCCTAAAAAAGCCCAATAATGGGTGAACATGGATAGACTATCTTGAATTTTCTCACATGTCTTCCATCTCACTTAGACACTTATTTTGGGAACTATTATACATTAATATGTCATTTTGCTAACGCCTAAGACAGGAAAAATAAATAACAAGTGTGTGCGAGCAGCAACACGCTTGACTAGATTGAACTCAACCTAGACTTATGATGGATGTACATTTTAAGGGCTTCTTTCCTAATTCAAAATCGTTGAAGATATATAAAATAACTATTTCATTTGTCCTACAATTCCAACAGTGCACATGTCAAGCTTCTCTGCAAATCTCTTTTGTTGCATATGATAGGCCTCTGAATAGACTAAGCTTGTACTAGGATAATGAAAAAATGACTTGCAAGTCACCACTGTGTTTTGGTTTTTGAAGGTTGCTACATTATTGACTGACTAGTGAAGTATCAACCAGTGTATAAGTTTCAAGCTTTGGAGAAGTCACAATATATATTATAATTTTGTATTGCAGATTGGCCTCTTGACCAATTTGTTCTAGGAATGCCTCTTATGAAAAAATAAGTTCCTTCCTAACAAGTTATGACCCTCTTAAAAGTACCAGGTTCACTAGAACATTGGAAGCAAATATCAGATGCATGCATCATGCTACCACTACAAGCCATTGCAAAAAATAGAAACCAAGTTGAAAAAGGGTCTACAACTACATTGTAGATGTGTTACAGTGACAAACTTTCTTGAATGTCTATTCTCCAACATCCATATCATTACCAAAAATAATCATAGTTTGTATTTAACTCCAAATAATATACATTCCAATAAGAAGTTGTCAATCATAGTTTTACCTTGTGTCAATGATTTTCCTTATGACCTACTCTCATTTTCAGTCAAAAACTATATTTCCTATATTGATGACGTTCCTACTATAATATGACCAACTATTGGACAACTATCTCACTGTAAATGAGTAGTGTACCCAAATAATAAAGAAACTGAAAATGATAGTAGATATTGTCAGGTAAGCAACTAAATAGGTAGTACGCATGATATGCTATTCCATAATTCACTACCTTTCCCATTTATAAAATACTTTCTACAACAATTCCATTGCATATTAGTTCTTTATGTTGCTATTTATTCAGATTTTGGCTCACACGGGGATTACAATTAGCCTTTCCACAGGAGACACATATGGCTTATGAAATTGGCATACCATTGTTGTTACCGTAACTAACATTTCCTGATAAGAAGTTACAATTGAAACATTGAATTTACCTGTTTTGTCTTCCTAATTGTTATGTATGGAATATATAATACCAGTTGTCCATTGGGATTCATATGTGACCAAATGAAAAAGGCTTTAACTATTGCTAAATGAAAAAATGTGGCAGGTTGGGATTTGAGGGATTTTGTGCAAATTATAATGAAAAATAAAAAAGTGAAGGCCTGCACCTCCAGTGCAGTGACAACAGGGTTTCCTATTTATAATCTTATAGAGTTATTATTATTATTTTTTCATTTATTTCTGATTGTTTCTCCCTAGTCAAGGTGTTTCTCAAGTTTGTCAACTTTGAATGCTAAACATGCTGCTTGATGTCTTGCAGTGGAAACACCTCACATCTTAGCATAGGTCCAAGATCTAGTTCTGGTACAATAGCGCAAGTTGTGGAAGATTTGGTAAGTGCCTACTACTGAAGGCATTGCCACTATGACCCAAGTGCTATTTGGCCACAACTAGAAGGTTAGTGCATTGGGAAAAAGAGAATGTTGTGCGCGTTGATGTTGCACACAGGGCATATTTTTGCAATCCCTTTTTCCCATCATGTGCAAGAGAAATTTTCATTTGCAATATGCACATAGCATTCTCTTTTCCCAATAAAATAACCTTCTAGTGTTGCATGAGCTTCTAGCCTCTTTAGGCTAAGGAACTCTCCAGAATTTTGTCACTCTTAGTTCATATTTATCCTATAAGTTTAGTATGATTGCAAGGCTTTTTCCTTCACATTCCTTCTCAATGTTTCTGCCATAGCCTTAGAGCTATTCAGGTTTAGGGTTGTTCCCTAGATATCTCTTGGGGTTTGGACCAACCTCCTCATCTATTGGAAACATTTCTATACCTCCAGTAGGTATATCACTTATCATATGAATTTTTGTTTCTCCAAAATGCCATTACTCTCGCAAAAGGGTGCATTCTAATTTAAGATTATTTCTCCCACAACTCAACATGTTGTGTGCAATATGGTACCTGTTGGGTGATTTCAATGGCTTCTACAAACTAGTTATTTGACAATGTTCCTAACCTCTTAGGAAGGAGCTACTTAGTGATTGCTGCCTCTCTGACAATTGTTGGTATTGATTTTTCATTAGTATATTGAAAAATTCATCGTCAGGGATTAATGTTTCAATTTTATCAAGTTTCTCTTGTTTCATATTCAACACAAGATGGACTTTGCATGCACTCAGTTCATTGGAGCAAGGCTTTCTGTCTTTCCTTGAATATTGAAAGCAAGTTACAAAAGCGATCCCTAATGATGGAGCATCATTGACAACAATTCAAGCTCCTCTCTGTGGATGTTTTCTAATCCCTCTTCTTCTGCTCCTTCCCCTTGTCATCTTCATTTTTTTACAAGGCATGACAAAGATACCCATAACTCTAAATTTTAGCCCAAAAGAAATTGCAATTATAGTAAAAATTTTACGAGATATTTTTATTATCATTAATGGTCTGCCCATTTTAATGAGGGATGTCTTAAGCAAAGAGTTCTCAACACATATTTCAGTGGCTAAGAAAAAGGAAGGAGAAGATTAAAATGATTATAGTCAACAATCCCAATTACATAAGTGCTTATTGTGGACTTCCTAATCCATGGTGGGAATGCCTTTGCTACTAAGTACGGTAATTCTAACAATTCAAAAAAAATATGGAAAAACAATTTTAAGCCCACAATTAATCTGAATCATCATTGACTACTTAACTTTAGACAAGGATGCTTTGTTTGTGCAAAACTGTTGCATTATAGTTAATGGTAGTGATAAAAATATTATTTCACAAGATCATGTGACTTTTGTTAATTTTCCTTCAAAATTTTAACCTCGGTCTTAAATTTTAGGGTTGGATGAAGGATAAGGAACCAATGCAAGTTATGAAGGTCCATCAATTCACTTTTGCTATTTACCACTCTTTGATAGTACTAAGTATGATGGCACTCTTGTTGACTGCTGTGGTCTTATTCCTTGGAAGGTTTTATCAACATGATTTCCATGCAAGCTATTATGCATTGTCTTTAAACTTCCCTATTTTTGTAGAGAAGTTAGCATCATGCTAGTGATTAATTTGAAACTGTATTTTAGTGGAAAAAATACTGTTTTTGGTGGAAGAGTTCATACTTTATTCTGATGTTTTTTTGCAAGTGTACTAGTCACGATGATAAATGGGTGGTTTACTTCAGAGGGTTCTCAGCTTTTTCTAGATACGCTTTTCATAATTTTCTTTCAATACTTCTCTAGTGCTCCTGAGGTCCTTGTTGTTATGTTTATTGGTTGTTTCTGTGGAAACATTTTCCTAAGGTTCTGCAATGTAAATCCAAATTCAAAAAGTAATATTTTACATATTGATATTTGTTCAAGACATTCTTGTGTGATACTTGAATTTCATAAATCTATATTTCTATTTCATCATCTATATCAATATATAATAACAGGCCCATGGATTATTCATATTTCTCAAACTGTGGATTTTTTCCTTTCCTGTTGCACATTCTTTTATATTGTTATGTTGTGATTCAAATTTCTAGTTGTGCTTTCCAGTTATTCTCCTACGCAGTACATGTTTTGTTAGATTATATAAAAAGTTATTCTTGTTGTCTTTTTATGATGTATATTGAACATATTATTTCTAGAAACTTTTGATCTTCCTAGATTTTCTATTCCTTTGGTGTATCTTTGCGCCTTTAGGGGCAGTTGCTAGTTTAAAGCCTAATTATTTAAAGGGTGCTAGCTCAATGGAAGAGCACCTGATTTACAAGCAGGAGGTTGGTGGTTCGATTCCATCGTGCCCTGATATTCATAGGGAATTACAGTGATCAATTTTTGGTGATGGATGCTCTTTTTGACCATCACTAATGAGCTTATGGTGACATTTTTCAACCCTCGCCAAAATATGAAATGGTGACGGTCAACGAATGCCACCATATATACGCATCAATAGTGACGACCATTAAAGGTTCGTCACCACAATTACTTGTTGTTGATATGAAATGGTGAGGGTCACTATTTATCATTATAGCCATTATTCGTGACGGACCTTGATGCCACCAATGAGTTTATGGTGACGGTCATTGAACATCACCATATATATGCACCAATAGTGATGGCCATGAAAGGTCCGAAAAAAAAAATCATTGTTGTTCATATGAAATGGTGACGGTCACTATCCGTCATTATAATCAATATTCATGATGAACCTTGAATGTCACCACAACACATACTTTCAGTGACGCCACCTTTGGTGACGTTCAATTTTTTGGTGATGGAGGTTATTGTCCGTCACCATTTCTCATATGAAATGGCGATGGTCACTATC
Source organism: Pinus albicaulis (assembly GCA_034641835.2). NCBI lineage: Eukaryota > Viridiplantae > Streptophyta > Pinopsida > Pinales > Pinaceae > Pinus > Pinus albicaulis. Next base: position 627,666,080 of record CM076580.1, on the reverse strand, counting down.
CATCACTATAAGTCATTATTGGTGAAGGACCTTGAATGTCACCACAACATCTATACTTTCGGCGATGCCACCGTTGGTGACGTTCAATTTTTGGTGACGAAAGCTTTTTTGACCCTCACCAATGGGCTTATGGTGACCATTTTCGCCCCTCACCAATGTACTTTTTTCTTGTAGTGATAAAATCATTCAACAGAAATGGTTTACCTGACTCCCTGTCAAAGATAATGGTTCCAATTCTGGTCGCACTGTATCTACCATCCTCGCCATCTCCATATGCATTTTGAGATCCTTCTCCTCCAAGTCACTAAACAACTCCTTTTCTCCCGTCATATGGAAGGAAGCACCACTATCAAGATACCACACCGATCCCATTGCGCTTGAAACCAAGCATGCAATCAAGGAGAAATCAAGTTCAAATTGTGAGGCTAAGGCCTCGCCCACTGCAACTCTAGAAACCTTCTTGTTCTTCTTTTTCCATGGGTAGTTAGTGGCGAGATGCCCATGTTTGTGATAGTGAAAACACTTCACCTTGGACAAATCCAGCTTCTTACTTTTAGCCTCGGATTTACAATGGGATTTCTTCCCCCTCCCTTTCCTTGCTTTGGCAGCCAAAGTGTAATTCTCTTCATCATCATTCTTCGATGAAGAGCCATCCCTGGTATTCTGCCTTATCTCCTCCTGCACAAGATCTGACCAAAGTCGCTCCTAATCCGACAGTTTCTCTCATCCATTGACAGAGTCTTCGTAGCTGTGCCAACTCTTTGGAAGCCCAAGGAGAGCCAAGCTCATCAAGTAATCATCCGCAACTGTAATTCCCACACTTTCTAGATCATCCCTACATTGGACAAACTTCGTGATATATTTTGGAATAATGTCGCCCTTCTACATTTTCATTTTTCTGAGCTTATCTTTCAACGCCAACTTCCTATGGTCGCTGCTACTTTGGAAAATATCTGTCAAAGCCTTCCACATTGAAATTGGAGTGGCTTTCTCGTGAAGGCTTAACACAATATGGTCTTTCACACCTTCCAACAGAATTCTTCTTGTCTTTGCTACCTTCTTTTCCCATGCGTCAAGTAATGCAGCATCGCTAGAAATAGGCTTAGGAACATCGCTATCGATGAACTCCTTCAGTCCATTATCTTCAAGCACCACCTCCATCCTATCCTTCCAGGCTATGTAATTCGAGCTACCCTTAAGGGAATAATCCAATCGCAACCCATTAAAAGACATTTCAATGAATACTCAACTATCATACCAAGAAATTTCTGTAGCAAATTCAAATTTTCCACCAGCACAAAACTCAGCACCTCTTCAATATTGAAATCTCCAGTGATGAACGCTGCTCTGATAGCATGTAGAAATTTATTAATAATGATGTATTAACAGATTCTCCTTATCTAAAAAATTAATCTTATGTTAAATACAAAATCCTTCCACTGTTAATTTTTTGGAAATTAAATCGCCAATTGCAAACACATGTGAAGAAAATCAATCGCACATAAACACAGTTGTTTACCGAGAAAACTTAAAGATAAAAACCCCAACTATCATATATTATGTATATCAATGGATCATGTAATAATATCATACAAATATTAGTACATCAAGCTCTCAGTACAATCAACAATCATTACACACTGTCATGCAGAAATTTGCATATCTATGCACCAATCTCTTGCCTCCTGACAGCCTGCCTCCACTGCGCAATCCCTACTGAAGAAGACCCATGAATGAATTCGAATTGGCCTTGCCTTGACTACACAATCCTCATTGGCATCTCAAGTGTGTGTCAGATGCATTGAATGCATCACTATAGTCACAACAGATAGTCCATCTCACGCTTTCACCTATCTCTCCACTAGGTTTCCACTGGAACTGACATGCAAGTAGTTAACTGCTATATTTGTTCAGTTGTTAGTGAGTTATTAGTTGTGAATTAATTAACTAATTAATTCACTAAAATCTCACTATATCTTTTAGTTATACTAGATACAACTAGAGCAACTGAGTTTAACTCACTTAACTGAGTTAAACTAAATAACAACTCTGTCACAACTTTGCCACTGCAATTTTAACGGAGTCTTCCATGCATGAGCCACCAATAACCCTAGGAATTGCATAATTCCTTCAGCCCACTGATTTTCCAAATATTTTCACTGAAATAAAGTGCTCCAAGAGAATAAATTGATATTTATTGTCAGATTATTATTAAGGGCTAATAATAATCACATGCATCTATATTTAGATTGACGATCTATAAATAGACTTCGCCCAATATTCTAAAAATAGAATTTCATCTATTTTTCACATTTTACCAACCATCTACAAATAGTATCCTGCAACTTATAGAATATGCTCACCATGTATAAAAATAAAAATACACCTAAAAATATCCTACGGGCCCCACTTAGTGAAGGTGCTTAATTTTCACTAAGCTCATCATCTTGTTGAATCTGAACATAGAGGCCATGTTGATTATTGATATGTTTTTGGTCTATTATGACTTCTTGCACACTTCAGTTGTTTAGCGGAGTCTAATGTGTTGTTTAGAACAAGGGTGTTCCCGAGCAGGAATCCCACCCTCATCCTTGAGGGACTTCAATTTCCCACTCAGGAGAGGTTTGTGAGTTGCATATCTACACTCCAACATCAGGCTAGCTTCAGTCTTCATCTACATCGTATTTTCTTCTAGGGTTGTGTTGTGTTGCAAGGTAGAAGTAGTGGAGGATTTATAGGGCCATTTTCTGTGTTTGTTTTTCAGTGGAGAGGTAGCCTTTCCATTGGGAGGCTAGCAAGGGAGGTCATTGGGAATTATTTTATCATTTGGCATCAGGCCAAGCTGCTACCATCTCCTACAACATATTTTACTTCATAGAATGCGTTATTTTATTGAGCATTTGCAGTGGAGGGCTCAATGCATTATTTGGAGAGTAAGGTTTTTAGTGAAGGGAATCAACCTTTCATTTGGAAAGTATATTGGAGGAGTTCTCATATATTTCTACATAAGTTCAAACAACTCCTTTCAGGTGTCCGATTGCAAAGCTTATTCATCCCTAGGGTTGCATTCCAGCATTTTTTATTTGTTTATTTCCAGAAACCCTTTCTGGGTTGTCTTAGAAAGGTTCTTGGGAGCCTAGGTCTCTGTTCCAAGCATTTCTTGAGCCATATATCAGGAGATCCAAATCATTGTAATTTCCAGCAGCAATTATACTCACTAAAACTGCATTGTATTAGCTTTCTGACATTTATATAGCATCGACATCTCATGATTGAGGGTGTTGGTTCATTAGAAGCTTGTTTGCCTTGATTGTATGAGTTGTTCCTCAAAGATATTGCACCTATTTTTTGTTGATATTCATAATAAGATGTCTCTTTCATGGTATCATATTTGATGTATTGATATTTACTACTATTTTCCATTTTTATGTTCCATATTGTTGCTTTTCCTATTTTGGAATATTACAGTGGTATCAGAGCATAATATTGGCTTAGCGTGTGTATTTCAGCCAATTTGTCATCAGAAGAGGGAGGGCCTCTCACAGAAAGAGAGAAGAGGTATCTCAATAGAAACCAGAGATATGGTTATACAGATAATAGAGAAGACAAGGGAAAAACTCCCATATCAAGAGAAGAGGATGACAAGGAGTTTCCCAAGCTTCTTCTTCAAACCATGAAAGATATTGAAAGAGAAATCAAGGAGATAAGGATGGATAGACACAAGGAATCCCCTAAAGGGTTTCCACATGGAGAAGGCTCCGGCATTTTACATCACTGGCATGATCAACTAGTGAAGAAGCGGATTTCCCAACCCTCCAATATGCCTACATTCTTAGCAATGGGAAATGGAGGATTTCAAGAACAAGAAACTCTTGAACATTACTTTCTTGAGTATGAGTCTCAATCTCAAATATTCAAAGATCATTTGAGCTTTCAGGAGTTTTGTCAGATCAAGGACAACAGGAGACCCTGAAATCACAATAGAGCTGGAGGATTCATACAAAAAAATAATCTTCTCTAGACTATGGGTTGATTCTTCTTTCCCGCTTTTGATGGGTCATCCAAATTCATAGCCAAGTCTTGGGTAGAGAAGCTATACATAAACTTCCAATTGAACCAAGTACCGGAGATGGAAGCCATCAAAATAGCAACGCTGCACCTTAAGGGTGAGGCACATGATTGGTGGTTTCATGGTTTTTCTACATTGGGGCATGCCAATTTGACTTCATAATTAGAGTTCACGAGGAGGTTGGTGGAGAGGTTTTATCGAAGAGACCTGGAGGCACCTTTAATTGAGCTAGCTAAGCTCAAACAGTCAGGTAATCTAGAAACTTACATTTCTAAATTTTTAAAACTTTCCGTTATGGTTCCTGATTTAGCTACAGCTAGGAGGGTCTATATGTTTATTTATGGGGTAGCGGAGCCTCTACATGGGTTGGTTAAATCAACCAAAACAACTACCCTTCAAGATGTTGTTGAAAGGGATAGATATCTACAAGATGCTTTTCCAAGGGCAAAGGCACCATTTCAGAAAAAGCCCACTTTTCCATCAAATGGAAAAGATGTGAAGGTTCCTCCCTCAAAGGAGAGCAAAAAAAAAGGACCTCTTAGTGATGATGTCTGAAGAGAATTGAGGAGAAGGAAGCTTTTCTTCACATGCCAAGAATCATGGGCACCCATACATAGATGTGCAGTAGGGAAGGCACACTATATAGAGGTATTTTATGATGATGAAGAGGAAGAATAAGAGGAACTAGAAGGAGGTCACAGCGTTGTGGTAGAAGGAGAGGATCCACCACCACCACGAGGTGGGAATGGGGCATTTTCTCCAGTTGGAGGGGCCCTTTCATATTTGCTGGGAGTACCCAAGTACTTGAATTTGAGAGTTTGAGGTTTCAGTCAGGATAAGAGGGTATCCATGTTGATTGACAGTGGGGCTACCCACAAATTTATTGATGCCTAGTTAGTGCAGAGGAGGGCAATCCCTACAGATGAATTTGAGAGATATTTAGTTTTGGTCCCAAGAGATAGAACCATGTAGTGCATGAAGTATGTTATGGCATTAGATGTCACCATGGGAACATACACCTTCATTGATCAATTCTTTGTGGTTGATATCCCTGACACCAATGTGATATTGGGTGTGCAGTGGTTGATTAATTTGGGGAAGGTCACCATAGATTGGGAGATTTTACAGATGGAGTGGATAGATAAAAATAGTGGTAAGCATTAGGTGATTAGGGGCATGCACACTTATCCCTCTCATACAATTTCCACATAGGAAACAAAGTTGGATTTGTGTAGTGGAAGCAAAGACCTAACAATCCAATCAGTTATGCATATGACCTTAGCCCATGACACATTATTATTTAGAGGCATTCCACCAAGGAGACCCCTGGACCAGGAGTTGATGGGATATATCTCACAACAGGTTGCACCATTCATAGATCTAGTAGGGGTGAGGACCTTGGGAGGACTTAGCACAGTGCAGGGAGTCTTGGGTAGGCTCAAGGAGGAGGGAGACATTCTCCCAATATTATTATTACCAACTCTCACCTAACATCTTGCACTGAGATAATATGTTACAGGGATGGATGATGGCACCATCATGGTGTAAGGAGACCACTCCATGGCTTTGGAGAACCACAAGATACTTCCTCACAGGGAGGAATATTCCATGTATGGTAGAGGGTGGTGGCCACTCATACAGACATTGGCCAAACTCAGGAGGTTTTGTATGGGTGATAGCTTATTATGGAAGGCTAACCTCCAAAAACTTCAACCTTTACTTGAGCTGGAGTAGCTACAAGAGGGGCAATAGAGGTAGGATAACAACATCCCAGCATATGGATTTGGCTTGGGATATGTCAAAGGAGAGGCCAGCAACATGACAAGTGCTTTACATGGTAGATTAGCAGAGTTGTCATTATTGAGTATAGATCCTTATTGGAGATCCCAGATGTTGGTGGAATACTCCAAGGATCTCTTCTCATGCAGGAGACTTGATGGCCAGTTGTCATATGGGAGATATGTAGTGAGAAATGGGTTCATCTATTATCAGAGTAGGATCTTCTTGAATAGAGCCTCTAAGCTCAAGGAGAAGCTACTACATGCAGCATATGAGGTTTTTCTCTCAAACCACACTGATTTCATAGGAGCATATCGTACTATCATGGAGGGATTTACTTGGGAAGGATTCAAAGAGGAGATGCACCAACATATCAGGAGATGCATGGGTTATTTGGAGATTGAAGAGAGACACCACTACTTGGCAGAGTTTTCATAGCCACTTCCTTTTCCAAAAGGAATGAGGGGAGGCTCATCTATGATCCAATTCACCAGCTTTCTCAAGGTAGATGGTAAGGATTGTGTTTTTGTGCATAATGATACACTAACTAAGTATTTTTATTTCCTTGCCATCCATGTACAGTTCATTTCTCCAAAATGGGGCACTCTTTCTTACAGAATTTTTGGTCCATTTGGGGTCATAAGCATTGATGAGGATGGCCACTCCCTAGGAGATTTTGGGGAGATGATATCTTACTCAAGGTGTACTCAGTCGGTGCCACACATTATTCAACTTCTCCAATAATGTGAGAGGATTTGGGTAGCAAGAAAGTGGTTTGGAAACCACTCATCATATCATATTCAAAGGCAGTCAGGAGTAATACTACACTGGTTCCACTTGAGGAACTATTATCCTCCTCTAGTATTTCATATGGAATCTAGTGTGTCCTTGATTTTGATCCCATATGTTGATGATGTTCTTATCATTGTTGTTGGCATGATTGGAGGGTTGGAACATGGATTGGAATTTCCCATTGGGGATGAGATTCCACACACTTCTTATTCATCATGCTTTAGGGGGAACATTGGACAATATATGGTTGCTACATTAGACCTCTTATTTCCTTATGAGGTGAGACATTTGGTTAACTTTAGCACTTGGGAGGAGCATCTCATGAGCACTTGGGAGGAGCATACCAGGGATGGATTGATTGGGGGACACTTGGTTCATGAAGTGAGCTCATCATTGGGAGGTGTCATAAGGGAAGGAGGAGAATTTTTACAACACTCACCTTTACATTTGCTTGAGGACAAGCAACATTTGGGAGGGGAGGACTGTAATATTCCAAATTAGCTTTCAACTAGTTGTGATATTAAATTTTGTTTTTTCTACTTAGATAGAATAATAAGAGGGTAGGGAAACCCAAAAATATCCTTAGTATGAATAAAATCACTCCTAATGTGAATAAGAAGCATCTTATTAGTTGGATAAATCACTCTCATGTGTGAATGGAGGTTGAAGCATGTGGATGGGGTCAAGTTTGACAAAATCAATAGTGCTGGTATGGAGGGAGTGGATAGTTAATGAGAGACAACACAGTGTTAATGGGAGGAAGTCTCCATGAGAGTAGTGGCTTTAATGAGTGGGGCCCAAGGTGAGAAGGGTCACAATGCATATAAGGAAGGGGAAGGAAGCCATAGAGACCATGTTGATTATTGATATGTTTTTGGTTTGTTATGACTTTTTGCACACTTCAGTTGTTTAGCAGAGGCTGTTGTGTTGTTTAGCACAAGGGTGTTCCCGAGCGGGAATGGACTCTAAGTTTGCACTCAGGAGAGGTTTGTGAGCTACATATCCACATTTTTGCATCACACTAGCTTCAGTATTCATCTACACTGCAGTTTCTTCCAGGGTTGTGCTGTGTTGCAGAGTAGAAGTAGTGGAGGATTTACATGGCCATTTTTTGTGTTTGTTTTTCAGTGTAGAGGTAAAATTTCCATTGGGAGGCTAGAAAGGGAGGTCCTTGGGAATTATTTCATTATTTTTCATCAGGACAAGATATTACCATCTCCTACAATGCAGTTTCCTTCATATACTGCATTATTTTATTGAGCATTTGTAGTGGAGGGTTCAGTGCATTATTTGGAGAGTTAGGTTTCCAGTGAAGGCATCATCCTTTCATTTTGAAATCCTATTGGAGGAGTTATCATATATTTCTACATCAGTTCAGCCACCTCCTTTCAGGTGTCTAGTTGTAGAGCTTATTCATCCCTAGGGCTACATTCCAACATTTTTGTATTTGTGTATTTCTAGAAACCCTTTCTAGTTTGTCTTGGAAAGGTGCTTGGGAGCCTAGATCTTTGTTCCTGGAATTTCTTGAGCCATATATCAGGAGATCCACATCATTGTAATTTCCAGCAATATTTATACTCACTAAAAATGTGTTGTATTGGCTTTCCGGCATTTGTATAGCAACAACATCTCATGATTGAGGGTATTGGTTCATTGGAGGTTTGTTTTCCTTGATTGTATGAGTTGTTCCTCAAAGATATTGCACTTATTTGCTGCTGATATTCATAATAATATTTCTTTTTCATGGTTTTATATTTTTTGTATTGATATTTACTGTTATTTTCCATTTTTATGTTCCATATTGCTGCTTTTCCTATTTTGGAATATTACACCACCTTAGGCCAAAACTCAAGTTATTTTATAAATCTCACCATGGTTATGTAGCTAAGTACAAGCTTGAATATTTACAACCTTTAAATTTAGAGGTTCCGAGGATTTCTGATGACTTTTCCAAGCACCCCTTGGAATCAAGTATCGCTTAGAGAAATATCCCTGACCAAAATTAAACCTCCATTATAACATTGGGACTCCAAGCATACAAGCATAGGTGTATACGTATTTATCTCATGTTATACATAAAAAAAACTGTAATTTTTCAATAGACTTCAATTAGTATAGAATCCATGGTTTTACAACATATCAAATAATTAAAATCACTTAATTAGTAGTCAGTTTAAAATTTTAAGCAATCACACGTAACTATGTAAATATCTCTATAGCCCATGCAATACCAAGAATTACATGGGGCTCCAAGACCCTTTTTTCCCATGAAAGGATGCACATAAGACATCTCATCAGATACAAATAGGAATTTAAATCCAAGTGTTGAAATTGGGTTCTTTGATACCACACTATAACACTCCCTCCTACTCCATTATATTAATCTAGGAGAATGGTAGTGTTATTTTTAACTGACCCAACTTCCACAGTGTCATTATGGAAATGTGATTACAAAAATTTTTCTTTCCCAAAGTTAAAATAATTAAATTTGGATAGCACCAATGTGTCCATATCCTTAATAGATTTCCCATGCTATAAATTTCATCTCGATTTGACCTCTTGATCATGATTTATGTGCCTTTAAAGTTGAACATTCGAAAAGTTCCACATGGAAACCTTCAATAGTACCCATGGTTGGTGTTAAACCTCTCATTAATTTCCCGCCTAGTGCGACATAGGATGAACATATTGTATCATACATTATTTTTGAGCCCCCCCTTCATTTCAACATTTCAAAAGGGGGGAATCCACTATTTTTTTCTTATGTGACTAAATATTGCGTAGCTCCCCCTCCCTGATCTCTCTCCATGTGGCCACCCTTTTGTATCAACGACCTATATAAACTGTGAGGTCCCACTGCCTTCTTGGTAGTTAATAGGGGGTCTACAATCCATAAATTGTTGTACATTCACTAATGGGAATTTATACATATAGCAATCTCTATTATCCCTTTACCATATCCCCGAAGCATCACAATGAATCTTGACACTAGAAATAAAGCATGATGTAGAATTCTCCATCTATGGATGCCAAATTTGATGCCATACACTCTGTTAGTCTGCTCCAAAACACAAGGGTCATTCCTTACTGATGTCACACTAACATCATTGTGATGTCACCCTTCCACATGGCATCCTCTAAGCATGTCACATGTCATCTAAAAATTGGCCCCTTCAACCATCCAAAAAGGCCATTTCTTTCTACCATGTGTCATATTGGAAGCATACCACGTCAGTAGTCTTACCATGCCACTTATCCATGTCATCCAAAATTCCATGTGGAATCCACATAGTCATACCCAACCCACATGGAATCTACCACCTCAGCCTAATTCAAGGGTCCCAGGTCCCAGACCTTCGTGCAAATCAACAATTCCATGTTATGTGAATTTTGGGTCAAGGATGGGTTTTTTCTATTATAATACATGTCACTTCTCCATCTCCCCTGACAAACATTTTCTCATCCCTTCATCGTGCAATGGAACTCCCACGCCATAGCACCAAGGCATAATAATGCCTTATTGCAATTCCATTGTGGAGCGACATGGAATTCCATGATCAGTAAGTGGAACTTTATTATCTAGCGCCCTCCATCATTTTTGCACCAACATCCATAAATGACATTATTAGCACTTGGTGCAGTGTGAATTGCGCTAATCACCATCATTAAGAGATAACCTAGAAATTAACAATAATTAATTATGATTAAGGTGATTATCCACCTTACGCAATAACTCAAGTTCTTTTATAAAAATCATTAGGTTTATGCGGTTTGGTATAAGCCCAAATCTATATAGCCTTTAAATTTAGAGGTTCTAAGGATTTAAAATGACTTTTCCAAGCTTCCCTTGGAATCAAGTATCACTTAGAGAAATATCCATGACCAAAATTAAGCCCTCATTCTGATATCGACACTCTAGATATATATATCTGTGTGTGTGTGTGTGTGTGTGTGTGTGTGTGTGTGTGTGTGTGTCATTTTATCTCATGTTATACACAACACCAATCATTGATTTTCAACAGTGTACAAGCAGTAGAGAATCCATGGTTTTACAGCATATCAAACAATAAAATTCACTTAAGTGATAGTTAGTTAAGAATTTTAAGCAGTCACACATAACTATGTAAATATATCTACAAGTTATGCAATATCAACAATCATAGGGGACTGGAAGACCCTTTTTACCCATGAAAGCATGCACATAATAAATTTCATCAAAGACAAATAGGAATATCATATTCTTCCAATGACCATGCTAATACATTCACTTTCATAATACTTATCAGATATCATTTGTAAATCATGGTGTAACTTGGTTTTTTAGAAGTAAAATACTTATACGTTCATATTAGATGACTAAAAAATGAGAGAGGGACTTCAACTCTCCTCCCAACCATAGGCCAATTGCAATTTCATTATATGTTGTATTTAACCACCCCTAATATAGATTCAAATCCTAAGGAGTGAATTTCTCAATAGAAATCTATGCCATTATAGTTAACAAATCACATAGGAATATAGTGTATGTAATATCCCAAAATTGGGATTTTCTACAACAACTGGAATATCTTAAGATATTCCAAAGTTTGAGCTTCAAAAAATAATGAGCATGGAATTGTAGAGAAGCTAATTAGATGTAAAATAAAATCTCACCAGTATATATAAGAACCTCAGCAAGAGTATGGCCTATATTCTACTTCCTAGGTGGGGAAATGCAACTATACAGGGCATAAAACAGTTGTCTTCAGCAAATAATGCAATAAAAATGGATGTTGGGACTTGTATCCATTATTTTAGACAATATATAGCCCACTTATAGAATTTGAGGTGAAACAAATGAAAATAGTTGCACTAAACAGATCTCCCCAACTCAAGATAGCTTAAAAACACCCCGATCCCATGACTTCTCTACAACGGAATTTATGAAGACTGTGAGAGCATAATTCCCATGAGGGTTTATATAGAAAATGATGAAGTAATACTGATTTGGAGATTACATTAATAAAATAGTAGAGAAATGGAGGTTTAACCTCTTTTACACAAAGGAAAAGACACCTAGCAAGGGTTTCCGGCAATATACATGTACAAAAATAAACACTCCAGAAAATAATGCGATTTACTACAAATATACATTAAGAATGGATGAATATAACATAAATATCTAAATAATACATAAAATGGCCCTAGGCCTGCTCTATTAGAACTCCCGAAGGTAAATAAACACCTCCTCCTCAAACACTAGGACAAAAATAGCAAAGTTTAACCCAGCAACAAATGCCCCTGCAAAAATGACGCATTTCCTGAAGGTAACTGCACTGTAGATGTTGGTGGCTATTTTTCCCTAAGCTAAATGATGTAATTGAAGCTCAGAACCCTCATTTAGATCCCTTAAGCAATCTGATCCAAGAATGGGATGGAATTCCCGCACGGGTATCCTTTGCACTAAGCAGTGCTGCAACCACAGCTAAACAACTAAAGCATGAAAGTAGTCGAAATACCAAAGATAGCTGAATATTGAATGATCTCCTTGATTATATGCCCTCCTTTTTATCTTTGGTGAGCCTCCTCACCCCGGACCCCACACATTGTTGAGGTGACTTCCTAGTGAAGATTCCTCTTCCAAAACTGCACTATCCTTGTTGGCTTTCCTCCCCCTTGTAGCAGTGCTATTGACTTGGTCAACTGGGACTAATCCAGCTGGAATGTCTCTTTTCACACTAAGGGATCTTCAATCCAGTTCTCATATGTGTGTCTAGGCTGATCCTTGTTCACATTGAGCTAGTTTGCTTGGGTGATCTCTTCCTCCTCAAGAATGCATGTTGACTTAGTCAAACTTAACTATGTCCCCATCTATTTTGCCCTTGTTCACACCTGAAAGTGTAAAATCCAACTCCTAAGGTGGTGCCTTTCCTTATTAAGGTGGAAATTAATCATATTTTTATTTTTCATGGGCCTCCTTACCCATTTATTCCTCTCCTAGGTGAAAGCAGCAAAATTTAATATTCCAATTTGCTTGTATGCAAATTTTGGAATATTATAGTCCTCCCCTCCCAAATGTTGCTTGTCCTCAAGAAACTGCAAGGATAGGACTGAAGAGCATCCTCTTCTTCCCTATAGAAACCTCATAAGATAAAATCCTCCAATGATCAAGGTGCTACATCATCAGTATATCTCCAAGTTTCCCCTCCCAAGTAAACAAGCTAGCTTTTGGTGTACACCCCAAATAGCTATCATTATGTGATAGTGAAACATCCATGGAGGCAAAAATGGGTTGTTTGAAGATCCTCTTGAGGCATGAGGGCTGATATAGATTGGGATTCATCATCCCCATTTGAATCTCCCATCCCCAATCTATCAACCATACAAAATGAGCTGCCTCCCAACATGGAAACTCCTGGAAATCCTCCTCCACCTTGAGCTCCTGCAAAGTAGGTGGGCTGAAATTCTGAACATGGTAGAAAAAATGGCCTACCCCACGCTGTCTTCCTCTCCACTTAAGATAAGTGTAGATAATTTTCTGATCTAGGGCTGCAATAATGTGGCCCTCAAATGGCAAGAAGGAAACTAGACCTCCAAAGGTCCCTTTCCCAGCGTTGTGAATCAAGCTGGCCCAAACCATCTCATACATGATGGATAAGAAATCACCATCATATGGCATCCCATCCATCTCATGGCCCTCCTCATAAAGAAACAAATATTTTGTTGTAGATTCCATGTCTCTTCCCATGCTCCCCTTAGAACATGTAATGCAGAAAGTGTGGGGATTCTCCTCCCCAAAGAACACATCCACCCCATGTGTTCCTCCCCCAATCATGCTCCTCATAGAAGAAAAAATAACATCAGAAAATAGGATCATGATAAGCATCATAATTAAAGAAATACTGAAGGTTTTATGTGGTGTTGGAGGGTACCAACAGTCTCCTAAGTGGTCACAGTGCAGTCTTCCCCACTACAGCTTCAGACAATAGCATGGCAAGTTGTTTCTTGACAAATGGCTAGTTGTGTAAGTCACCACATATACTAGCAAATAGTAGATGGTTGAATGTATCAACTAAGCATACAAGGAGTGACCAAACACTTGCCCCAGATCAAATAGTATATGGTTGTCTCCATCGTAATAGCTAGCCAAAAATGGTCCATGGAGCCTAAAGAAAAACTTGCCCCTTTGTAGAGCAATGCAAAAAAATGGTAAGAGCATGCAAATATTGTGTTGAACAATAAATAAATGAAAAAATATAATTCTTACCATGTAATGAAAGAAAGATGGTGACAAAATCCATAGATGAATCCTCCATAGTGGCAGGACATACCCATATGAAGAGGAATGAACCACATGTTGTATGAAAATCCCCCTTATTATGCCTGGAAATCCAAGTCAAGGAGAACATACCGCTATAATAGATGAGTCCATCCACTATTATACCAATATAACCTCGTTTATGCCCACCAAGTGCATCAAATATCAAGTGATCCTGGGAACACTCCATCAACAAGTTCTTTCTCCAAAGTGACAATGTTGTTGGCCTATGCAAATAGGCTCCTACCAACTCATAAATCCATTCTCTGACATGCCCCATGTCAAAGAATCCTCCCATAATGTTTCTGCATACAATAAGTTCCTTTCAAGGTGGAAGTACTTCCAGATCATCTAAGGTTAAGGAGTAGCCTCCTTGCACTATGATAGTGCCATCCCCTACTCCTGCAGTATCATGCCAAGTGTGAGAGAAAATCTGCCCTTGCTCTCTCTCAATCCTCCAAAGAAAAAAATGTCTTTGATACCTCATCATACCTCCATCATACAACCCATGTGGTGAAAACATAATGACCATATCATCATAATGCATCCACACTCCTTGGTGCTCCGTGATGCAAGTACCCTGCTAAGTCCCTTCCATCCACATACCCTTGGGAAAAAGATATGCCACATGATGGCCAAACTCTCTCAGGAGTAGCCAACGTAGCTTTGCCTCTTGCTGACCTATATCATGAATTTTCAAGTGGCTTACCAACCTCTTTCTCTTCACCCATATCCACTCAACCCCATGTGGATGCCTCCTATCATTCTTCATCTTGGCATTCTTCCAATGTGGGCTACCATCCTCCACAACCAGTTCCTCTTCTTTGCATGTCCTGAAGTGCTGAAATTCCTTCTCTTGGAGATATATTAGAGAATATCTCATGTCCATAGCCATCTTGAATCCATCAAGATCCAAAGGTGATAAAGGCAAAGCTCTCTCACTGCTATTGTTTGACATCACTGATAGCCTCTCCAATGATATAGTTGCTGCCTCATATTCCATCTCAAAGTTCATGACTTCCTCCAAAAGATCACACTCCAACCTCAAGAGTTGTGTGCAACTCAACAGAGGTCCATGAGGATAATGTTTCACTTGTTCCTTGAACCATTCAAGCTAGCACAGTGCAGTGCAATCCCGTTGCCCTTCCTCATCAATAATGTTTGATCCTGGGTCATATGAAGACAAATTCCCATAATTTCTAGAAAGATTTGCTGCAATAAATAAAATTGGAAACCTTCCCATACCTTGGTGAGATGCGAGAACCACTTGTAGTGTTGCAAGGGCTCCTCCCTCCAATGTAATGGCTACCCTAACTGCTGATGTAGGTGGTTGCTCCCCCATGAATGTGACAGTGTTAGTACTAGGCTCCTCAAGTGGAGAAGAGGACTCCTCCTCCTTTGATCTCCTAATTTCAAACCTCCTGATTACTCCTTGAGTGAAATATGAAAAATTAGGCACCCTTGCATGGTTCACATGGTTGTACCACCAAGATCTTGCCTTTCCCTCTAAGTGCAACGCTGATATCTCCACAGCCTCTTTTTCCCTACTGGGTGTAGTAGGAAAAATGCCTCTAGTCTCATCACCCAAGTCTTTGCTGCACACTTGAGTGATCCATAAAATGTAGACAATAGGAATATGTTGCCTCTTATCATTCTCTCACTGTAGGGTCTTCTTTCTTCTCTCAATTGGATAAACTGAGGGAAATCTAGGGTCTCTTTGAAAGCCCTAGGTTGGCACTTGTATTCTGCCACATACCCACTCAAGATCTCATGCTTTAAGTGGTCTCCTTGCTCTCCACTTCCTCTATGATAATAGGAAGAGCATGCATCTTATTCTTCCTCCTGAAGCCTTCTAGAGGTCTCACTGCATCTTTCTCCTCCGTGAAACCCTCTTGGAGTTTCAATGCATTTCTCTTATTTCTTCTTGGATCTGAAAATGGATGATATTAATCTCATCCTCTCCATCATTTTGTTCTCCTATCCTTATTATTTTTTGATTGGATCTGAAATCCACACGCTGAGCCAAGATGGCAGCTATGATACCACTGTAATATCCCAAAATTGGGATTTTCTACAACAAGTGGAATATATTAAGATATTCCAAAGTTGGGGCTTCAGAAAATCATGAGCATGGCACTGTAGAGTAGCTCATTAGATGCAAAATAAATTCTCACCAGAAGATATAAGAACCTCAGCAAGAGTATGGCCTATATTCTCCTTCCCGGGTGGGGAAATGCAACAATACATGGCATAAAATAGTTGTCTTCAGAAAATAACGCAATAAAATTGGATGATGGGACTTGGATCCCTTATTTTAGACAATATAAAGCCCAATTTTAGAATTGGAGGTGAAACAAATGAAACTAGCTACACTAAACAGATCTCCTCAGCTCAAGATAGCTTAAAAACACCCCGATCCCATGACTTCTCTACAACAAATTTTCTTAAGACTGTGAGAGCGTAATTCCCATGAAGGTTTCTATAGAAAATTATGAATTAATAAATATTTTGAGATTACATTAATCAAATAGCAGAGAAATGTAGGTTTAACCTCTTTTACACAAAGGAAAAGACACCCGACAAGGGTTTCCGGCAATATACATGTACAAAAAGCAACACTGCAGAAAATAACACAGTTTACTATAACAATGTATTAAGAATGGCTGAATATAACATAAAATAGCTGAATAATACATAAAATGGCCCTAGGCCTACTCTATTAGAACTCCCGGAGGGAAATAAACACCTCCTCCTCAAACACTAGGACAAAAATAACAAAGTTTAACCCAGCAACAAATTCCCCTGCAGAAATGATGCAGTTCTAGAAGGAAAATGTGTTGTATATGTTGGTGGTTGTTTGGCCCTAATCCAAATGATAGAATTGAAGCTCATAAACCTCATTTAGATCCCTTAAGCAAGATGATCCAAGAATGGGATGGAATTCCCGCATGGGAATCCTTTGCACTAAGCAGTGCTGCAACCACAGCTAAAAAATTGAAGCATGCAAGTAGTCAAAAGAAAAAATATAGCTGAATACTGAATGATCTCCTTGATTCTATGCCCTCCTTTTTATCTTTGGTGAGCCTCCTCACCCCGGACCCCACACATTGTTGAGGTGACTTCCTAGTGAAGATTCCTCTTCGAAAACTGCGTTGTTCTTGTTGGCTTTCCTCCCCCTTGTAGCAGCGCTATTGACTTGGTCAACTGGGACTAATCCACCTGCAATGCCTCTTTTCACACTAAAGGATCTTCAATATAGTTCTCATATGTGTGTCTAGGCTGATCCTTGTTCACATTGAGCTAGTTTACTTGGGTGATCTCTTCCTTCTCAAGAATGCATGTTGACTTAGTCAAACTTAACTATGTCCCCATCTATTTTGCCCTTGTTCACACCTGAAAGTGTAAAATTTTGATCCTAAGGTGATGCCTTATTAAGGTGGAAATTAATCATATTTTTATTGTTCATGGGCCTCCTTGCCTATTTATTCCTCTCCTAGGTGAAAGTAGAAAAATATAATATTCCAATTTGCTTGTATGCAAATTTTGGAATATTACAGAGTACATAGGACCACCACTTGACAACCAAGAGTCCAAAGCACACAGTTTCTCCATTAAATAAAACACTTCATGGAATCCATAGCACACATTTCTCCACCCAAAAAAAACTTCAGGGAATCCAGAGCACACAATGCTCCACCCAATCAATCACTACATGAATCCAAAGCCTAGAGTATCTCCACTCGCTTAATATTTTAGGAATCCAAAGCCCATAATGTCTCCACTTGTTACATCCATAGGAATTTTGAGCACACGATATCCCCACTTGATAAATTCCATGGGAATCTAGAAAACTTGATCTCCACATGTTAAACAACACGGGAATCTAGAGGACTAACAAGTGGTTCCACCTACTAAACCATGTAGGAATTTAAAGCAATAACCAGTGGCTCCACCTACTAAATCACATAAGAATCCATAGAAATATCAGGTGGCTCTACCTATTTTTCTTTTCTCTTTTGTGAGCTTTTGCATTTTTTTTCTATGCTTACCCTTCACATTACTTGTTTCTGCAATATTCCCCAATGTTTTAATTGCTCTTGCTTGTCTATTATATTTTTCCTTTTTTCATGTTGAGCATCTTGTTGGAAATATGATTCCTATGTCTTAATATGTTTTCCTTAATGGAAAATATCTGATAAAGATGAAATATTTGTCTTCAGCAGAAGCTCGGGAGTCCAACAGACGAAATGTGTAAAGTCCAGCAGAAGATTTGGTAATACTCATATTGAAGTTTCTAAATGCGGATTTGTATAGGAGAAGTCACGTATACACGTGGATAAGAACGATCCAAGTCGTGTATGCCTTTTGGACTCCAAAAAGATAATACTAGGGGGCATTACCATGGTATTAGCCCACAGGTTTGAGCGCCATGTCGTCTATTTGATTTTGTCCAAGAATACCATTGGCAGCGGTGTGGTTTTGACTCATGGCACTGGTAAAGGATAAATATATATAAGAAGAAGAATATCATAGTGAAAAAGTGTGCATGTGCAAGGACTATCACTAAATACTTCTCTATGAAGTATATCTGCATAGGATGAACTCTGTCTTATTGATAAATCTGAATCTATGATGCACCCTTGGATAGATTGATGGATCAAGATCTCTAGACCTGAAATGACTATGTTCTTGCAAGATCCATTGAAGAGATGATTAGATCTGAGACCTGGTGCATGTTTGCTGGAGTGGAGTGAAGAATTATAGGTAAGTTCTATAGATCTGAAATATTTCGCAGAATTAATATTTACAGATCTATATGCTAATTCATCTTAGTAAAAGCGTGTATATATGCGGATCTGTTTAAGAAAAGTCATGTAAGGAAGTTAGGGTTTTCTAAATCTTATTGCATTGGTTTTTTGTTATTGTTGTTATTTTTATGTTGTCTATTAATGAAGTCTTCATGTAGATCTAGGTTGTTTGATTGCTGTATATGCTACTAAGTTGATTATGTAAAAATTTGATCAGCGAGTGAGTAAATATGTTTTATAATGACTAACTGATCAAGGGTTCTGCAATTCTGAAAAAATATCTGACTGAATGGATGAGATCTGGATCTGAGACTGACCATACTCTGAAAAATAGTACTCACATATATATACACAGGTTGGTGTTAAGGAAAGTGCGTATACACACGAGTTCAGTGAAGCAAAGTAGCGTATTCATTTTGAGATAATGAATGTTCAGGGTTGAATTTGATTCTACATACTAATTCTGAAATCTGGTTATTACAGTGTTCTGATTACAGTGATCTCACTGTTTGGGTTGATGTATTGGGCGAATTTTAATGTTGTTGACCTTTATGAAGGGTTGTGTTGAAGCTATGTGATCCAGTATGAAAATTGATGAAATGTGGTCTGCAGTAATTATGAGGGAAGTAGAAGATTCTTATGAGTAGAAGCTGGGGTTCTGATCAGGGGGTTGAAGCTCCCTTCCAGTAGTGGGTGGTAAACAAGATCAGGGGGTTGTAGCTCCCTTCCAGTTGTAGTTGGAAAAAAAGAGAAGGTTGCAGCCTTCTACAGGTAAATGCCTGTGTACTGATATGAGTTTTCATCAGTACGGAGTTGTAAGAAGTTTTCCATATAATAAATATTGAAGATAGAGATGACAACATTGGTGGTTTTCTCCCGAATTGGGTTTCCACCTTAAATCTTGGTGTTCATGTGTGTTGCTCTTGTGTGATGATTTATTCTACTGTTACTGCACATATTTACTGCTTAACTAACAAATGCATGATGGATAAGTTGAGTTAAATATTTATTCTGAAAAGTCCCTTTTAACAATACAATTATATCAGTATACGCAAGTTTCTTTTGGTATATACGCATGTATATGCGAGTTGGGTTCATCAAAGTTGCATATGGAATTTAGTAAAGAAAAATTTAAAATTATCACTAATCTCTAAATACTGATTCACCCCCCCCCCTAGTATTTTTCCCAACAATTGGTATCAAAGCAGGTCCTTCTAAAGAATCTTAATCGCTAGAAGGAAGATCAGCCAAGATGAGAAATCAATATCGGACCGCATCTATCAAGCCTCCTCTCTTCAATGGAAACAAATTAATCTTCTAGAAGACAAGGAAAAGATCCTATCTTCAGTCTCTTGGAGCAAATGTATGGGTTATACTTAAAGGAGATTATCAATATCCAACTTCCGTTCCAACAGATGCAGCAGCAAGAAAGAACTATGAAACCAATGCAAAAGAGGTCAATGCATTATTGGGAAGTTTGAATGAATCAGAATTTTTCAAAGTCATGCAGTTGAATAAAAAAAAGGAGATATGGGAAAAAATCATTCTGTGCTATGAAGGTGATGCCAAGGTAAAAAGTGCTAAACTCCAAACTCTCAGAATTCAATATGAAAAAATCAGAATGCACAATGAAGAAAGCATTGCCAGTTTCTTTTTACATCTAGATGATATTGTAAATCATATGAGAAATTTGGGTGAAACTATATATGACACTACTTTGGTAGAAAAGGTTTTAAGATCTCTAACTCCCAAATTTGAATCAAAAGTGTCTGCTATTGAAGAGAAGCAGGATCTACAAACTCTTACTATTGTTCAAATTCATGGGATTCTGACTGCTTGTGAAATAAGAAAAGGAGGTCCATCTGAAGTGAAAGAAGTTGTCTTCAGGGCTACTATAAAAGGAAAGGAGGTAGAAGAACAAGAAGGATCAGGGTATGTTTCAGAAGAAGATGAGATTAATTCTGTAAAGAAGTTACAACTTGGCACTGGAAGGTTCAAAGGTAAGCTTCCCTTTAAATGTTTTTCTTGTGGAAGAGTTGGTCATTATGCTGCTAAATGTCCCCATAAATATAGTCATGAAAAGGGAAAGGAAGTGTCTAAATGAAATAAGAAATGGTTCATCAATAGAAAAAGCTATTATACTCACGAAGATAGTGATGGTCTATCAAATAGGGAAGAAGGAGAATCTGATCAAGATATTAGAATACTCATGGCTTTTGAAAAGGACTCTAGTGATACTTTTATGGATGCTTTAGAAGAAAATTACTTTCTTGAAGAAATAAATCATCTCAAAATATGTTTGGAAGAAAACAAGATTTCCATAGATACTCTAAAAAATCAGCTTATAGAAAAGGAGAAGCACAATGAGAAATTAGAATGTGAAATAGTAAGTCTAAGAAAGGAAATTGAGAAAGTAAAAACTTTAAATCTTAGATTTGCTAAAGGATATGAAACCTTAGATGAAATTATCAAGGTACAATGCTCTCCTCTTATAAAGATAGGTCTTGGATATATTAGAGAATCATCTCAGTCTTCAGCACCAAGCTATCTAAATCCATCTAAATCCAGCCTGCAACATTCTGTCTCTTAGCAAAAGAAAAAAAAAATACACAAGTAAAGCATGATCACTTTAATACAAAGAAGAACAATAACAGAAATATCAATCAGCAGGTAAACATAAATAGAAGGTTTCATGATTGTAGAAATTTCTTATTTAATGGAAATTGTTTCTCATGTCATAATTTTGGTCATAAGGCTGCTCAATGTGTTGCGTACAAAACCATCATGACCAGAGAAGCAAGAAAGAAAATAAACGAGACTGGAATAAACAAGAATACTTATAACAAATTTTCTCCTCTTCAAAATGAAATTGAATGTGCTTATTGCAATAAATTTGGTCATGAAGAATCTCAATGCAAGAGCAAACTTCAGTGAAAAGAGCATATACCTTCAAATTCCAAGGTTTGGAGAAAGAAGGACTTACAGGTTGAAAGATGTGGCATAAATTTATTTGCAGAAGGGGAAGAAATTCAATGGTACATTGATAGCGGATGCTCAAAACACATGATAGGCGATAGAAGTAAACTCCTTTCATACAATGCTCTAGAGAAAGAAAAGAATGTTACTTTTGGAAATGACTCTCCTGCTGTCATTAAAGGAAAAGGTTTTGTTTTTCTAAAAGAAAAGGTGAAAGCTAACAATGTTATGTATGTGGATGGATTAAATCATAGCCTGTTAAGTGTGAGTCAAATTTGTGATCAAGGAAATGAAGTTGTCTTTAGTTCAAAACAATGTGTTGTACATGAACTTGACACAGGAAAAATGGTAATAAAAGGAACTAGAACACCAAGCAATCTGTATGTACTGAAAGGTGGCCAAGAAAAATGCTACTTGGGTAAATCTTCAAAAAATTGGTTATGGCATAGAATATTGGGACATTTGAGCTTCTCTCAAATAAGAAAATCTAGCAAACTCAAAGCAGTTCATGATCTTCCCAGCATCACTCTACCTAAAAGTACCATATGAAAACCATGCCAATATGGTAAGCAAACCAGGGTGCAATTCAATGCTAAATAAGGATCAGCAAGTAAGCCTCTTGAACTTATACATACTGATCTATGTGGTCCTATAAGGAAAAAGTCACCTTGTGGAGAACAATACTATATTTTATTTATTGATGAATTCTCTAGAATGTGTTGGATCGGTTTACTGCAACATAAAGATGAAGCATTTGAAAATTTTAATATTTTTAAATCTTTGGTTGAAAATCAAATGTCTTAGATTTGACCGAGAACGAGAATATATATCAGATGAATTATTTGATTTCTGTGAACATCGTGGAATAAAAATATAGTTCTCTGTAGCTGGAACCCCACAAAAAAATGGCATGGCAGAAAGGATGATTAGAACAGTTCAACAAATGGCTCGGGCTATGCTTGATGAATCCATAACTCCCGATACCTTTTGGGGAGA
Organism: Pinus albicaulis; assembly: GCA_034641835.2. Lineage (NCBI taxonomy): Eukaryota > Viridiplantae > Streptophyta > Pinopsida > Pinales > Pinaceae > Pinus > Pinus albicaulis. The sequence continues at coordinate 627,643,363 of CM076580.1, read as the reverse complement.
AGCAACACATATTGTGGTAAATATTTTGAACAAGGCTCATGTTCGGGTAAATAGTGATAAAAATCCTTATGAACTCTGGTATGGAAATATTCACACCGTAAATTATTTTGGAGTTTTTGGAAGCAAATGTCTTATCAAGAACAATGATGAAAAACTTGGTAAGTTTGAACCTAGAGTAGATGAAGGAATATTTCTTGGTTACTATTCTAAAAGTAAAGCATATAAATGTTACAATAAAAGACTTTGGAGGATTTTTGAATGTATTGATGTTGTAATTGATGAGTCTCTCCCAGCCCCTAAAAGGGAGATACCAAAAAAAAAATGAAGATGATGATGATGTATATCTTCCTGCATCAAATAGAAACAATATAGAAGGTGAAACCAATGAAGCACCAGAAGAAGATCTATCTGAAAAGGCTCCATCCAAGTATGTTCAAAATAATCATCCAGAATCTCAAATTTTGGGAGAAAAGGGATCAGGTGTCCAAACAAGACGAACTCTTGTAGGAGCTCCAAGCTATCTGGCATTTCTATCCACTATTGAACCACATAATGTCAATAAACCTAGCAAGGATGAATGTTAGATTCAAGCCATGAATGAAGAACTTGATCAGATTGAAAAAAATCATACTTGGGAATTGATTCCAGGACCTCATGATAAAAATGTGATTGGAAAAAAATGGATATTCAAAAACAAATTAAATGAAAATGGAGATGTTATTAGAAAAAAAGCTAGACTTGTTTGTAAAGGGTATGCTCAACAAGAAGGTATAGAATTTGAAGAAACATTTGCTCCTGTAGCTAGACTTGAAGCCATAAGAATGTTTCTTCCTTTTTCAAATTTTCAACAAATCAAAGTTTATCAAATGGATGTTAAATGTGGCTTTCTCAATGGTGATCTAGAAGAAGAAGTTTATATAGAACAACCAGAAGGATTCATTCCGGGAAATGATGAAAAAATTGTTTTCAAACTTAAAAAGGCTTTATATGGTCTCAAAAAAGCTCCTCGGGCATGGTACTATATTCTTGACAAATATCTTCATCAACAAGGTTTTGCAAAGGGATCTGCTGATAGTAACTTATACACAAAACTAGAGAATGATAAAATGTTGATTGTAGTTGTATATGTTGATGACATCATTTTTGGAAGTAATGAAGAGTCCATGAGTCAGAAATTTGTTTTTGTTATGCAGCAAGAATTTGAAATGTCTTTACTTGGGGAACTATCATTCTTCCTTGGCTTACAAGTGCAACAAGCAAAAAATGGCATATTTTTATCACAAGCAAAATATCTTAAGCAAATTTTGAAGAAGTATGGGATGGAAGACTACAAACCTATGAGTACGCTAATGGTAACTGGATATAACCTCAATTCTCATGATGATTCTATCACGATGAATCAACCAGAATGGAGATCCATGATTGAAAGTCTTCTTTATCTAACCAGGACAAGACCAGACATTATGCATGCAGCTGGGATTATTGTACGATTCCAAGCTAATCCAAAAGAGTCTCATCTTCAGGCTATAAAATAATATTCAAATATCTACAAGGGACTCAAGAATTTCGTCTATGGTATCCAAAGAATTTTGATCTCACTCTTCATGCTTACACAGATGCAGAATGGGCTGGAAATGTTGATGATCGAAAAAGCACTAGTGGAGGTGAATTCTATATGGGGCCCCAATTAGTATCTTGGTTTAGCAAGAAACAAAGTTCTATTTCCTTATCTACAACAGAAGGAGAATATGTGGCTGACGCATCTTATTGCACACAACTTCTTTGGATTATGCAGACTATACAAGACATTCAAATCAAATGTTCACCTCCCATATCCATTCTATGTGACAATACAAGTGCTATTAATATCTCAAATAATCTTGTTGTGCATTCCAATACTAAGCACATTCCTATCAAGTATCACTTCCTACGTGAACAAATGCTTGAAAAACATGTTAAATTGGAGTATGTTTCCTCCAAAGAACAAGTTGTTGATATATTTACTAAACCTCTTCCCAGGGAAGCATTCAAATATCTTAGACATATGCTAGAAGTTGTCTCTTCCTCTCTGATAAAATTTTCTTAATTTCATAAGTTTAAATGTGATACGCTGGTTTCATAAATAATAATCACATATAAATGTGAGTTTCTATGCATAAATCAACATATGGGTTTTGATGACAGAAATTCTTTGGGTCAACACTCAGACCAGTTGTGGTGTTGTTGGGTCATATCGGTTGTTGTTCCAGTGTTCATATTTCTATATCATTCTCTGATGAAGATGCTTTGATGAATTGGTTGTTGAAGGTGTTCAGGATGCATCAGCTTAGGGGGAGCACCTGTCTTGCTAAAAAGGATGCATTTTTGGCATTCTGATTGGTTTCTGATATATGATCTCTCTCTTGAGATTTTTTGGTCCTTTTTATGACATGTTATTTATGTAATTTGATGAAAAGGGAATTTTAACACTCATGATGTAAATGGTTCTATTCTTTCATGTAAGCACTTGTTCTACTTTGTAAACCCACTTGGTTGGGTGGTTGAGTCAAATATGTAATTCCACTTGGTTGGATCATTGATGTAAGTATGAGTCCTTGGTGATAGGAAAGGTCATACTTGCTTGAGTTATAGAGACATGTGCCCTTTTCCCTTGATGTCAAAAGGGGAGAAGATTTTGGGTTTTTGAATAATGGTTATGTTTAATGTATCTCCGTTGTGGTGATCAAACACCATCATGGTTGCCATCAAGTTCAAAGGGGGAGATTGTTGGCAATACGATTCCTATGTCTTAATATGTTGTCCTTGATGGCAACTCTCTGATAAAGATGAAGTATTTGTCTTCAGCAGAAGCTCAAGAGTCCATTAGACAAAATGTGTAAAGTCCAGCAGAAGGTTTGGTAATACTCATATTGAAGTTTCTATACGCGGGTTTGCACAGGCGAAGTCACGTATACAAGTGGATAAGAAAGATCCAAGTCGCATATGCCTTTTGCGCTCCAAAAAGATAATGCCAGGGGGCATTACCATGGTATTAGCCCACAGGTTTGAGCGCCATGTCGTCTATTTGATTTTGTCCAAGAATACCATTGGAAGTGATGTGGTTTTGACTCGTGGCATTGGTAAAGGCTAAATCTATATAAGAAGAAGAAGATCATATTGCAAAATTGTGCATGTGTAAGGGCTATCACTAAATATTTCTCTCTGAAGTATATCTACATAGGATGAAATCTATCTTATTGATAAATATGAATCTATGATGCACCCTTGGATATATTGATGGATCAAGATCTCTAGACCTGAAATGACTATGTTCTTGCATGATCCATTGAAGAGATGATTAGATCTAAGACCTGGTGCATGTTTGCTGGAGTGGAGTGAAGAATTTTGGGTAAGTTCTATAGATTTAAAATATTCCACAGAATTAATATTTACAAATCTATATGCTAGTTCATCTCAGTAAAAGCGTGTCTATATGTAGATCTGTTTCAGAAAAGTCGCATATGGAAGTTAGGGTTTTTTGAAGCTTATTGCAAAGGTTTTTTGTTATTTCTGTTATTTTTCTATTGTCTATCAATGAATTTTTCATGTAGATCTGGGTTTCTTGATTGTTGTATCTTCTTCTAAGTTGATTATGTACAACTCTGATCAATGAGTGAGTAAATATGTTTTATAATGATTGATTGATAAATGGTTCTGCAATTCTGAAAAATATCTGACTGAATGGCTCAGATCTGGATCTGAGGCTAACCATATTTTGAAAAATAGTACTCACAGATCTATACACAGGTTGGTGTTAAGGAAAACACATATACACGCGGGTTCAGTGAAGCAAAGTAGCATATGCCTTTTGAGATAATGAATTTTTAGGGTTGAATTTGATTCTACATAATGATTCTGAAATTTTTTTATTACAAAGTTCTGATTACAATGATCTCATAGTTTGGGTTGATGTCTTAGGTGAATTTTATTGTGTTGTTGACCTTTATGAAGGGTTGTGTTGAAATTGTGTAATCCAGTATGAAAATTGATGAAACATGGTCTACAGTAATTATGAGGGAAGTAGAAGCTTCCTGCCAGTAGAAGCTGGTGTTATGATCATGGGGTTGAATCTCCCTTCCAGTAGTGGCTGGTAAATGAGATCAGGGGGTTGTAGCTCCCTTCCAGTCGCAGTTGGAAAATGAGAGAAGGTTGCAGCCTTTTGTATATAGATGCCTGTGTAATGATATGAGTCTGCATTAGTACAAAATTGTAAGAAATTTTCCATATAATAAATATTGAAGACAAAGACGATAACAACGGTGGTTTTCTCTCGAATTGGGTTTTCACCTTAAATCTTGGTGTTCATGTGTGTTTCTCTTGTGTGATGATTTATTCTGCTATTACTGCACAAATTTACTACTTAACTAACAAATGCATGACTTATAAGCTGAGTTAAATATTTTTTCTGAAAGTTCCTTTTTAACAATAAAATTATATCAGTATACGCAAGTTTATTTTGGTATATGCGAGTGTATACGCAAGTTGGGTTCATCAAAGCTGCGTATGTAATTCAGTAAAGAAAAATTTGAAATTATCAGTAATCTCTAAATACTAATTCACGCCCCCCCCCCCTCTCAGTATTTTTCCCAACACATCTCTCCCGTAATAATGGTTATATGAGCTTATCCCCTCAACCAGGCATCCCATGTTCCTTTAATGTTTGTTCGAATTTCCACTAATTGAACAGGAACATGGGTGGAAATTAAATGCAACTTTTGAGTTTGGTTATTTCCCCAAGTAGATCTCGAGCAACTTCTCCTCTAAATACTTTGAATGTGTGTCCTCATGTAACAAATTTACCATTCAAATGAGAACTATTACCTCAAAATGAGAACTCTAGCAAAAAAAAAATGAAAAAATAGCCTGAAAACAAAAAGTGTTGATGTTGGAGTAACGTTTTTTTTATTTTCGAGGTAACTTTTCAACATTCTTTTAAAATGGAAGTAAAATCCAATAAAAGCCAAAAAAAATTATGTAAAAAACACCCTAAAAATAGAAAGTGTTGATGTTGGAATAACATTTTTTTTAGGGGTAAATTTTCAACATTTTTTAATAATGAAATTAAATATAAAATATCATAACTTCGAAAACCTTAAAAATCCAACGATTTTCAGACATGCCATTAAAGATAAAAACATCACATCTCTGAAAACTCTTAAAATTTAAAGGATTTTCAAGCATGGAATTAAAGATAAAATATTATGTCTCTCAAAAGCCTTAAAATTCCAACGATTTTCAAGCATGGAATTAAAGATAAAATATCATGTCTATGAAAAGCCTTAAAATTTCAATAATTTTTAGCCATGGTGTTAAAGAAAAAATACTTATAACTATTTTCAACCATAGTGTTAGAGTCCTATAATAATAGGGTTCATAATTTTTTAATTGACTTTGATAGTCTTCTAAATATGTACATACCTTTGTTTCTGCAAGTTGTTTTCCCATAATTTGAAAAATGAAAAAATAAATAAAAATGAAAAGAGGGTAAAAGTCTTAAAAGAAAGATCAAAGGACTTATAAAAAGATAGACCCCAAAAGAAAAAAGAGATAAAAATAAAACCTGAAAATGAGCAAGTAAAAATGCCACTACTATTTACTTTACTGAAAGAATAATGATTATGTGTAGATTGTCAATAAATGCCATAATCCATGATCAGTTAAACATCTTAATATTAACTTTTCATGATTTGAATTTCATGTTTTAAATAGAGAATAAAGATATGTCAAACATTATAAAATTGAAAAATCAGTAGATTAAATAGAGAATAAATGAGAAGCTCAATAGTTTAATCTGAGCCCTTGGATGAAATAAGGTTAGAATTAGAAAGTTTTTATGTTTTGAAAGAAAATTGATTTAGGGTTGCAAGCCTAAATGCACCCATAAAAATGAAGTGAAAAATGTTATAAATAATGATGGGTAGGTAGAAAGAAGTTGTACAAACATGTAATAAAGCATCATTAGGAAAAAATCACTAATCTCCCCTCCCCTACAATTATTTAGTATTCTAAACTATCAGTTAAAAAGGCTCAGAGCATTTCTTTGACTTTTGTTGGGACCAAACCCAAGGCTCGATGACTAATTGGTTAAAAATATTGAATTCTTACACAAAACCCATATTCATCAACATTTACCATTCATCCATAATCATGATCCCTTTTCCTAAGTAAAAACCTATTTTTTACTTAGTAAAAGTAAAATCCTAAATAACTAATTTCATTTCCTTTCAAACTCATTCAAAAACACATAAAATGCATTTATCCTAAGTTAAAGTGTGAAAAAATACAACAAAGACAAGCTATGCTTTATTTAAACTATACTTAGAGTTAAAATATGTATTTTATTCATTATATTATTCCTTTATTTCATATTAAATTCTAACTTATTTATTAAATCCCTAAAAACTACACCCTCATGTATAGTATTAAATCCTTTTTATTTTTAAAATAACCCACAAAACCCTCTATTTAAGTTTTAACGAATGTTTAAATACCCCATGTGATTAAATGAAAAACCTTCCCTTATCCCATTGGTTTAAAAACATATCAATAAAACAAAATACCCTGCCCACTATAGTTTTAAACATTTATCGAAATGTTTAAATACTATATAATAAAACCCACACCCGTAATTTGATCATTGGTTAATGTTTTAATGAATTTAGGCGTATATAAATCTTACCTCCCACATATCCTATAATACGAGGTTTAAAATTTAGTAAACGCATATTCATAAAGTTTAAAACTTGTCCCTGTCGCGTTAAAACACCCCGGTCCCACTACCAAATATTGATACAACTCTCAAAATAGATCTTGATCGTTCACATGAATCCTTCATGATCCAATAGCGGAGAATCCATATCGCATTTTAAGTTGCGCCCTGTTAACATTTCCATTCCCACACGAAATGGGTGGTATTTTGACTTTCTCCCTCCTCCACGTGGTTCCTTCTTACTGGATCACGTTCGTTTCATCCAAAACAGCTTACCACCCAAAGTGAACGCAATAACCACTCGTGGTTTTATACCTTTTGAGCCCGAAAACCGCCATTTTTTTTTACTTGACCACCATTTATTGCAGGCGTTTGTTAACCCTAATTTGCCTAAATAATATTGGAAATGCACTGATTTCCTCTATTTCCGACTTTGAAACAAGAAATTTTCTACAATTTTCATGCCAAAAGCCTGAAAAATTTAGCTTGTACCCATTACATATTTCTAAGAATCTCCATAAATCTCCCGAAGACTAGAAACAGAGCACAAAACCTGTTAAAAAACTTTAAGATATGTCCTCAAAAACTAGTACCTGCGTATAATAGGTATTCCTCCAGCAATTAAGCCTGTTTTGAATTGAAAATAATTTTAAAAGAAACAAATTACATTCAGAGTTCGAATCCACCCAAACAAGCCTATTAAAATATCCAAAAAATAGGCCAAACCCTATAAAATTTCTGAAAAAACCCTGCTTATGCTGCACATTGTTTTAAACTCCAACTTGAGCCCAGAAACCCTCTGAAGGTAGTCTAAGCCTTTGTGCCTAATCTCAAAATGATTTTTACCCAATTACTCATTGAAAAAAACCCAAGAAACCCCTGTTTCTTGTTTCTAAACCAGTAAAAGTCTGTAAAATCTTATTGAGAGTCCAAAATTGAAAGGAAAAACCCAAGGAAAGACCATATTTTGCCTATTTTCATCAAAGAAATCCCTGTCAGAGTAAAACACTTCTGCAAACTATTTAATCTTGTAGAAGTAGCCAAAAAAACCTAAAATCAAAGTTCTGTAGTCCAAAAAGCCTCAAAATGCCTACACCTACTCCAGTTGCATCTTCCAAAACTGCTATCCCTATAGATCCTCTACACCCTCCAGTTGTAGACATTTAGAATACCCCATTAGCAGATATTGACTATAAAATAAAAGACCCTATTGTAGAATTCAATTTGTTGGAACTTCACAACTAGAGCTATGAAAAATATTTGGATAATATTGAAGAAGTTAAATTTTGGGAATCACACTTGCCCAAATATGTTGTTCCAGTTACCCACTCATGCCCAGAAGTCATTAGGTTAGGACATCATCATTATATACCTGAGCAAAGAGAAATAGTCAATGCCAATAAAGAAGTACTTTTCATTATTACTGCTGAATCCATTAATCAAATGTTACATCTTAAACCTAATCCTCAAGCAGTTCCTCTATCCATTGAAACATTTACCAAGTTGTATATTGGCCTTGAATTTCGTAGAAGATTCCAAATCTTCCAAATATTCATGCCCTTGCATGTAGAAATTCCTCAAATCAATCCTCCATATTCCACTTCAAAATTTCCAGAGGGTTTTATACATGTCATCTCCATGCTCTCCTTCATCCTATGGTACCTTACTGATGAACATACAGATGAATCCATTTTCGGTTTCCTATCCATTTTCACACCAGGACAACTTCCATATGTTATCTTTGATTATGTTGGGTATATTGCTGATAATATTCATGACCAATCAGTCAAACTGCTAATTGAATGAGTGTTTAGATAGACATCTTTATTTTTCCACATGTTCTTATATTTTCAAGCAGATAATTTTCCATTAACCCTTCAAAATCTTGACATAGAAGGGAATCCTCTTTCAATTATTTTCTAGACCTATTTTATTAGTAAAAGAGTCAACATAGTTCACATATGCAAAGTTTTCAGATTCCTTCATCCATCCATTAATTAAAATATTAACAAATACTGAACATCCAAGGATAGATGATGAGATGAAGAATATTTTACAGTTGTTAGAGGAGACCAAGGCTGGTGATTGGTACATGTATGAAAAGCACACTAAGATTAGAGTGTTTGGATCCAATTTGTTACACTACAAGCTACCCAAATTTGTATCAATGAGGGTTTTTTCCTTGGAGTATATCAGGCAAATATTAAAATCTAATTCTATCAATTCCTAGCAGCAAAGAAGAAAACACAGTTTAAATCGAAGAATCAAGTGGGACCATTCATTTGCAATCATAGAGATGCAAAGGCAGAAGTAGCTAAAAAAATTTTAGAGTACAGGTTTGAAGAGAGATTTTCTTGGAATTATGATCCACAAGGGATACTAAGTAAAATGAGGGTTAAGTGAAAACTGACACCCTACATTCATGAGACAAAACTAGAGATAGAAAAATATGCCAATCAGATTGAGTGGACAGAAAATACTTTAGTAGATGTAGTGAAGAAAAGTGATACTAGTCACACTTTACAAGCTGCAGATCAAACAGAAAAAGCCACCAATAGGGTAAGACAAGAAGAAACTTATGTTGCTGAAATAACTACTGAAAATAAGTTCAAAATAAGATATAATAAAATGCCCAAAATAGATTCAGAGGGTAAAGAAAAGGTAACCATTGATGTTGAAGAAACAGATCTCCCAGATAACAACACAGAGGCTGCCACTGTTATTAGAAATGAAAAAGATACAGAGAATAGAAATGAAGAACAGGTTGATAATGGAAATACACAGATGATAGAGAAACAACAGAACATGGAAGCTTCATCCTCACAAACAGTTGAGGAGAAAGATTTAGATATCATGGAAAATTACAAACAGATCAAATTAAAGAATGAAGAGATAAAAAATGATATCTACTCTCAATATCTAAAACAAACACCAAGTGTTCAAAATGGACTTTTGTTTGCCTTTGATTATTCAAACAAAAATCTAATCATGTCAGTATTGTAGCCCACAGTGAAAACTCCAAAGACAGCGGCATATTATAAGAAGATTGATTTAGAAGTTCAAACAGAAAAAAATCATCCTCTTGATCAAATAGAATTTCATAGACAAAGTTCAAAGATGTTGTACTCTACTGTTACAACCAAAGCTATGAGTGTTTAGAAACTTCAGAACACTATCAAAAACATGAAAGATAAAATGAAACTAGACAAAGCATCCTTATATGCTAAATATCTCAAAATTAAATCCTTGAAATAATTGGTCTTGCAGGTTGGATATGACCCTACAAATGTCAAAGCAGCGGAGTAGTTAGTAAAGAAGAGAAATGAAGACATTGCAGCATTGAGGAAACAACTTAAATTGCAATCAAGTGAACATCCTCAAGCCAAGTAATTAATAGAAGGACAGAATGAGAAGGATGATATGATGAATTTGATCTTTTAGCTGATAGCACAGATCAAGGAAATGGAGATTCAAATGGATAAACTTGTCCATGAAAAAGAAACACCAAAAAAACTAGAAATTCCTTTAGCTATTCCTATGTTCACTACAGCTATGCCATCAACTCTAGCAGGAGAGTTGGCACCCAAAGTTCCACTGGCTACTGCAGTGCCAGTGACATCATCCACAACATCAGATACAGAGTTATCCACTATAGCAGCTCACCCTACAAAAGAGGCCAATAAACTAGTGAAAGCTATGGAAGAAATGTCACTTCAAACAAGTGAAATTAACAGATTGAAAAAGATGGTTGACAATCTTGAAAATACAAACAAGTTGGCTCAAATAAATGCCAAAACACATGAGAGAGAAGGAATTAGATTAAATGAATAATTGAAGAAGTTACAAAAGGAATTAACCTTAAAAGAACAGATTTCATATGTGAAAAATCATTTATGGAAAAAAATCATTGAAGCCATCAATGATTTATGGCCCTCTATTTAAGTGAATTTTAACAGAGATATTTACTCAAAGCAAAATTCGAAGAAATTCAAAAGACTAAAGATGAGCTTGACAACAAACTAGAACAAGCAATACAATTGATCAAGTTTCTTAACAACAAAAACAATCAAGAGATAGAAGAACTTGAGATTACTGATAGGACTAAAACTGTCCTTGAAATAAGGAAAGTCCTCACCAAGAAGAACTATCAGGGAATCAATGAAAAATTAATGCCTCAGGAGGATTATAATAAAAATATCAGGGAATATGCAAAGGTGCAAGTTGAAAAATTAGGTGGACAAGGCACTCCAATTGGAAAAGTCTTACTCAGAAGTTTTGAGGATTTGTTTTACTTGCAACATGATATAAAACACTTGCTTGTCATTAAACCAACCTTTTCCAGGTATATAGAAGCAGATGATAATTTCAGAAAGCTCAAGAAGATCCAAATTCCAAATGATGAAGATTGGGAGTCATTAACAGATTTACTATGAAAGATAAAAAGGTAGAAAGATAAAAGTGTAATATCCCAGATGGGGAAATTTCTGCAATTTTGGGAATATCTTAGATATTCCTTTTTCAGAAATTTCACAAATCTATTCTAGAGATAGACTGTGGGGGAATTTTCATATATGTCACTTCTAAAGAGAGGGTGAGATCTAGAGGCTACCTGGCCCTTCACAGACTCTGTCTATAGCTATGTGATATTTCATATTAGGAACCAACTACTCTATTGAAAATGCGTCAAGATAGAGATAAAACAATAAAATATACATCTAAAGGAATAGCAGTGAATCATATACACATGAAATGTTGGAGAACTCAATGTCCATCATATTATGACATAGCAGCAAATAAGAATACAAATCCTTGAGGAAATGTTCACTCAAGAAAGGCACTAGAAGCCTCAAGAAATCTGTACATACAAATATGAAGAACATTGTTGAATATATCAAGCCCTAGGCCATGATTGCGCAGTTATGGGGAAGAACTTCTGCTTAAATAATGAGAATACATAGATATAATAATATGAGCTCAAATAAGAAGGGGGAGCATGATCTCAACCCTTGAAAATACAATAAATAAATCCTCTAAAAGGATTGGCTAAAATCTATACAAAAATGGCATTTTGCAGAAATGATGGAGTTGTTGGGCAGTAGCAACTCAAGAACTAGAAATACATAGAGAAGGCTAAAATGGATGCAAAAAATGAAGAATTCTCCTCCAATAGAAATATGAAGTGAAAGGCTGATCCTTTCACCCAAGACTTTCCTCCAAGTGACTATCAAACCCTCACAACAAATATCCTCTCTGAATAACGCTGTCTACTGAAGGGACTACGCTGATAATGATGGAATGTGGTTGGCATGATGCCAAAGATGATGGGATCTACTCATAAACCCCCTTTGTTGATCTCCCAAAGGATGGAGTCTCCCTCCACTGGAAAACTAGCGCCGGATGGTGTGTTGAAACCTCCCCCACAACACCCAGCAACACTGCACAATATTTTCTGCAGAAAATGTGTTGATGTAGATGGTTGAAGCTATGGACTAAATTCCTGAATATTGGGAATGGAGTTCAATCCTTCATGAGCTACTCAAGAAGGAGAGGAATTCCTAAGCAGGACTCCCTCGTGCCCGAAGGCACTGCAGCTCTGTTGAACAACAAGAGGCAGCAACAAGTCTTAAAGACTCAAATGTAAAAATGATCAAAGATAGTCTCAATGGCTGCCTTGCTCCTCTTTTAAACAAGTGAGCCTTACCTCCATGGGCCATACTTCGAATTAGGGTTTCCTCCATCTAGAATCTTCCCTCCTACATTGTCCCACATAGTGCTTTCCAACTCATGCCAACGCAGTTTGACTTGGTCAACCTTGGCCAAGCATGTATGCAAAAACCTCCTTTCACACATGGAGGTGTGAAATCTAGCTCTAATATGATTGTCTTTCATATTTAGAGGATTTTTATTCTATAACCATGCAAAGAATGGGTCCCCTACCGATTTTATTCATCTCCTTAACAAAAAGTAATGTTCCATAAAATTTGGAACATTACACTCCTCACCTCTCAAAATATTGCTTGCCCTCAAGAAATTGCAAGGATGAGCTGAGTTTATTTCTGCCCTTCCTCTTGTAGCATCCTTGTGTGATGATCTCCTCAAGAAAATGATGCCATATCAACAATCAAATCTCCAAACCGTCCCTCCAACAAATGCGATCTAGCCTTGGGGTGAACATTCCCAAATAGCTATCATGTAGAAACAAATATCCATGAAGGAACTAAGAGTTTTCCAAGGGCCTCCTTGAGGCATGATATCTGATATATAATGGGACTTTTCATCCCCCATATTAATCTCTCATTCCCAAGCCATCAGTCATAAAAATAAGTTGCCTCCCAACAAGACAACTCATGGAAAATATCCCTCCACCTTGAGCTCCAGAAATGAAGGTGGGCTGAAATCTGATCATGTCAAGCACTATAACTTGCCCCATGCTATCCTCTCCCCCACTTATGAAAAGTGTGGAGTGTATGCTGATCCCGGGCTGCAAATGTATTTCCCTCAAATGGAAAAAGGAAGAGTAGTTCCCCCAAGAATCTCCCCTCCATCAATGAAAAATTAGTTGGCCCAAGACATGTCATCTATGATGAATAGGAAAAGATCACCATAGAATGCCCCCATGAAATGTTTTCTGTAGGTTATACCATGTACAGCAAGTGCAAACAACGCCTCATAGGGTTAAAATGCAACCTCATCCACTTCAGTTGCAGAAAATAACATGGAAAGTATTGCACAACAACAAATATCACATCTACTACTAAATAGTAAATAGATGAGTGAATCAGCAAAAAAAATTCCAACACCTTCCCATATACATACAATGGATGGATGATATCACCAATCCCATGGCTCTCCCCACAAATGAGAAAATATGTGGCTGTAGCCATGCCTCCTTTCATGTTCTCTTTAGAACATGCCCTGCAGAAAATGTGAGAGTTTTTCTCACTCAAAGACACATCCAACTCATGTGCCTTTCTCATAATCATGCTTCTTTCACAAATCTGATCCATATCAGCAAGGTAAGTCATGATCAGAAATACAATGAGGAAAATTATGAAGGTTTCATATGTTGCAAGAATGTACCAATAGTTTTCCCAAAGGTGACAACACAGTTTTCCAAACTGCTGCTTTAGAAAATCACATGGCAAGTTGCCTTGTGTTACATGAATAGCTATGTATGTCATGATAGCTACTGATAAATAGAAAATGGCTGAGCATATCAACTAATCATACATGAAAGAAAACACTTGCCCAAGTCCATATGAAATATGGCTATCTCCATCAAACGGTTTGGCCCAAATTCGCTCATGGAGCAACATGAAAAATCTGCCCTTTGGAGGGCCCATGCACTGCAACAAAATGATAAGAGTATGTAAATCAGAAATTGTACACATAATACTTGTACCATAGACTGGAAGTGAGAAAATATATGGATCTATGCATGTGATCCTCCTCCCAAATGATAGCGCTGTGAGCTCATGAAAAAACCTCTCGTCAATGCCAGACTTGTTCATTAACATGCTCCTTGTCAAGAACAACTCTGGTGATGCTGCTGCAAATATGAAGCTTCTCCCAAGAGGGAAATGCCTCCTAATAAATCCCAGCTAAGGAGTGATCCCTTTGCACTATTAGAGTGCCCTCCTCTACTCCTGCAACACCATGAATCATATGAGAGCAAATCTGCTTGTGCTCTCTCCCATCAATCCCAAGCACTCAAGTGCTTGTTGTCTCATCATGCTCACATCATATGATTCATGTGATGAAGGTATCATGACTGATATATATCTTATATCAGAAATATGTATCCCTTATCCTAGCTGCCCAATGATTTAAACATCCTGCCATCTCTTCTCCATTCTTTTAGTACTCCTCCCATGAGGGCTACCATCCTCCCAAACCAATTTTTGCTCCTTGCATTTCATGAGAGTTTGAAATGCAACTCCTTGGAGACCTCTTAGGATAGGCCTCTCTCCCATGACTATGTTGGACCTATGAAGATCCAAATGTGATGGAGGTGATGTCTCCTCTCCACCCATGTTCAATGGCACTGCTGATTCCTCCAATGATGTAGCAACTGTCTCTTCCTTCGATTTTACAATTTGCTTCATGGTTCTCCATGGAGGTGTCATGGTTTACTGCATCCTCCAAAGGTTTGCACTCCCACCTTGGAGTCTGAATGTAAATCATCATAGATGTATGAAGATGAGGGTTATTCTCCTCTTTGAACCCTTTGCACAGCGCAATGCAAACATGAGGCCCTAAAGTGGCCATGTGATTCGATCCTGGGACCTCCTCAAATGAAATTCCACCATCCTTAAGATTATTTTCTAAAATAGAAAGTGGAACTTTACTCATACCTCAGTGTATCTTGGGACCTTCTTGTGTGGCTACAATGTCTTATTCTTCTAATGCAATGGCTGCCTCATCCATAGATGTAGAAGGCTACTCCTCCCAAAGCTGTAGCAGCGTTGGTGCAATCCTCCTCCCATGGTGGTGTGAGCTTCTCTTCCTTTTTTCTTTCTCCATCAAAGGTTTGGATCAACCTTTGAGCAAAGACTGAAAAATAACTCACCCTTGAATGGACCAAGGGTTTAAACCACCAAACAGAGGTTTCCTCCTCCATGTACAGCGCTGCCATCTCCACTACTTCTTTCTCTGCCACTAGATGCAGCAATAAATTGCCTCCATCTTCTTCTCCCAAGTTCTAGCTGAAGTAACACCATAAAATGTAGACAATAGAAGCATATTGCTCCTGATTTCTCCTTTTCCATAGGGCCTTCTCTCCTCCATCTGCTGAATAGATTGTGGGAATGCTATAGCTCCCCTGAATGCTGCAGAATGGGGCTTATAGTCACCCAGGTACTTGCATAAGATCTGGAAATCCAAGCATCTTCCATGCTGGTCTTCAAGAGAATAGGAAGTGCATGGACCTTCCTCTCCTCCTCTTTTCTCCTCCTCCACCTTAGGGAGGCTCTTATTTATTTCAAAATTAGATGAGTTCAGTCTCATATTATTTATCATTCTCCTCTGAAATTGAAATCATAGGCTGTTCCAGTTCGATGATCTGATACCACTGTAGTATTCCAAATGGGGAAATCTCTGTAATGTTGGGAATATCTTAGATATTCCTTTTTTAGAAATTTCAATAGTCTATTCTAGAGATAGAATGTGGGGGAATTTTCTAGATATTTCACCTCTAAAGAGAGGGTGAGATCCATAGGCTACCTATCCCTTCACAGACTCTATCTATAGCTATGTGAGATTTCCTATTAGGAACCAGCTACTCTATTGGGAATGTCTCAAGATAGAGCTACAACAATAACAAATACATCTAATGGAATATCAGTGAATCATATAGACATGAAATTCTGGAGAACTCAATGGCCATCATATTATGACATAGCAGCAAATAAGAATACAAATCCGTGAGGAAATGTTCGCTTAAGAAAGGCACTAGAAGCGTCAAGAAATCTGTACATACAAATATGAAGAACACTGCTGAATATATCAAGCCCTAGGCCATGACTGCGTAGTTATGGGAAAGAACTGCTGCATAAATAATGAGAATACATAGATATAACAATATGAGCTCAAATAATAAGGGGGAGCATGATCTCAACCCCTGAAAATATAATAAATCAATCCTCTAAGAGGATTGGCTGAAATCTATACAAAAATGGCATTTTGCATAAATGTCGGAGTTGCTGGGTAGTAGCAACTCAAGAACTGGAAATACATGGAGAAGGCTGAAATGGCTGCAAAAAATGAATAACCCTCCTCCAATAGAAATCGAAATTGAAAGGCTAATCCTTTCACCCAAGACTTCTCCTCCAAGTGACTGTCAATCCCTCATAGCAAATCTCCCCTCTGAATAATGCTGTCTACTGAAGGGACTGTGATGCTAATGATGAAATGTGGTTGGCCTGATGCCAAAGATGATTGGATCTGCTCATAAACCCCCTTTTCTGATCTCCCAAAGTATGGAGTCTCCCTCCACTAGAAAACTAGCTCTGGATGGTGTGTGGAAACCTCCCCCGCAACACCCAACAACACTGCACAATATCTGCTGCAGAAACTATGCTAATGTAGATGGCTAAAGCTATGGCCTAAATGCCTGAATATGGGGAATGGAGTGCAATCCTTCATGAGCTACTAAAGAAGGAGAGGAATTCCTAAACAAGACTCCCTCGTGCCCGAAGGCATTGCATCTCTATTGAACAGCAAGAGGCAGCAACAAGTCTTCAAGACTCAAATGTAAAAATGATCAAAGATAGTCTCAATGGCTGCCTTGCTCCTCTTTTAAACAAGTGAGCCTTCCCTCCATGGGCCCTACTTCGAACTAGGGTTTCCTCCATCTAGAATCTTCCCTCCTACGTTGTCCCACATAGTGTTTTCCAACTCATGCCAACACAGTTTGACTTGGTCAACCTTGGCCAAGCATGTATGAAAAACCTCCTTTCACACATGGAAGTGTGAAATCCAGCTCTAATATGATCCCCTTTCATACTTAGAGGATTTTTATTCTATAACCATGAAAATAATGGGTCCCCTACCCATTTTATTCATCTCCTTAACAAAAATTAATGTTCCATAAAATTTGGAACATTACAAAAAGAGAAAACAGTTTGTTGAAATGCAGTCAAAACAGATTTTTATTACAACAGTAAACATATTTTACAGTGGGAAAAGAGTATTTGAGTTTAAAAGAGTATCAGGGATTAAAGAGAATAAGTGAAAGAGTATAAAATAAGCAGATCAGATTTCAAAATCAACTTGAAATATCTAAATCCAGCAAGAAGGACACCAAGACAGCCAATTGCACCTCATCCATAATTAGTTACTATTTTATTTGGATAGATAGGACAGCTTGTTGATTTTTTAAGCAATTTTCTCTATTTTATTATAAATATATTTTTATTTTCCTTAGATAAATCCTAGAAGCATTCTAGGATATTTTGTAAAACAATTATGTATAAATACTTCATCTTTAGAAGTATTATTGTGGAATAAATTGTTGAAGACTTCTATAGTCATTTTTTATTGGACTTGAAGGCTTTTGTGTTTCAAATCACAAGTATTAGATTGGATTGGATCAATTGGCATCATATTTCAGGATTCATGTGATGAGCTATTGAAGTGAATTATTTCATTCTTATCATTGTTATCTTTCTTTTTACATGCATCCATAAATTTTTTCCAAATTTGAATGAATAAACAGGAGTATTACTTCAGGATTTCTTAAAAGCACCGTGTCTTTACTGTTTATCATTTTTTTTTTGTGTTGATTTCCAGAGTAGGGAACCCTTAATTTCTTCCTCTTTCGTTTGACCTCTTCCTACTACTTCCCTTTTTTGGATCAAAGAACCCTTGGTTGCTCTTTATCCTGATCATATCCCCTCACCAAACAGCCTTCCAAAATCTGCATAGGTTATCTATCTTGCCCTAAAAACATTTGACTTCTTGACCCTGATCCTAGCTTTGTCTGCTTGATTTTTTGATTCCTCGGCCCAATGGACAAACAAATTTCCCACTATCCATCTCATTAGGTGTTTTTGACCAGCAAATCAATAAAACCAAAACCAAATTGCACAATCATAACTAGCTTAATATTTTATAAAAAAAAAAAGAAGTTAAATCTTATAGAGAGAGCCCTCTCTGAACCCTAAGAAGGCTAGATCTTAGAGTTTAAAAGTTGGTCTATGGTTACCTCTAGTATTCTTAGACTTTAAACCAAAATATCACAACTTTATAATTACTAGAGTGATAACATACTGGTGACCATACTGGGGAACTAACCAATCCTCAGTCATAAAATAAGTCTTAAAGTAACTTTTTTCATCATTTTTTTTCCTTTAAGGCTATTTTATAAGTTGTGAGTATCATTTTATGAAAAAATTGGTAATTCTGGATTCTAGGAAAGTTTATTATACCAGGTCTAACCCAGATCCTAAACCTGCTATTATAGTGGACAACCCAAATAGAATTGGAAAAAATAAAAAACAAATAGAAGATTTAGATGTTAAAATTTCATTTAATAGAGTCAATTCATTACCACAGGAATTAGTGAGTTTACAGGATATAGAGTTTGATTTGAAATTTGAAAATTCTTTGTTCAGAAGAAAATATGAAAGTAATTTAAGCACTGTATTTTTAGACCTTGTTTTTATTTTATTTTTGGAATCAAAACAAAAAAATATTGTAGCAAACTCAGAATTAAAGAAAGTAAAAAATCAAGAAAAACTTGAAGAGATTAATGCCACTATTCTTAAAGAAATTGATGAAGTTATAGAATTAGCTCAACTATTAGCATATACATCTAAAACTTCCATTCCTCATTTAGATACCACTACATCATCTATAGTTTCTACTATCATCCAATCCATAAATCCATTTATTCCTAGACTACCCTTACAACCTAGAATATTATTTCCTTCATCCCCTACATCCATTTCATCCACTAGTTTACCTTCTACTTTTTCAAACACTTCATTCTCAATTCCTACTAGTTCCTCATATAGTTCAGTTTCACTTCCTAGTACCTCCACCTCATCTTTTAGTTCTTCCACTACTTTTTCTAGTTCAGCATTTTATAGTCCAGTTTCATCAGCCTCTTCCTCCAGTTCAGCCCCAAGCACTTCCACTTTACCTCCTAGCCAAGCTAGAATTCAAGCTATGGCTACTAGATATGCTCCCCTAGTTCTTCCAGGACAAATTCATGACATGCCCCAATATTACCAAAGTAAAATACCGTAGTTTGATGCTAATAAACATTATACTACACAAAATCACATAAACAAAATGATAGATTACTTTGAACTTTATGAGATAGATGAATCATATGTACAAATGAGGTTGTTTGCAAAAACATTAACAGGAGAAGTAAAGAAATTCTTTAAAGGTCTTACTGCGGGTAGTATAGTTGATTTAGCTATTTTCCATAGATTATTTTTAAATAAATGGGAAAATAAGAAAAACCCTCTACAAATATTGTCTGAATTTGATGCAATGAAGAGAGCTCCAAATGAATTAGTACAAGACTACTGCACTAGATATAACAATGTTTACAATTCAATTCCTGCAAATATAAAACCCACCCCTGACTCTGTCTTAATTAAATTCATAGATGGATTTGACACTGACATGGCATATTAGTTAAGAGAAATAAATTCATAAACATTGGAAATAATGCAAACAGATGTTGTAGGTGTAGAATTAAACATTCTAGCTAAAAAGGCAAGATTAAGAAATGAGGGGAGAGTAACCATGAAGGAAGAAGCCTCTAGTTCAGACACAAAAATAGACATGTTAGCTAAGAATTTAGAGAGAATGATGGATAGATTATATAACATATAAAGAATACCTCAATGGGATAATCAACAACAAATTAGAAATCTCAATTTTAGGAAAAACATAAATTCAGGAAAATCAAAAGAATCGGTCCCAGACCAAACAGTAAGACCTCCATTTCAAGAGAACTATGCTGAGAGTTCTCAAAACAATTTTGAGGATGAGGATACTATAAATTTAATGGGAATAGATGATAAGAACACCAAATTTCTCACAGAGGAAGATCAAGAGTTATTTGAACTACAACAACTCCAATTAGATTCAAGGGAATCCTTCCATTATAAACAAGGTTATGATTTTACCATAAAATAATTTTACAAGCAATATAACCTTAGGAGTAAGAAAAGTACTGGAAATTATACTAAGTAAACAACACAAATTGAAAATAAGAAAAAAGTAGAAGCCCCAACAACAAAAGTTCTGCAAATTCTCCCTAGGGAAAATAGGCAAAACTCTAGTTCTTCCCAAAAAAATTCTGATCCTAAAATTTCACCAAGCACTAATATTGTTGACATAACAAATGAATTTTGTCAAGCTACAAAATATTTACAAAAATCTGCTGTTGGAAAAGCATCTGATTCTACTAAAACAACAAACTTAGATCCTAAAACACCCACTGTTGATCCAAAATCAGCAGATCCAAAATTTTCCACTGCAAAAACAACTTCTGACAATTCTAAATCTGAAAAAACATCTACTGCTTCACAAACCATATCTGAAAAGAAAAAAAAGGTAGTAAGACACAAGAAACTCAAATTGAAAATGAAAATATAATTGTATAAAAACAAGATAAACCAACACAAACTACAGTTACTAAAGAAGAGTTAATTCAAATAAGTAAATCTCAACCTTCATTCAACATACAAACGGAGATTGAAAAATTAAAAATACCAATTCCTTTAATAGAATTGGTAAAACATGATTTGTATAAATCAACCATCACTGAAACATTAAACATAAATGATGGAGAAGACTCCATAAACTTGAATGATTATCAACGAGAGTGGATATTTGGCCCAGATTTAAATGGAAAGCATCAAGATGGATCAGTGCCTCCATTTTACATCAGTTTAACCATTCATGATCAAATTTTACACAACACAATATTATATTCAGGAGCTTCACATAATTTAATCCCCAAAGCTATAATGAAACCCTGAACTTAGACATTACAAGGCCTTACAAAGATTTATTTTCATTTGACTCAAGCAAAGTAAAATGCCTAGGATTAATCAAAGATTTATGTGTAACACTAGTTCAATATCCTGGTAAGAGTATACTTATGGACATTGTAGTAGCTGATATCCCACCCAAATATGGAATGTTATTATCTCGCTCATGGGGAGAAAAGTTACAGGGATCTCTACAATTGGACATGTCTTATGCTACTATATCAGTTTTTGGTCAACCCAAAAAGTTATATAGGGAAACATTAATGAAATACATGCTAAGTAATGTAGCAAGATCAATAAATTACCCAATTTATGCTACACCTATTGATCTAGATTTGTTCATCCTATGTAATGCTGAAACTGATAATGAAATCAAGACTGAACTAAAGGAATAAAAGAAAACACAAAACAATGATAACATATTTCATGAATATTTATGGCATTTAGATTTTGATGGCTCAGTAAACAAGTTAGGAGCAACAATAGGAGTATGGATAACCAATATAAAGACAAAACATGCACAAGCCCATGCTTTTAGACTAAATTTCAAATGCACAAATAATATGGCTGAGTATGAAGCCCTCATTTTAGGACTCCAAATAATCAGAAATTTAGGAGGTAAAATAATAGAAATAATGGGAGACTCAAAGTTGATTGTAAAACAAATTAAAGCTGAATATTCCTTTTACAATCCTAGATTAGGTCGATATAGAGAGAGTGTATTAGATTTTATTGATGATTTATTGGAATGTAATTTCTCTGCAATAGCAAGAAGAAAAAATTTACGACCACCTTCTTTAGCAACATTTGCTAGCACTTGTAATTTACCTTTTTAGCCTAATCATATGTATACTGCAGAAGTAAAACACAAACCAATAATTCTAGACAACCTCAAATATTGGCAGATTTTTTCACAAGATCAGCAAATTTTTAATTTCATGAATACTGAAGGTGAATTTTAGAACTGTAAAATAGACACTAATTATACCCTAGATCAAGATTTATATAGTGAAATAGATATATATATATATATATAATGTAGACATAAATAAATTAAAGTTTGCTAGACCAACTAAATTCAATCAATCATATATAGATAATTTAGAGAGAGTAGAAATTGATGAGATAATTGATGATGAATCTGATGTATTAAATCTCAAAGATAATTTCTTACCAAAAGGTTTAACTCCATTAGAAGATTTATTTGACTCAAATGATGTTTCTAGAAAACCCAAAATGGAGCCACTTAGATCTAACATTGAGGAATGCAACATAGGCACAGAACTGAAACCCAAAATGATCAAATTTTCAAAATCCTTACCTCAACAAGAAAAGGAAAAATATATAGCTCTTTTTAAGGAATTCCAAGATGTTTTTTCTTGGAGTTATGAGGACCTTAAATCCTATGACACCAACATAATTCAACATAAAATTCCTGTAAAAGAAGATCAAAAGCGCTTTAGACAAAAGTTAAGGAGAATCAACCATGTTTTGATGCCCTTAATAGAAAAAGAAGTTAAAGGAATGTATGATGCACAACTAATTGCACCAATCAGATATTCTGATTGGGTTTCTAACCTAGTTCCAACTAGAAAGAAAACATGAGAGATTAGATTATGTGTTGATTTTAGGAATCTAAATAAAGTATCCTTAAAAGATAATTATCCTTTACCAAAAATGGATCATGTTTTACAAAGGGTATTTGGATCTTCTAGGATTTCTCTTTTAGATGGATTTTCAAGATACAACCAGATTTCAGTCCAACCAGAGGATCAAGCCAAAACAAATTTTACTACACCTTGGGGCACTTTTAGGTATGTAAAAATGCCCTTTGGTTTAATTAATGCAGGGGAAACCTTTCAAAGAGCCATGGATATAGCCTTTGCAAAAGAAATTCATGAATTCTTGGTAATTTACTTAGATGACATAACTGTATTTTCTAAGACTGATTATGAACACTTAGATCATCTTAGACAAGTCTTTGTAAAATGCAGAAAATTTGGCATTTCATTAAATCCTAAGAAAACCTTATTTGGATTAGAATAAGGAAAGTTACTAGGACACATAATTTCTAAGGAAAGAATTAGAACATATCCTACAAGAATAGAAGCAATTATTAACATTAATCCACCAAGAAACATAAAAAAGTTACAAGGCTTTGTAGGTAAGATTAATTTTTTAAGAAGATTCATATCCAATTTAGCTGAGATAATTAGGGAACTAAATAACATGCTTAAAAACGATTTAGTTATTAAATGGACTGTTGAGGACAAACAATGTTTTGAATCCATCAAACATGCCTTCACCAAAACCCCAGTCCTTATAAGTCCTAATTTCGATAAGGATTTCATCATTTTTTCATTTTCTTCAGAACATACCATTGTTGCAGTTTTACTGCAGAAAAATGACCAGGGTTATGAACAGTCCATAGATTTCTTTAGCATAACACTTATAGATGCATCTTTGAAGTACCATATTATGGAAAAATAAGCCTTAGCTTTGGTAAAGGCCATTAAAGACTTCAAAGTTTACATTCTCTATTCTCACATTATTGCTTATGTCTCGAATGTTGTTGTAAAAGAAATTCTTACTCAGGATGGTCCTGATGGAAGAAGAGGTAAGTGGATTGCCACTATCTTAGAATATGACATAGAGATAAAACCCACAAAGTTGATAAAAGGTCAAGGCTTAGCCAAACTTATGGCTAAATCAAATTGTCATGCCCTAGACATAAATTTTATTTCTCAAATAGATGATCAAGAGGAGATGGCGACTCCAGAGATCAGTGAAGCCTTTTCAGACTCACCATGGTATGAAGATATTATATTTGTATTACTAAACTTACAAGCTCCTCCTGGTTTATCGAGAACAAAAGCTAGATTCCTAAAACTTAAGGCAGTAAGATTTTGTATTTTAGACAATGTACTTTTTTGGAAAGATCAAAGTGGGATTTTATTAAATTTTTTGTTAAAAGAAGAAGCTGACAAAGTACTACAAGAATTTCATGCAGGTGACTATGGAGACCATCTATACTGGAAAAATATTGCAGAGAAGATCCTGGAAGCTATTTTTTTCTGGCCTACCTTGTTTGCAGATGCCAAAAAATATGTGACCTCTTGTCATAAGTGCCAAATCTTTGAGGGTAAGAAAAAGTTGTTACCCCTGCCCTTAAATCCCATCTCTACAGAAATGCCATTTCAACAATGGGTATTGAATTCATTGGAGAAATTCACCCCCTATCATCAGCCCAACATAAGTGGATTCTGATAGCCACTGACTATTTTACCAAGTGGATTGAAGTCATACCCTCTAGGCAAGACACAAATATTGTCATTATCTCCTTCCTAGAAAGTAACATTCTTTCAAGATTTGGATGTCCCCAAAAGATAATTATTGACAATGCAGTAGCATTCAAATCTAAGAAAATGATTGAATTTTGCCATAAATACCATATTACCCTAGGTCATTCTACTGCATATTACCCTCAAGGAAAAGGCCTAGCTGAATATTCAAATAAGAGCCTTGTAAATATCATCAAAAAGTTACTGGAAGATAACAAAAATACTTGGAATAAGAATTTAGTCAATTCCTTATGGGCAGACAGACTTACAACTAAAAAATATATTGGTACATCCCCTTACCAATTTGTCTATGGAATGGATGATGTTTTTCCATCCTCCCTAGGAGTACCAATAATGTAGATTAACCCAGGAATTACAAGTTGAAACAAATGAAATTCAAAGAAGGATCAATCAAAATATTCACTTGCAACAAACAAGGGAAGAATTTTATATCAAGTCTCAAATTATCTAGGATAAGATAAAGAAATTTTTTGATAAAAAGACTAAAGAAGATGATTTCTACATTGAAGATAAAGTATTAAAATGGGATTCAAGAAGAGAAGACAAAGGTAAACATGGAAAATTTGATTTTCTATGGAGAGGACCTTTTGTGATTTATGGATATAGAGGTAGTAATTCTTTCTACCTGAAAGAAATGGATGGATCAACTATTCTATATGGACCAGTAAATAGAAAAATGTTGAAGTATAACTACTACTCTCCTGAGTTAAAAAATAGTTAGTTTCATTTACTTTGATCATTGTACATATACATTGAAGAGTTTAGATTGGATTGGGTGTTTTCCTAACAAATTTGAAGCCCGGAGAGAAGGACCTAAGCTTTGAAAGGTAAAATATCATAAGTACGAATAATTGAAGAGATTAGAATGATACTTACAGGGTCACCACAATCAAAATTCAAAGGCTACTAGTCTTAAAAGTTTTTGACATTTCACCAGGAAATGCCATCCCCATGTGGAGCCACTGTTAGAGTCTTATAATAATAGGGTTCATAATTTTTTAATTGACTTTGATAGTCTTCTAAATATGTACATACCTTGCTTTCTGCAGTTTTTTTCCCATATTTTGACAAATGAAAAAATAAATAAAAATGAAAAGAGGGTAAAAGTCCTAAAAGAAAGATCAAAGGACTTAGAAAAAGATAGACCCCAGAAGAAAAAAGAGATAAAAATAAAACCTAAAAGTGAGCAAGTCAAAATGCCACTACTATTTACTTTACTGCAAGAATAATGATTATGTGCAGATTGTCAATAAATTCCATAATCCATGATCATTTAAACACCTTAATCTTAAATTTTCATGCTTTGAATTTCATGTTTTAAATAGAGAATAAAGATACGTCAAACAGTATAAACTTGAAAAATCAGTAGATTAAATAGAGAATAAATGAGGAGCTCAACGGTTTAATCTAAGCCCTTGGATGAAATAAGGTTAGACTTAGATATTTTTATGTTTTGAAAGAAAATTGATTTAGGGTTGCAAGCCTAAATGCACCCATGAAAATGAAGTAAAAAATGTTAGAAATAATGATGGGTAGGTATAAAGCAGTTGTGCAGGCATGTAATAAAGCATCATCATGCAAAAATCACTAATCTCCCCTCCCCTACAATTATTTAGTATTATAAAATATCAGTTAAAAAGGCTTAGAGCATTTCTCTGACTTTTGTTGGGATCGGACCCAATTCTCAATGACTGATTGGTTAAAAATATTGAATTCCTACACAAAACCACATTCATCAACATTTAACATTCATCCATAATCATGATCCCTTTTCCTAAGTAAAACCCCATTTTTTACTTAGTAAAAGTAAAACCCTAAATAACTAATTTCATTTCCTTTCAAAAATCATTCCAAAACCCATAAAAACGCATTTATTCTAAGTTAAAGTGTGAAAAAATACAACAAATACAAGCTATGCTTTATTTACACTTTAATTAGAGTTAAAACATGTATTTTATTCATTATATTATTCCTTTATTTCATATTAAGTTCTAACTTATTTATTAAATCCCTAAAAACCACACCCTCCCATATAGTATTAAATCCTTTTTATTTTTAAAATAACCCACAAAACCCTCTATTTAAGTTTTAACCAATGTTTAAATACGCCATGTGATTAAATGAAAAACCCGCCCTTATCCCATTGGTTTAAAAACATATTAATAAAACAAAATACCCCGCCCCCGATAGTTTTAAACATTTATCGAAACATTTAAATACTATATAATAAAACCCACACCCGTAATTGGAACATTGGGTAATGTTTTAATTAATTTAGGCATATATAAATCTTACCTCCCGCATATCCTATAATACGAGTTTTGAAATTTAATAAATGCATATTCATAAAGTTTAAAACTTGTCCCCCTCGCGTTAAAACACCCCGTCCCCACTCCCAAAACCCGATATAGCTCTCAAAGTAGATCTTGACCGTTGGCATGAATCCTTCATGATGCAACAGTGGAGAATCCATATCGCATTTTAAGTTGTTCCCTGTTAACATTTCCATTTCCACGTGAAATGGGTGGTATTTTGACTTTCTCCCTGCTCCACGTGGTTCCTTCTTACTGGATCGCGTTCATTTCATCCAAAACATATTACCACCCAAAGTGAACGTGATAACCATTCACAGTTTTATACCCTTTGAGCCCAAAAACCACCATTTTTTTTTACTTGATCGCCATTTATTGGAGGCATTTGTTAACCCTAATTTGCCTAAATAATATTGGAAATGCACTAATTTCCTCTCTTTCTACGCGTAACCACTGTATAAGCTATTCTGACTTTGAAACAAGCCATTTTCCACCATTTTCATGCCAAAAGCCTGCAAATTTCAGCCTGTACCCTTTGTAGATTGCTAAGAAGCTCCATAAAGCTCCTGAAGACCAGAAACAGAGCACAGAACCTGTTAAAAAACCTTCAGATACGTCCTCAAAAACTAGTACCTGTGTATAATAGGTATTCCTCCAGCAATTAAGCCTATTTTTATTTGAAAATACTTTTAAAAGAAACAAATTACATTTAGAGTTCGAATCCACCCAAACAAGCCTATTAAAATATCCAAAAAATAGGCCAAACCCCGTCAAAATTTCTGAAAAAACCCTGTTTATGTTGCACATTGTTTTAAACTCCAAATTGAGCCTAGAAACCCTCTGAAGGTAATCTAAGCCTCTATTCCTAATCTCAAAAGACGTTTTACCCAATTACTCATTGAAAAAACCCAAGAAACCCTTGTTTCTTGTTTCTAAACCAGTAAAATTCTGTAAAATTTTATTGAGAGTCCAAAATTGAAAGGAAAAACCCAAGGAAAGACCATATTTTGGCTATTTTCATCAAAGAAATCCCTCTCAGAGTAAAACACTTCTACAAACTATTTAATCTTGCAGAAGTAGCCAGAAAATCCTAAAAGTAGAGTTTTGTAGTCCAAAAAGCCTCAAAATGCTTAAACCTACTCCAGCTGCATCTTCCAAAACTACTATCATTATAAAACCTTTGCAACCTCTAGTTGTATACATTGAGCATACCCCATTAGCAGATATTGACTATAAAATAACAGACCCTATTGTAGAATTCAATTTGTTGGAACTTCACAACTGGAGCTATGAAAAATCTTTGGATAATGTTGAAAAAGTTAAAATTTTGGAATCACACTTGCCCAAATATGTTGTTCTAGTTACCCACTCATGCCTAGAAGTCATTAGGTTATGCCATCATAATTATATACCTGGGCAAAGAGAAATATTCAATGCCAATAAAGAAATAATTTTTACTATTACTGTTGAATCCATTAATCAAATGTTACATCTTAAACCTAATCCTCAAGAAGTTCCTCTATCCATTGAAGCACTTACCAAGCTGCATATTGGCCTTGAATTTCCTAGAAGATTCCAAATCTTCCAAATATTCATACCCTTGCATGTAGAAATTCCTCAAATCAATCCTCCATATTCCACTTCAAAATTTCCAGAGGGTTCTAGACATGTCATCTCTATGCTCTTCTTCATCCTAGGGTACTTAAATTACTGATGAACATATCAATGAACCCATTTTAGGTTTCCTATCCACTTTCACACCAGGACAACTTCCATCTGTTATCTTTGATTATGCTAGGTATATTGCTGATAATATTCATGACCAATTAGTAAAACTACCAATTGAAGGAGTGTTTAGATACACATCCTTCATTTTCCACATGTTCTTATATTTTCAAGCAAATAATTTTCCATTAACCCTTCAAAAGCTTGACATAGAAGGGAATCCTCTTTCAGTTATTTTGTGGACCTCTTTGATCAGGAAAGAGTCCACAGAGTTCACATATGTAGAGTTTTCAGATTCCTTCATCCATCCATTGATTAAAATGTTAACAAATACTGAACAGCCAAGGATAAATGATGAGATGAAGAATATTTTACAGTTTTCAGAGTAGACCAAGACTGGTGATTGGTACTTGTATGAAAAGCACACTGAGATTAGAGTGTTTGGATGCAATTTGTTACCCTACAAGCTACCCAAATTTGTATCAATGAGGGTTTTTTCCTTGGAGTATATCAGGAAAATATTAAACGCTGATTCTATCAATTTCCCAGCAGAAAAAAAGAAAACACAGTTTAAATTGAAGAATCAAGTGGGACCATTCATTTGCAATCATAGAGATGCAGAGGTAGAAGAAATTAAACAGTTATTAGAGTACAGGTTTGAAGAGAGATTTTCTTGGAATTATGTTCCACAAGGGATACTAAGTAAAATAATGTTTAAATGAAAACAAACACCCTACATTCATGAGACAAAACCAGAGATAGAAAAATATGCCAATCAGATTGAGTAGACAAAAAATACTTTAGTAGATGTAGTGAAGAAAAGTGATATTAGTCACACTTTACAATCTGCAGATCAAACAAGAAAAGCCACCAAGAGGGTAAGAGAAGAAGAAATTTATGTTGCTGAAACAACTACTGAAAATAAGTTCAAAATAAGATATAATAAAAGGCCCAAAATAGATTCAGTGGGTAAAGAAAAGGTAACCATTGATGTTGAAGAAACATATATCCCAAATACCAACATAGAGGCTGCCACTTTTATCAGAAATGAGCAAGATACAGAGAATAGAAATGAAGAATAGATTGATAATGGAAATACACAGTTGATAGAGAAACAACAGAACATGGAAGCTTCATCCTCACAAAAAATTAAGGAGAAAGATTTAGATATTCGGGAAAAGTACAAATAGATCAAATTAAAGAATGAAGAGATCAAAAATGATATCTACTCTCAAAATCTGGAAAAGAAAACACCGAGTGTTCAAAATAGACTTTTGATGCCTTTGATTATTCAAACAAAAAGCTAATCATGTCAATATTGTAGCCTACAGTGAAAACTCCAAAGACAGTGGCAGATTATAAGAAGATTGTTTTAGAAGTTCAAATAGAAAAAATTCATGCTCTTGATCAAATAGAATTTCATAGACAGAGTTCAGAGATGTTGTACTCTAATGTTACAACCAAAGCTATGAGTGTTCAGAAACTTCAGAACACTATCACAAACATGAAAGATCAAATGAAACTGGACAAAGCATCGCTATATGCTAAATATCTCAGAATTAAATCCTTGGAAGAATTGGTCTTGCAGGTTGGATATGACCCTGCAAATGTCAAAGCAGCAAAGCAGTTAGTAAAAAAGAAAAATGAAGACATTGTAGCATTGAGGAAACAACTTAAATTGCCATCAAGTGAACATCCTCAAGCCAATGAAATAATAGAAGGATAGAATGAGAAGGATGATATGATGAATTTGATCTTTCAGCTGATAGCACAGATCAAAGAAATGGAGATTCAAATGGATAAACTTATATATTAAAAAGAAACACTAAAAACATCAAAAATTCCTTTAGTTATTCCTATGGTCACTACAGCTGTGCCATCAATTCTAGCAGAAGTGTTGGCACCCAAAGTGCCACTGGCTACTGCAGTGCCAGTGACATCAGCTACAGAGTCATCCACTACAGCAGCTCACCCTACAGATGAGGCCAACAAACTAGTGAAACTTATGGAAGAAATGTCACTTCAAACAAGTGAAATTAACATATTGAAAAATATGGTTGAAAATCTTGAAAATACAAACAAGTTGGCTCAAATAAATTCCAAAACACATGAGAAAAAGGCTATTCAACTAAATGAATAATTGAAGAAGTTACAGAAGGAATTAACCTTAAAAGAATAGATTTCATATGTGAAAAATCATTTATGAAACAATATCATTGCAGCCATCAATGATGTATGGCCCTTTATTCAATTAATTTTTTAATAGAGATATTTATTCAAAGTAGCATTAGAAGAAATTTAGAAGACTAAAGATGAGCTTGATAACAAACCAGAACAAGCAATAGAATTGATCAAGTTTCTTAACAGAAAAACCAAGCAAGAGCTAGAAGAACTTGAGATTACTGACATGACTGAAACTACCCTTGAAATAAGGAAAGTCCTCACCAAGAAGAACTTGATGAAACAGCTCGAGGAGAAGTGTGAGAATATGAATATCACCATAACCAGGTTTATGGTCAAATTTGAGAATTTGAGGCAAAGAAGCTTCCCTAATATTTTGTTCATCAATGAAAAATTAATGCCTTAGGAGGATTACAATAATAAGATCAGAGAATATGCAAAGGAGCAAGTTGAAAAATCAGGTGGACAAGGTGCTCCAACAGGAAAAGTCTTACTCAGAAGTTTTGAGGATTTGTTTTACTTGCAGCATGAGATAAGACGCTTGTCATTAAACAAAATTTTTCCAGGTATACAGAAACAGATGAGAATTTTAGAAATATCAAGAAGATCCAAATTCCAAATGATGAATATTGGGAGTCATTAACAGATTTACTATGAAAGATAAAAAGACAGAAAGATAAAAGATCATTTTTTTTGCTGAATTACAGTCAAAACATATTTTTATTACAGTAGTAAACATATTTTATAGTGGGAAAAGAGTATCTGAGTTTAAAAGAGTATTAGGGATTAAAGAGAATCAGTGAAAGAGTATAAGGCAAGCAGATCAGATTTCAAAATCAACTTGAAATATCTAAAGCCGGCAAGAAGGACACCAAGGCAGCCAACTGCACCTCATCCATAATCAGTTACTATATTTTTTGGATAGATAGGACAACTTGCTGATTTGTTGAGCAGCTATCTCTATTTTGTTGTAAAGATATTTTTACTTTCCTTAGATAAATCCTAGAAGCATTCTAGGATATTTTGTAAAACAATTATGTATAAATACTTCATATTTAGAAGTATTATTGTGGAATAATTTGCTGAAGATTTCTATAGTCATTTTTTATTGGACTTGAAGGCTTTTGTGGTTCAAATCTCAAGTAGCAGACTAGATTGGATCAATTGGCATCATATTTCAAGATTCATGTGATGAGCTATTGAATTGAATTATTTCCTTCTTGTCATTGTTATCTTTCTTTGTTACATGCATCCATAAATGTTTTCCAAATTTGAATGAATAAACAACAATATTACTTCAGGATTTGTTAAAAGCACCCTGTCTTTATTGTTTATCATTTTTATGTTTTCTGTTGATTTCCAGAGTAGGGAACCCTTAATTTATCCCTATTTTGTTTGAACTCTACCTACTACTTCCCTTTTCTGGATCAAAGAACCCTTCCTTTCTCTTTATCCCGATCATATCACCTCACCAAACAGCCTTCCAAGATCTTCATGGGTTATCTATCTTGCCCTGAAAACATTTGACTTCTTGACCTTGATCCTAGCTCTACCTGTTTGATTTTTTTATTCCTCAGCCCAATGGACAAACAGATTTCCCACTATCCATCTCATTAGGTGATTTTTCCCACCAAATCAATCAAACCAAAACCAAATTGCACAATCATAACTAGCCTAATATTTTATAAATTAAAAAAAAGTTAAATCTTATAGAGAGAGCTCTCTCTGAACACTAAAAAGGCTAGATCTTAGAGTTTAAAAGTTGGTATGTGGTTACCTCTAGTATTCTTATACCTTAAACCAAAATCTCACAACTTTAGAATTACTAGAGTGATAACACAGCATTAATGATAACATATCATGTCTTAGAAAAACCTTAAAATTTTGACAATTTTATACCATGGAATTAAAGCCAAATATCGTGACTAAAAAAATATTTAATTTTTCAACATATTTCAACCATGGCATTATGGGAAAAATTTATGACTAAAAAACTTTAAAAATTAACACCCAAATGAAAGTCATTATAACAAGGCTAATTTTTTTTAAAGGATAAAATTATAGAGATTTTAAAATTTTAGCCTAAGACAACTTGACAGGTTGCAATAAAAAATAAAAAAATCAACCATCAAATTGAGACACAGTGTAGGAAAGCTTGACCCATTGTAATGAAAACTTAAATTCCAACCATGAAATTAACACATTGTGGGGTTGGACTCAATCCATTATAACGAAAACTTTAAAAACAACTATCAATTTGACACATAAAGGGATCAGGTTGCTAGTTGATGATCGACACTGACCTAGTAGAAATAAAATAAAATAAAACAAAATAATAAATAAATAGACAAATAATTAAAAAATGAAAAATACAAAAGAGAAAAGAAAAAAACATTGAAAAAAATAAAAAAATAAAAAACTAAAACAAAAAAAAAACAAAAAAAACAAAAAAAAATAATAACAAGTAAATAAAAATATATATTAAAACATAAAAAAATTAAAAAACATGACATCGGCCCTGGGCGGGAGGGGTGTTGCATAGAACCCTGTCTGCTTAGCCCTGAGGCCCCACAAGCCCATGGGCAAGCACAAGTTGATCCCGAGAATTGACTTGTGCCCGCTTAGGGGCCCGCGGGGCCTTAGGCTTGGGCATGCATGCTACTACACATAGAACCCTACTTTCCTAAGCTCAAGGCCTTGCGGGAAGCACCCAAAATACCCATGTCTAACGCCCCATAAGCCATCGCACTGGCATAAGTCGATTCACAAAATTGACTTATGCCCACATAAGGACCCACAGGCCTTGGGCCCGAGAATCGACGTGTGCTCATCTAAGGGCAGGAAGGGCCTTAGGCCTGCGTGGGTATGGGCTCTCCATGGAATCACTTTGTACTCACCCATGGGCCCAGAGGGCCTCGGGCCTAGGCGGGAAGGGTTCTTTGTGCAACACCCCTCCCGCCTAAGCCCGAAGCCCTGCAGGCCCCTAAGTGGACTAGGAAGGTTCTTACCCCCCAAGGCTTCACAGGCCCCTGGGCAAGCGAGGCCAGAATTGGTATGGCTTGACCAAATGCCTACGAGGCCTCATGCATGGGAGGAGGGGGAGCTATGTGCAGCATCCTGGCCTCTGAGGTGCGAGGCCCCACAGGTCCCTGGGTGTGCAAGGCCCAAGTTTGTAGGGTCGTTGTCATAGGTCAATTTGGGCATCAGTGCCCATGAACTGGTCAAAATAGACATCATCCCTAGGACCAATGAAATAGGGTCTATCAGCTGCTTACATTTCAGTTGCTATATGCCCTAATAGAAGAACGAATCGTTCATGGCTTCTATTGTGAGATTTCCAAGGTTGAAGTATATGTTATATCACTTATGAAATCACCAACACTACCTCTAAAGGGAATAACTGCGTTGCATATGTAGCATCCTCCATTCAAGGGTGCATTGCAATGCACTTCCCGATATTCAAGAGTTTGTTGGTCAATTGGGAGCGAAATTCTCATTTTTCTGGAATCTCCACATGGCCAGTGCCTTCTAGAAGAGTTCATGTGTGTCAAAATTCGAATCCAAGTGTCCATCTAACATCTCTAAACTTGGGAACATGTCTTTCCTATTATTAGACAATCATTCATTGAGAAACTACCATTAGTTTCCCTATAAATTGAGCACAGATCCTAGTGTTAAGGAGGGAAGAATTTTCGTAAAGAAATGTTGCAAGATTCTCATTTGAGAGAGTGAAAGTACTGATATGCTGCTCGTGCGATGTTGGATGTGATGAGGTTGGGATGAAGCTGGTGTTGGTGGCATCAAATCGATCATTGGTTGTAACCTCCCCCTTCTACTCTTTAATAAATATTGTTATTCATTTTCCCATACATGTATCTATTTATGTTTCTATTTCTCATGCAATGGAATCTTGAATGATATATATGTTTCACATCTAATCGATTTGAGTGATTAAGATAAGTAGGCATCTGTATATTGCAATATGTTTGTTATTCTCTGTTTATGCTTGCAGGAATCAATCTGGTGATCTGAGTTAGATTGAAGGCGACAACAAAAGTGACAAAAGGAGAAGGAGAAGCCCTTGGATTGCAAGTAGGTTCATCTATCATTCCGCGTGTCTATTTATTTCAGAGAAAGTGATAGAAAATACTTTCATCTATTGTTCTATGTGCCCAACACCACACTTAGGGAATTTTATTCATCTGTAGATCATAATTCTGCATGACAAATTGGCAACTCCGCTAGGGAGTTTCCTATCATTCCTGGTGTTTTTTCCTCTTCTAATATTCATCAGTAGCATCTAATTTCAGTTATTATAATTTTTAATGAAATAATTGCATTAGAAGTGTGTTCTATAGCTTTCATTTTCAATCACTGCTGCGCCCAACACACTATTGGTCAAGACACAGTGCACTGCAATGCACTGTCTCCCACTCAAGGGTGCACTGCAACGCACTTTCTCCCTTTAGAGATTGCGTTGCTCCCTTAGCTAACCAAATTCCATTCAAAATTTTCATTTCTATCATTCTCATCCATTTGTTTGATGTATTTTCAATTGTATGATACCTCTTAGAGACCAATGAACTTACCTGATTCTTCCTCCTTTGAAAAGTGAAATTTGTTCAATGTTTATTTAGTGTTTTTTCTTTATCATTGGAAAATAAAATTCAAAGTATTTTATTTCTGCTTTAGATCCATTTTTTTTTAAAGGAAATTTTCGTTAAATTCTTCATTTCTTGTAGGAAAAATTGTAGTTCCATTATTGTTTTTTCCTAAAAGATAAATTGTTGTTAAATTCCTCGTTTCTCAAAGAAGAAAACACTTTTTTTTGTTGATTTGATGCATATAGTTTCCTTTCTTGCATTCACATTAAGGGAGCTAAAATAAAAACATGCATGTGCATATAGTGAATTGTGTGTGTTGGATAGGAACAAGTTAGGAAAGCTGCATTTTAGTTTGTGCTCTTTTTTGTTTTCTCTAAAATTGATTGCTCTTTCCCTTAGTAGCTAGGATTTTCATTGAAAAAGCTAAAATTGAAAATTTTTCATATCATTTTAGTTTTCATTTTTAGTAATTTCCATCACATCACGCAGTGAACCTCAAATACAAAATTTCTAAACAAAATCAACTTAAAATTTACATCAATTTACCTAAGAAATGTACTTCCTCAAAATATTCTCAATGAGGTTAGAGGTGAATTGTGCTCCCTGATCAGTGACTATTTAACGATAACATTTAGAAGGTCTAGACTAGAGACATATTTCAGCATTGTTAAACATAGCAATTGTCGTTAACTTTTCTGTGGTACATTCTGAGTGTGATACCTAACTCCATGTACATAATTATATCAGAGCTCTTCCATGTACCTTCGGGCATATTGGGTGGTGTTCTAATACGAAAAGTATAAGGGGGTGCTCTCACTATGTGGTTTCGCATTAGACATCGTTAATACAGACGTGGGCCTCCACGTACATTTGGGTATATTTAGGAGGACAAATTTAGGTTGATATCCATCCATAGTGAACCGATTCGTTCGCCTTGTAACTTGTGATACACCGAATACATCATTCAGGGAGATTGCCTGCCCATACTTCTTCGTTCGCCAGGAGGTATTCTGCAATTCACAATTACTTGGTAAACCTTTTTCCTAGAATTACCCCTTTTAGTTTTTTTATTTGTTTTTGGCCGTAAAATAAATCAGTCATCGTGGAAGAATAACATCCCTTTCCCTGTCATTCGCATAGAATAGCAATGAAACCACCTTTACCACTAGAAGCCACTTTTGGTCAGCAAAGGCGACATCGCTCTACAGAAACTAGTACTATTAGTGCCTCTGGTGCGACATCATCTTCACATATACTAGAGTTAGCACAGGTTGTTTCTAAAAATCCTAGTTCATCTACTATTGTCGATATGGAGCCCTCATAGCGACCCGCAGTCATGGTCCATCCAATCAGTGATACCATACCTCTGAAACCGATGGTGTTCAACTAGAAGTTGATCCAGATCCTGTCACTTTTTTTCCAGAACATATGAATCCCAAAGTCAAACGACCAAAATTTGTTCCTCTATTGGTCTCCCCACAATCTATTGTAGCCATTGAGTCTCCCATATCGTGCAATCAACCTCATGAAATATACTTTGGGCCTGACGGTGAAATCATTCCACCTAGTTTAATTTCAATTAAATAAATACCATAAGATGAAACACCTTTAACTCCAACTCATTTTGGGGTGGAGCTTTACCTGTATGAGTCTTTTCCTCAATCACCTGCCTCTTCTTTTGTTCATCCTATGTCTATTAGAGTTCTTGTAGATCCAATAGGGTATACATTTGGTCAAATAACCATGCCTGAGCCAACATCTTTGGCTGGACCATCTATTCCAGATGCGACAACACCTTCTCTTGCTACCTCGTCGATGTTCACAACTACACCAGAGTCACATTTATATGGCGACCCTTCCATCCCACCTAGTTACCAATCTTTATCTGGAACCTTCTTTGGTACATCCTCAAACCCATAGAATTCACCAATTTCATTATCTGGCATTATAACTGGTGAATCTATAGTGAGTACTAAATGGCTTGATCCTTTATATACATCATCAGGGCAATATCAAGCTGGTCCATCTGGGTATATTCCATCCAGTACAATTTCGACTGGACTTCCTGCATTTAGAGAAAAATAATTTCCATCTTATTATACTCCTCATGTTGGGGGGGAACCTATGGTCACCCATTTTGACATTACTCTTTCATTATTTGATCATCCTAATGTCGGAATGAATGTTTGTCAGTGGCAGCCCACTCTACCCATCCAAACACAAATGGTTGTTCAATCGTATCAACCGATTCAACTTGTTTTAAGCATATCAATTCCCCTTGTTATTACATCTTTACCCTTGTTACAGACTAAAAATTTTATACCTCAATTGTCTCAGGCGGGTCCTTCAACCCAATACCCTCAAGTATTGGGCCCATAGACTCCAACTCCTTCGGTTGGTTTACAACAACCACCTGTATATGGAATCATTTATTCACAAGCTGGATTACCATATTATGGGATTTCACAGCCGCAACCAAGTTATACCTATCCTCAACTGAATCCAAGCTATCCTAGTTTGGGTTATAATGTTGGTGGATAGACCCCTTGGCGGCCACAAGTGCAAATGCCACAACCTTCATTTCAACAAGCAGCGTACCCAGGTTTTGGTCGACAGAATCCTCAAGCATTTTATTATCAAAACAACCCTTATCTGGGTTACCAGCAACAAATTCCTTATGCTGGTGCTATTGCTCAAAGTCGTGTTGCCCAAGAAATTCCATCATACCCTGGCTATGCTCAACCTAACCTAAATTGACAGTTTCCCTTTGTTGCAACTTTAGAGTTACCAGATTTAAACTAGCTCATCAATGATCTAATCAATTACACTCCTTGGTGGTCGGTGATACCTCATAAATTACCCTCAAATATTCCTAAGTGAAATTGAAACCCTAGAGAAGAATCGTCGATGCATGTTACGACTTATCATTTTTTGTGTTCATATAACTCCCTAAATGATGACTCGTTCGACTATGTCTTTTCCAACTTACGCTCACTAGTCTGGCCGTGCAATGGTACATTGAGTTGCCAAGAGCTTCTTTTGATAATTTCACTACTCTAGCTACTGCCTTTTTGACCCACTTCCATTTACCCATATGATATGAAACTAGAACATAAATCCTGAATAATTTTAAATAGACTAATACTACTCACATTTCTGATCATATTCATGAGTGGCATCGTCGTCATACAATGATTAAGACATTTGTTCCTGATCAGCTTCTTATTGAGTGGTTAATTAAGTCCCTGTTACCATTTATAACTGAGGATGTGACTAAGGGAGGCGTCGTCACTAAAGAGCATGTCATTGCTCATGCCCAATATTTACACTTGATTTACACTCAGTCTGGCACGCTCTACGAGAAAATTACCAACACGCCGAGATCTAACTTTATTGTTCCTCCTCCATATAAGGACTCTCATGCCTAAGACGGTATGATTGTTACTACAAGCACACATCACTCTACTGCATCCGATCCTGAACCTTCTTCCAAAATCCATGTCGTGTCATCTGGCAAGGGAAAAAGTGACAAGCAACCCAGAAGTAAGAAAAAGGGGAAATCAAAGAAAAAGAAAAATTATACCCTGCAGGAAAGATCATCTGATCAATCATCTGGAAATTGGAAACCTTGCTACCCTTACATAATTTAATGAGGAACACTTTGTTTGATATTGTCCTCACCGCGCCGAATTCTCAAAATTAGTTAAGACCTTGCATGCATCCGCAATGTTGACAGATCCATTTCTGAATCTAGACACAAATTTGGTTATTACGGATCCAACTTCTAGTTCCCAAGTGCTTATGTTGTCTGTCATGAAGCCATCGACTGATGTTTTGGTGTCAAAGAATAATAAATATTACAGTAGTTATGCTATTGATCAACGTACTACCTCGACCACGAATCCATCTACGGAATCGATATTGCCAACTACTATTCCTGAATTGACAATCAAGTCACCGAAGGGAGTCGTTCATAAATCGACATTT
Source organism: Pinus albicaulis (assembly GCA_034641835.2). NCBI lineage: Eukaryota > Viridiplantae > Streptophyta > Pinopsida > Pinales > Pinaceae > Pinus > Pinus albicaulis. Next base: position 627,603,928 of record CM076580.1, on the reverse strand, counting down.
AATCCTCGAGCCCAAGCTACTCAAAATTATAATATAGTTGAAGATTTGGCTCAATCCCCTTTAGCTATGTCAGCGCTTGAGGTGCTTCAAAATTTTCCCTCCCAGAAGTAGGGTTTGTTGTCAGAAATTGGTGGAATTGATCCGAGAGATTCCAATCTCATAGTATTTAATCATATGGGCTATGTGCCGCATTTACCAACAAAATTGGAATTATCCATCCAATTAAGTGTTCTCAATCACCTTGTTCATCGTAAAATTATCGATGAGGGAGCATCTACATTCATTATGTCTCTAAATTGTTGGAAATCACTTGGCTTGCTGTGCTTATCTCAATCGCCTACGACGTTAAAAGCTTTCGACGGATGTACATATAAGTCTTGCAGTATTATCAATAACCTGAATGTTGAACTAGGGGGGGGGGAATAAATTTTGAAGTTGAGGTCGTTGACGGACCCCTTGATTACAACATTTTACTCAAAAGGCCATGGGTATATGCTATGACTGCGATAGTCTCTACATATTTTAGAATGATCGCCTTTCCACATAAAGGTGTTATCACAGTCATCAATCAACTATCCTTCTTTGCCTCCAGTTCCCAGGTAACTAGAAGTGTTTCATTAGTTCACGCACCCAAACTCGTACTTCATAACATTGGTGTAGGACTCTTAAAGGATTCCACTCTCATGGGAACCTTTGCATTGCCGTCACCTGCGATGTCGGTAGAAATCGCAAGCATAAAGACCCCCTACATGATATCTTACACTCCATCTGGCTTAAGAAAGATTATGGGTGATTATGAATTTGTTACGTTGGATGATTTTTTGTTGCCCAACCCAATTGAGTTAGAATAGCAATCAATCTACATGGCTTTGGCAGCGAATCCGAAATCATCATCGTCAGTCGTTTGGGTTGATCGTTCATTAGATTTTGGTACTCCATCTGATACTTTCTCCTCAAATTTATTGGTAGATAAGAATATTGTAGAATCCATGATGGTAGAAGGAGAACCATGGGAAGAGAATCATCATTTCTCCCATATTCAATATTACGAACAAGATAATCTTAGTGAACTATACCACCCACCGATCAAAACATTCTTTTTGAATTACTTTCCCATTAATGAAATTGAATCTGAGCGAAATTTATCAAATATTGAATAAACCATTTCTATCGATATTTCGACCAAACCCGTCGTTGTTGAAAAAATTCATGTTGGTGTGCCTTGTTCTCCATCAGAACTTGAAACATATCACTCTCTCTTTTGTGAATTTCATGATGTAATTTCTTGGTCTTATGAGGAAATTCCAAGAATATATACTAGTATCATTGAACACACCATTAATATATACCCTGATGCCAAACTAGTACATCAACACATTCGTCATGTTCATCCAAAGAAGGCCGCTGCCATTAATGCAGAAGTTGAAAATTTTTTGCGTGTTGGTTTCATTTACCCTGTTTCACTAACTGAGTGGGTTTCTAACATTGTTCCTTTTATGAAAAAACAATGAAGCATCAAAGTGTGTGTCGATTATCGAGATGTCAATATTGCTTGTCCAAATACAACTATCCTACTCCCTTTATCGACTATATTATTGACGATTGTGAAGGATGCCAAATATTTTTCATCATGGATGGATTTTTTGGCTACAATAAAATCAATATCCACCTAGAGGACCAATATAAGACATCATTCATCTGTCCCTAGGGCACATTCGCCTATCAGAAACTCCTATTTGGTTTAAATAATGTTGGGGAAACTTTTCAGAGAGCAATAGATTATGCTTTCAATGACATCAAGCACATTGTTCAACCCTATCTAAACAATTTACCTGCACATTCACTAAACTAGACTAATCACCTGATGCATTTGAAAGCTATCTTTTTATGCTTCTGATACTACAAAATACACCTCAATCCACATAAATGTGTGTTTTGTGTTGGTTCTTATCATTTTCTAGGATTCGTCGTCTCAAAAGAAGGAACTTGAATTGACCCACTAAAGGTCCAGGCCATTCTTGATTTGTCTGTGACATAAAATTTTCTTCAATTACAGAAACTTTAGGGAAAGGATAACTTCCTAAGGAGATTCATACCCAACTACGCTGAAATGGCAAAAGGATTTACTCAGCTCTTGAAAAATGGGATTCCCTTCCATTGGAATAAGGTTGCACAAGCTTCTTTTGATGTTTTCAAGGATACACTTATCCAGGCGTCATTAATGTATACCCCTAATTATCAGAGTGATTATTTCTTATATATCGCTACGAGGACCATTGCTATGGTATTGGTCCAAGTAGAAAATGGGATAGAACATCCGATCTATTATTTGAGTCATAATCTCAATGATACAGAAGTGAAGTACTCATACGTAGAAAAGATTGCCTTGAAGACTATTTAAGTTGTCCAAATATTTCACCACAATATCCTATTTTGGAAGACCATTTTCATTTCAGATTGCAACCCCATGACTTACATCTTATCACATCAATTTCCGGGGGGAAATTATTCAAAATGTATTGTCATTTTGTAGGAATTTAATTTGGAATTCATCAAATCCAAGTCAAAGAAGTCTTTAGTTTTGGCTGAGCTTCTCTGTGACCTTCCCTATGATAGTGCTACTACTACATCGGAACCATATATTCCTGATGATTCTCTATTTCTGATTGGACCATATGATCCTTTTTATGGGGATTTTATCATTTATCTCCAGATCCAGACTTTTCAGCCTGATACCTCTCGCTCTGACTAGTGACGTATTCAATACGAAGCAAAAAATTATCTGATCATCGGCAATACACTTATTCCTCATGGTGTCGACACAATTTTAAGAAGGTGCCTCACTCATGAGGAGGCCGAATTTTTTTTAAATGATTGTCATGTTGGGGATTATGGTGGACACTTGCCTAGATACGCTACTGCACAGAAGATATTCTATGTTAGTTAATTTTGGCCTACCATATTTCGCAACTGCATCCTCACGGTCAAAAGTTGTCATGCATGCCAAATATTTGATCATAAAATCTGCAAACTTCTAGCACCAATGCATCATGTTGTATCTGTGGGACCATTTTCAAAATGGGGCATTAACTTCATGACCTGTAACCCTAATTCATTCGGGGGGCATGGTTATATTATTTTCACAGTAGAATACTTTACCAAGTGGGCCGAAGTGATGCCTACATTCAATAACACAGGACAAACAACTGCATTCTTTTTCTTTAATCATGTCATTTCACAGTTTGGGGTCCCACAGGCTATAGTCACAGATCATAGTTCACATTTTCGTAATCTTATAATGAATGAGCTTACTACCAAATTAGGATTTTCGCATGATAGTTCTACTCCTTATTATCCACAATCAAATGGACAAGTTGAGGTTATTAACAAGATTCTAAAATGAATGCTTCAATGAATGATAGGAGTTCATAAAATAAATTGTCATTTAATCATGTACTCGGCTTTGTGGGCATACCGAACCTTGGTGAGAAACGAAACTAGATTTACCCCCTTTCAATTGGTGTATGGTCTAGAAGCTATCTTTCATATCCAATGTGAAATACTGTCATTAAAACTCACAATCGACTTGTTACCTGAAACCTCTGCTGAAGAAGTGCATCTTTTTAAACTCATCCATCTTGATGAAACGTGTTGTGAATCCCAATTTTCCAACAAAGTGCATAAGAGACGTAGAAAGGTGCAATATGGCAAACAAGTCTAGCCTTGCATTTTCTCAAAGGGTGACCTAGTCCTTCTTTATGGTCAAGAATCTAATGTAATAGGTATAGGAAAATTTGATCCATTATGGCATGGCCCCTATATTGTCAAAAGAGTTCTTGCTAAGGGCACCTATGAGTTGGTAGATTACAATGGAATTCCATTGGCGCAACCCCGAAATGGGTTGTATCTGAAATGTTACTATCCTTAAACATGAGCGTAGTAAACTGTTTTATTATATTTTATCTATGTTTTTTATTTGCATTTACTGTCTTAGTTTGTTTTTCTAGAGTTTTCTTGAAGTTAGTAATGCGCTTTATATTTCATTGTAGATGTTTGAATCTTTAGAACCATTTGTTGGGTATGTATATGGTGCTAGTTGTAGTATGCAGAATCTATCCTTTGTAGTGTGGGCCATTTTCGCTTTGAATGACAAGTTAGTGAGTTTTCAAGGGATTTGTATTGTTCGATATACCAACAATATCGCTGAGTGTAGCACATTGATCGAACTTCTCTCTGATGTCATTTCATTTGGTATTAACTACATCATCATTAGGTTAGACTCAAAACTTGTGGTACTGCAACTTACTAGTGTTTATATTGTCAGAAATCCAACACTGCATCATATGTTCCTAAGAGTTTGACTTTTGGAAAGAAATTTTGATTTCAATCAATATCAACACATTTCCAGAAACTTGAACACATTAGCTGATTATTTAGTGAATTATGTTATAAACATATATTTGCGACACATGTAAAGATATATTCACATAATTGAATAGGATTGCGCAATAAAAATAGGAAAAAAACGAAAACCAATAGATATATAGTTATAGGTTTTACAAAATTTGTGCCCAAGACACATTGGTCATCTAACCTCAAAATGTATGCAACGTGTCAAAAGTAAACTAGTGTTCTCATGATAACATGCTACTGATCTAGCTATCCTACGCAGTAACCACATCCACCAGTTAGGAATGCCAATAGTATGGTGCTGCAGTCGAATTGGTAACTCTTTGATCTGGAATTTCATAATCTCGAAGGTCAACCCCTGTATGTGCTTCTAAAGCTCAGCAAGAATCTTAGCCAAATCCAAATCCTAAATGACTGCTCTCCCAATAGTCGTCTTTGTTGGCTCATCCGCTCCCTGCTTTGGCTGTCCCACTGGTCGAACTCGACCTACATCTGCATACATCAAAACTTTATTTTAGTCTTGGGAAAACATTAAAATACAAAAGCATGTATAAACCTTAGAAAAATAAAAAAACATGGTCAAAAAATTCTTACCAATTGCACCCCACTGAGCACCTTCTAGTAAAACTAAATCTGGATCTCCTCGGAATTCGATGCCTGCATATGCATAGTCATCGAGGGCGATAATCTGTCACCTGAACTAGGCAAAGAATGCAGTCGAGAACACGATGGTAGATTGACCGACATGTCTGGCCATCAGTTCTACCCATCTCTTCATCCTTGGATCTCTAGGGTTAGATATACCCAGCGTCACATGCTGAGGTTGCATCAGTGGAATCCGCTCTAAGGTAAAATAAATGAGGATTGAACCATAGTTTAAATTTTTCTTCCTTCCTCCTTCTGCCTTGCTCAGTTTCTCTTTCATTTGAGAGAGTAAAACTTCATCTCAGTTGAAATTTTTTGGTTCCATGAACTCTAGTGCATACTGCATGTAAGATTTTTTTGCTACGTGTAGTGTAGTGGTACCAGCAGGCTTTGCGATCATGAATAATATGGTTCTCAATGGAAAATCACAAACATTGCGAATGTTTATTTTCCCATCCTTTCTTAGGCTCTGGCCCTAGATTGCAATACTGCAATATATAGTCTATCACCATCTCTCCTTCGAGAGCATACCCTGAGAGAGAAATGGGTAGGCCTCTCCTCGACAAGCCTGTCAGAAAATAGATATCCTCCACTAAAATTGGGACCACTTTGTCTCCAATATGAAATTCTTCAGTCGCTAGATCCCATGCACGAACAAGGAACTCAAAAATTTCCATCTGTTTCCTCATACTAGATAATCTAAAGTACTTCAGCAACCCACAGTCTCTGAGGGCTCTTACAGTACCTAGATCATTTAGGGAAATCATGTTTTTTTTTCTCATGTTCTCTTTCCCTCCAAGTAATTGCCATTTTTTTTCGTTGAATCCTTGAAACACAACCATAAGACTCATAAGGACCGATTTCATACAAAAAATTAGGACAAATTTGGGCACACTGCAAAGAACAAAAATGTGAATTTCCCCCAAATCACCCCTGGTCAAGGGACAGTGCATTTAAAGTGCACCTGGCCTTCAATTCCAGTGTAGTGCAACACACCTTTCGACATTCAAGGGCGCGTTGCCCTGTTTTCAAAATAAATTTACCCTAAGGAACCCAAATCCCTAAAAAATTGCAATGAAAAGAAGAAAAAAGACTACTAAAGGAAAGAGGAGGTTTATGGCACCAACCTGGATCAAACAACGAGTAAAACCATCCATAGAATCGATCATAATCAACAGCTAAAGTTCAGGGGCAAAAATAGGCTCAAAGCTCCAAAAATGAACAATAAAACTCCTTTAATTAGTCATTTCATTATTTTCAAATCATACTTATTGTTATGACTATGGTTTTTGTCATTTTTTATCATCAAACAGGTATTTTTAATCCATTTGACGTTGTTCTGAATAATTTTACAGCTGACATAGCAAATTAATCATGCATAATTATTTCAGGAATGATTTAACCACAAAGCATACTTTTATCCTTATTTTAAAGCTTTGATAAAAATGAAAAATGACTTGAAGTGCATGTTTATCTCTTTTTTGAGCTTTGATAACGGCAAAAAAGGAACCCCTGGAGTCTTCTTTTAGCTCTTTTCAAACTCTGATATTGTGAAAATATTGTCGAGCACTTGTCTTTGCGAGCTCGTAAAATTAAATGAAATGACATCTACTCAATATAAGTTTAACCCTTTTTCGGACTGAGGTAGATTATTTACGAAAAAGGAAAACCTTAGTCGAACATGGCTAGGAGGTTCTCTCGAATATTATTTTACACTTCTTCTGATCTGAACGAAAAACTTATGAAAAAATACTCAGGGAGTTTTCTTTTTTCCTCTTTTTCAAACTCTCTAAATATGAAAAAGGATCGGACTGTGACTATCGTTAGGCTCGTTAAAACATAAAATAGGAACGACCTTGTCGATCATGGCAAGAATCGAGTTTCATTTATCACTACACTCATTAAATTATTAAATAGTGATGCAGATTCACTCGAAGGGTTGAATTATAGATCAAGCATATGTTATCCTCCTCAAGCTTGTTAAAAAATAAAGAGGTATTGGTTGACAAATAATCGGGGAAAATTTGCGAAAGTGAACAAAACTTTTGCGGTAGCAAGTCGCTCTTGAACATGACACTTCACTCCATCATCATGATTGTTTGGGTTGGGTAATATTATTTATGATTCATTCATACCTATGGTTCATAATACCTTCAAGTTGATTTTAGGTCAATTCTGCCAACTCATCTTAGTGTCATTGATATGTTCAAGAGAATTCATCTAGTGAATACTCATTTTTCTGCAATACTCATAAACCTTCATTTTCATGACAGTCATCTCTGAACATTTCTATATCAAGTCACATTTTGTCTCTGAAATTAGTAACTCTCGTTTCGTGATAAAGTGGCTTCCTATCAACATCAAATCATCATGCAGGAAGTTTACTTAGAAACATCATCTTCCAGTACCATGAGGCTTGTTACAGCATCGACAATATTCTTGCTTCCAGACCTTTGACCAAAATATTTTTTTGGCATTCGACATCAAATAATCTATTCGCGCCTTACGAAATGTATTGTAGTACCTTGAGAACCATTAACATCCATGGTGGTTATCTCACGTTTGTTAAGAGCTCACATCATTCGCTGGTAATCAAACGATGTCTTACCATGTTCAACTACAAATCATATATTCGCATGGCTAGACTTATACCTGAACGGTCGAGTGAATGAGATAAAGAAGAACCCAAATCTAGTTTTATCCATCTGAGCTGCAATTTGAGGATTATTCTACACATCATCTGTACGATGACCTTACATAAATATCGTCATCCGAACATGGGCCTATATCTGTAGGCATGTATGTATTGGGCAACATTCTAATGTAGATGACTTTCTACACTATGTACATGTTATTAGATAGTTTATGTGTTGAGCATGGGAATGCCTCCCTCAACAATTTGTGATCAAAATGAAAATATCATGATGTAATATATTGTAATATTGATGCAGATCGCGACTCTGCTTCAGTTCCATCTCATCACATCGTAAAGCATCTCATTCAAAAAATATTATTATTATTTCAACTTCATGCTTTAGGGGGTAGCTGTCATAGGTCAATTTGGGCATCATCCCCGATGACCTGGTCAAACTGGACATCATCCCCAAGACCAATGAAATAGGGTCTATCATCCCCTTACATTTCAGTTGCTATATGCCCTAAGATAAGAAAAATCATTCATGGCTTCTATTGTGAGATTTCCAAGGTTTGAAGTATATGTTATATCACTTATGAACTAACCAACATTGCCTCTAAATAGAATAATTGTGTTGCATATGCAGCATCCTCCATTCAAGGGTACATTGCAATGCACTTCCCGACATTAAAGAGTGTGTTGGTCAATTGGGAGTGAAATTCTCATTGTTCCAGAATCTCCACATGGCCAGTGCCTTCTAGAAGAGTCCATATGTGTCAAACTTCGAATCCAAGTGTCCATCTAAAACCTCTGAACTTGGGAACATGTCTTGCCTATTATTATAAATTCATTCATTGAGAAAATACCATCATTTTCCCTATAAATTGAGCATAAATCCTTCTGCTAAGGAGGGAAGAACTTTGGTAAAGAAATGTTGTTGGATTCTCATTTGAGAGAGTGAAAGTATTGATATGTTGCTAGTGTGATGTTGGATGTGATGAGGCTGGGATGAAGCTGGAGCTGGTGGCATCAAATAGATCATTGGTTGTAACCTCCCCCTTCTACTCTTTAATAAATATTGTTGCTCATTTTCCCATATATGTATATGTTTATGTTTCTATTTCTCATGAAATGGATTCTTGAAAGATATATGTGTTTCACATCTAATCGATTTGAGTGATCAAGATAAGTAGGCATCTGTATATTGAAATTTTTTTGATGTTCTTTGTTTATACTTGTAGGAATAAATCTAGTGATCTGAGTTGGATTGAAGGCAACAACAAAAGCGACAAAAGGGGAAGGAGAAGTGCTTGGATTGCAAGTAGGTTGTTCTATTATTCTGTGTGTATATTTATTTTAGAGAAAGTGATAGCAAAGTCTTTCATCTGTTGTTCTAAGTGCGTAGCACCACACTTAGGGAATTTGATTTATCTATAGATCATAATTCTACATAACAAGAGTCAATTTTTTTTTTGTTTTATTTGAATTTAATTATTATTTTGTATTTTTTTATGTTTTCTTTAATTTTTTTTAATTGTTTTTTATGTTTTTTATTTCTTTATTTTTATTTTAACGCTTTTTTTATCAATTATTTTTTTTAATGTTTTTTTTTCTAAAAAAAATGTTTTAATGTGTTTTCTTTTTTAGTTTTTATTGTTTATTAGGTTTTTCATTTTCAATGTTTTTTTTTAATTTAATTGTATTTTTTATTTCAATTTTTTTATGGATTTTTTGTAATGTATGTTTTGTTCTATTTTTTGTTAATTTTACTTAAAATCTTATCTGATTTTTTTTTTAAACAAAAAACGTAAAATGTCATCATCTTTGAATATAAAATTCATAAAAAATTCATAAAATTTGCTATTTTTTCAAAAAAAATTATTCAAAATTTTTATTAAATTTTTTTATTTAACATGTCATCTTTAGCGAAAAGGTCATGAAATACATAATTTTTTAATTATATCTATATGCAAAATATGTTTTCTTTGTCGAGTGTTTAAATTTATTATTTTTTAGTGACAATTATTTTATGTGTTTGAAGTATTAATTAACGATCTATAAATATATAAAAAAATCCTAACATAAAATATTAATGTTATTATTTTTTGTAAACTTCGCAAAAAAAAAATCATTATAAAAATAACATTACAAAGAAAAACAAAAAACACATGTTTGGAAAACCATTAAAAAATAAACATCTTAGAACGAAAAACAAGAAGAAGAATACGACAACTGAAAATGGTTAAATAATCAACATTTAAATATTATGCATACTTAGGACATAAGAATATTTGAAATGTAAAAATATGACTTAAAAAAAATGTTGATGTTTTTCAAAATCCAAATGAAAATCACCAACATTTCAAAAAAAGATTCACACCTGATACATAAAAATTTTTAAAGTGCCAAAAATAATCTCTTTAAAAAAATGTATTGATGTTGCATCAACACTTTCCAAAATCAACATAAAAATCATTAACAATTTAAAAAAAATCATCATACTTAATACAAAAAATGTAAACTTTGAAACAAGAAGTATAAACTCAAAATGGGAACTCTAGCCAAAAAAACCTCAAAAAACATGAAAAACAACCCAAAAACGAAAAGTGTATATTCCAGAATGAGGTTTTATTTTTTTCAGATTTGATTTTCAAAAAAAAATAAAAAATGGTGGTAAAACAAATTTTTTTGTGCCAAACAAATGGAAAAAACACACTAATGTTGTTGCTAGAATACCATTTTTATTTTTCGGGTACAATTTCAATGTTTTTTTAGTAATGATGTTAAATATAAAATAATGGGATTTTAAACACATTAAAATTCCAATAATTTTCATCCATATCGTTAAACATATAATATCATGATACTAAAAATCCCTAAAATTATTATTGTTTTCAACCATAATGTTAAAGATAAAAAATTAAATAAAAAAAAATGACAATTTTTCATCCATAGAATTAAAAAACATTAGTTTTTCAACATATTTGAACCATGATATTATGAACAAATTATATGACTAAAATAATCAAAATATCAATACTTGTAGATTGAATAAAATGTGAATTATTTCTCTAAGTTATTATTGCATTGTGAATATTCTAAACAAATAAATTCATCATAATTAAAACATATAATCCAACAAACATAAAAACGATTCATAAATTCATGTAAGATCTTATGGAGTTAAAATATTTATTTCAAGTTACCATGCAAACATCATTTAAATGAAGTGTCTTACATAATTATTCAAAATCACTTATATGTTCTTGCACACCATCAGAATTCACATCTTCAAATGAATGACTGGACGCAGATGAAGATGTTCCATATTTTTCTCTGTCATCACCTAGTGCCCCATCTAAGTTAACATGCATGCCCACTATTTGAGGTTTCAAAAGTCTTATATATCTACGATTGGGTTCAACAAACTCTAAACTCAGCATTGTTTCTTCTAGTAGTGACCTCTTCAGAATCTCTATCGTCCTAAAGCGAAGAGTTCCTCTCTTTGTTAAATTGAAGTCATAAACAAGTATGTCAACTTCCTCCAATTTTAAGAGGTTTTTGTGGTGACGATTTATATTTTTACCCTTTATTTTTCTCTTTCCACCAATTTTTGTATCAACTACCATCTCTATCTTGTGCACACCATTGAATGGGTGTGTATTTTTGGCATACCAATGTACTTCAACACCTGTAACATCTTCATTTTTTGTAATGACCTTTATAACCTTGGAAACCAAGAATGGATATCCATGTGCATCTCCATCTGTTAACACTGTGATCATGCAACCCTCCTTAATATCTTGTATTGAACCCTGCAAAGGTCTTCCATGGCTTCACATTGTGAACGAGATCTTCTAGAACCAATATACATTTCTCTTTCCTCCACCTGTGAAGAATTAATAATACCTTGAGATTGTTGTTGTTCAACAATGTTTGTTTCCTCATGTTCATTTGTAACATTTTTTGGCAAATAAATGGAGTCTTCAAAATCATATCTTCATTTGTTGATCTTGAAAGGATATCACTCTGATCATTGAAAAAAGACTCCCACCAAATTGAATCAACAACATCAAAGTACTCATATGTATATCTAATAGATTTTTTAATTTCTTCTAGGAATTTTGAATAATCTATATCTCTCTTCTGCCTTCGTGCATTATGAACTTCAGAAATTAACTGTAATAAAAATACATTTCATGCAATATTGGATGATCTGGAATGAACTTCAGAAATTCCAAACTTGATAACGGTGCCCATTTTGCAGTAGTTGAATACATCTTTCCCCATATAAGTGTTTTCCCATCAATTTTTTTGATACGAAATTGATGTTGGAAGCTAATGTCATTAATTTGTTCAATCCATTTCTCCTCACCATGTGATCCCAAAATAAACCTTCGTGTGTCAACAATTTCTTCTAACACATGAAAAGAAGGCTCTGGCATATATGATTTTTTAATACATTCAATTAATGATGGTAAGCTTCCAACATCCTTCATCCTCAATGTTACTGAAAAATGACTAAATATTATGATCAATATGATCATGAGTGTGACAAACAAGATGGAAATCAACCTTTAACTTATGAAAAATTCTCAATTCAACAAGCATGTTTAGATATCCAAAAACAATCTGATTTTTCTTTCACAACCAGTGTTGTCCAATTGTAGATACAAAACTTCAGGAAGATTACCAAACCAATGAGAAAGCACATCATGACTTATGGTTATTTTCATATTTCCATCATTATGATTATTTGGAGCTGTGAGGTAAACTCTTGGCGACATTTTTCCATTGAAGACCATACAGTTGAACAAGTGAAACTAGATAAAAAATTTCTCTTGTAAATTTTTGGGTATGCGAACAAAATGTGGTAGAAGTGTTTTCTTCTAGTCCATACCATCAATTATCAAACCCAAATATTTATTTTTATTATCATAACACTTCTTTTGATGCTTGTAAAATTTTTTCCTTTCACTTGTTTGTTTTCACGATGCTCTTGAAGTGTTTTGAAAATGGAATCTACACATAACATAAAATAAACCTATTAATAAATACATTTTCATAGTTTATCACTATAAACTTTAAAAGAATAATGTTATGAATGCTTATCTCTTTCTGCTCCTTGAAATTTATCTCTTTTTTTTTTAGAGAAGCACATGTATTGTAAACCCCCATCGTTGTCTTCTTAGGAATACGAACATTGTTGAATTCTCGTGACCATATCTACACTAAATATTGATCTGTAATAAAATTACCATTTCCGTTAACACCTTCTACATATTCCTTGTATAAGTTGTATATTTCACATCTTGAGAAATTATCTGGAATATGCATTGTATATATATTTGGAAAACACTCTCCATGTTTTGAAAACAAGTCATGCATCCATGACATTGTAGTGCTTTCTGACGGCCCAAACTCTCATTTATGATGAACTTCTGAATAATATGTACTATCTTTTCTGAATTACCTTGAATTCTTGACAGACGAAAATTACCAATTGAATGAAACATTTTGAAAGCCTTTCTACAGAGAAATAAAGACCCAATATGATAATCATAACCTATCAATGTAGATTTCATGCACCCCACTAAATATGAATTCTCCATTCTTTTATTCATTGAAAACTATCTCTTCCGTTTCTCTAAACCAAACTTGAAATCCATATGTTTCAAGCAATCCTTTTTACAACGGTCACTTGAAATGAGATCAATGATAGAACTTCTTCTCATGATATATTCTACTCTACTCCTTGTATAACTATAAAATCTTGGATTGATACGAAAAGGTCTAATCCTATTCCTAGATACAATATTTGTTGGAAACATCTCCATCACTTCATCATTCTCTAAACAAGCATTTCCATCACATTAGGAGGAATACTATTCTTACTATGATCATTTTGAACATAGTTAGGAAATTCACCACCATCATTTTTTGAAAAATATTCATTACCATCTTCAGCGGTAGGAAAATTTTCAATACCATCATCTGTGGTTTTGAAATACTAACTTGGAGGATATTCTTCACCATCTTGATCTTTCCCTTCATCACTACTTCTCTCGTAGTTGTTAGGATTAGGACTAATTAGAAATTGTGACTCGATTTATTAGAAATTCTTCATCCTGGCCTTCGTCACTACTGCTCTCATAGTCCATAGGATTAGGACTAAGCGGAAATTGTGACTCTCGATTTATTCGAAATTATTCATCTTGGCCTTCATCACTACTACTCTCATAGTCCATAGGATTAGGACTAAGTGAAAATTATGACTCTCGATTGATTGGAAATTAATCATCCTAGCCTTCGTCATTTTTTCTCTCATAGTCCATAGGATTAGGACTAAGTGGAAAATGTGACTCTTTATTTACTAGAAATTCTTCATCCTGTCATTCATTACAAATTCTCTCATATTCCTTAGGATTAGGACTAAGTGGAAATTGTGACTCTTTATTAACTGAAAATTGTTCATCTTGCTCCTCGTCACTATTGCTCTCATAGTCCTTAAGATTAGAATGAAGTGGAAAATGTGACTCTCTATTCACTGAAAATAATTCATCATTCCATTCATTGTTATTTCTCTCATAGTCCTTAGGATTAGGACTAAGTGGAAAATGTGACTCTCTATTCACTGAAAATTATTCATCCTACCATTCATCACTATTTCTCTCATAGTATTTAGCGATAGGACTAAGTGGAAATTGTGACTCACATTTTTTTGGATATTCTTCATCCTGTCCTTAATAAATACTACTCTCATATTCCTTAGGATCAAAACTAAGTGGAAAATGTGACTCGATTTTTTGGAAATTCTTCATCATGTCCTTCATCACAACTACTCTCATAGTCCATAGTACTAGGACTAAGTGGAAAATATGACTCTATATTTTATTTGAAATCCTTCATCCTGCCCTTCGTCACTGCTACTCTCATAGTCCTTAGGATTAGGACTAAGTGGAAAATTTGAATCTATATCCATAGTGAAATAAATTTCATTATATTCATTATTATGAATAGAGTTGTTGCACAACGAACATGTTGATGCTTCATAAAAGGAAACTTCAGTATCAGAAGAATCCATAACATTCAAAAAAGATATGTTGAATGATGAAAATGCACTCTCTCACAATGATAATATATAGCTGAAATAATAAAATTTCCCCTCCAAAATTTCTCTCTAAAAATTTTCGCCGAAAATTTTCCCTCCTAAAATTTCATTTGAAGTATGTCCCTCCAAATTTTACTTCTACGATTTATTTGAAAATTTTCTACTAAAATATTCTTTTGAAAATTGACCTTAATTTTCACTCAAATTTTCTACACAATTTTATTTTAATACATTTTTACAAATTAAAATAAATCTTACTTAAATTATATAACATTTGCTTAAATTATATAACATTTATAATTTTTTTTTAATGTTTATTATATTTTTTATCCCACATGTAACAAAAATTGGTGTATCTTCAAAATATGAACTATATATTGATTTCTTTTTAATTTTTTTCTTAATTCCACATTTAACCTGCAAAAAATCAATTCCATAATTTCCGCTATATAAGAACTTTCATTGTCACTATTCCTCACATCACATCAAGATTTGTCAAGATTTTGTTTAAAAGATTGGAGTGATTTTCTAAAGCAGCAACATTGTCATCGATAAAATAGTCAATGGGAGATTCTCACATTTCAAAGGTTAGTTTCCCTTGTACTTCAACCATTCAATGAGGAATTTGATGAAAATAATTTATTGGATGCCAACAAATCAATTTTAATTTTTTTTTTTTTTTCTTGGATAGCAGCTAAATTTATTATTTCGAAAATTGGGAAATTGTTAAAATAAATTAGACTCAAGTTCAAATTCCATTGATTACATGTTTTAAACCCCCATAAGTTTACTAGCAGCTACCTTTCAGCTGGGTTGGTAGCTTCATCTAGAATACCATAGAAAACTAATTCAATTTATTTATTTTCTAAAAATTAAAAAAAAAAATCACATGGGCTAGGGGGGAAGCCCACCTATGGGTGTGCCTAGGGTCGACCCATGGTCATTGTGCTATGAGCGCTGGCCCCCAATGGCCCCCCTTCCTTCTAGGGGGGCAGTGGGGGCAGGCGCCTGCAGCACATCGGCCACAGGAAGGTGCCCACCCAATCCCCGTGACACCATGTGACTCATGTGGGCACCTACCTACACCACAATAGTCATGCTAATTGTGTTGTGATTGAGCGTCTGCCCGAGCCCCACAACACATCGTTGTGTTGCAGGCAGACACCCACCCAAGCCATATGACGTTGTGGGGGTCGGGCAGATGTCCACTCGCAGCACAATGATTATATGTCATTGTGTTATGGGCACCCGCCTAAGCCCCACGGCATCGTGGTTCTCCATGGGGCTCAGGTGGGCACCCGCCCATGGGCATTCCCACCCATAGCACAATAGTGTTTTTTTGTTGTGGTCAAGTACGCCCACAGGTGGGTGCCCTCCCCCATTGTCCCCACTGGCTGCAGAGGGGACCATTATGTGCGCCAAATCGTGCATAGCGGCTAGGTGCCGATTATGAGATAATCGACCCCTGGCCACTGTGCACAAGTGGGCGCACATAGTGGTCCCCTCGGAATCTAGTGGGGGCGGGGAGAAAATGTAAAAAATATATATATATATTTTTAAGGAATTGGTTTTCTATTTTGGTATTTTGGATCAACCTAAAAGCACACTATACCTTGGGGGGAATGTACATGTTTCTTATGTTTTTTAGTTTAAAAAAATTCACTTTGTTTGTTTACGTAAGATATTGGTTTTTTTGTGATTTACTTATTTATATGTAGATATATATTTTTGCAGGGAAAAAGGCATCAAGGAAGATTTTTGTTAATCTTTCTAGACCAAAATCAACAATTACATCATCTAGAGTTGAAGGTGGGCTCTCAAAAAATACTCCTAAATGAACCCAATCTGAGTTAATTACTGCAAATGTAGGATATGCCTCCCCAATGGAAAAGAAGTTGGTTTCATATTGGAATAAATCAAAAGAAGTGAATCATACAAAATATGCATGGTATGTGAAAGATAGAGAAGGTGAAGGTCTGCAATTATATCTATATGCTAGTGAAAATTTTGATGCTGCAAGTTATGAGCTGGTGGGAAAAGTACTAGACCTATATATTAGGTTGAATATTGATAATATTATATATCATAAACATTGGTGATGTATAACGCGGCAGAATATTCTTCAAGGATATGCAAACAAATCGTAAATGATGTTGCACAAAATATTGTAAGTATTTTTATTTATATTTCTGTGTTTTTCATTATTATAACTGTATCATTATATTTGTAATAACTTAGTTATTATTGACATATTATATTTTGTTTGACAAGATTTTTTTGAGGGTATTTCAATTATGTTCGAGGGAATCTATTTTATAAAGCGATATATTATGAATGTTGTCGGTATTTTCCATGAACATGAATAAGAAGATAAAGCAAGAAGCAAAAAAAAGTACTTCATGATGCTACAAGACTATATAAAAGGGATCAATCTAGTAAAGCTAGACATGTTACTTCTGAAGAGGAGCAAGTTGAAGTTGAAGATGAAGATGAAGAATATGTTGCGATTACTGGTGTTAGTATGAATTCTTCGTCGAAGTGTACGAAAAAGAACCACTTTTTAATAATGATAACTATGAGCCTAATAACAATAATGGTACGTGAAAATATCTTCGATCTTCATAATTAGTAGTTAAAATATACTGCAACAACAGATCTACAATAGAGTTACTACAAGAAAGTAAAGAGTTTGCTCTGCATCATCCAACAGACAAGACAAGAACACGATTTTTGAATGAATTTTTATATTATTATGGCACCCTGGGAGGAAACAAGAAGGTGTATCCGTGATCCTCAATGGGATGGGTTCTTTGTAGTCCCCGTATCGATCTAAGCTTCTTTGTAGATGAAAACCCAATGTAGAAGGTAGAGCTATAATCAAATAAATAATGATTTATTTAATTAATAGTGGTTGATTTGGTCATATTTAACAAGGAATATTATTTAAATAATTATTCCTAGAAAATAATAAAATAACTATGGGTGTATCTCATTAATTTCTTTGTTTTTGGGTTAAACATGACTGGGAATAATAATTAAATTATGGTTTAATTAATTATTCCTTTTGGGGGTTCCTTAATTAACATAGTGAAAGCAGTTTTACTTGGGGTAAAACTGGTCTTACATGGTGTACTTGGGTCCATCTAATGATAAAAGGTTAGATGACCAAAAAATGGTGTAACAACTGGGGTTCAGATTAGAACTGATGTTATAAAGGAGAAGAGCCATAAAATAGCAAAAAAAGAGATGCCTAAGAATGTCTCCCTTCTAGTTGATGATGAGGAGATTGACTATGTTGAAGAAAATATGATAACCAATAGGAGGAAGAAACTATAAGTTTCACATTCTAAAAAAATCATGGACAACAGTGAAGGTCCTAGTGAAAAATCAAAAGGAAGTAGGGAAATCATTACACTAGGATCTAATTTAGAGGATGGTCATTTGACAACATTTGACGAAGAAAATTTTAATTTAGGGTGGTCGGTAATTTCAACTTAATTTCATTCAAATATACAAGATGGATGAAGGAAATTTCAAATATCAAATTAGAAAACCTCACCAATTACATGTTCACAACTTGAAAACATTGATGAGGTACAATCCCTATGCACATGTGGTTGATTATGTTTTTCTTGTTGATCCAACTCAGGTTCCCAACAAAGAAACATTTGACAAGCCAAAATTTTTTGAATACAAATATTATGTATTTGGGGAGAACCATTTTGTAGAAGCTCAAGGGAAATTGATGGAGGAATATATCAATAACCTATTTTTTGAAACAATGAAATGTATCATTTATGTTGGTTTAACGGATTTATAAGAAAAATTATTGGCATGGGATCATAATATAGATAATGAGTACAATATGTCTATGAATTTCATCGAAAGGGCTAGATTTATTCATAATGAATTTGAAGAAAAATGTGGTGGGGATAAGAGAAAGGTTCATCTATCCTTTCAGAAGGAATGTTGCATAGAAATAGGTTATCAAATTGAGGAAAAAATCAATTCAAAAGGTGGAAAAGTAAATTTTGAAATATTCAGAGGTATGGATAACATTTTCCAGTTGGCATTTAGAACTCGATAGATATGGGAATCGATTAATGACATTTTTGAGATGTGGGAGAACATTGGCATAAAAATCCAGAAGGTCAAAAAATATAAACCATTGATATGTACCAGAAGTAAACCAAGTCATGAAATTAAGCTCCTTCTAGAAGATATGACAATCGTACCTTGGAGAGCAATGCAAGGAGTGAAGAATGAAAAACTTGTCAAAACAATATTTTCTCGTGTAAATTTAGGAGAATTTTCATTGGATGAAATGTCTGAGGAATTTCTAAAGTAAGTTTGTTATTTTTACTTATTTCCGGATTATAAGTTTATATTAAATATAATATATTGTCGTTGGTAGTATTTTTTATACATATCACTATATTAACATTTTTACTTTAATTATTCAATCACAAGGTCTATATGAGAATACAAGAAAAAATGGTTAAATTGTTGAATGAACATAGTTGGGATGATCTTGTACACAACTACCAAATTCAAGTTCTACATTAGTGCTAAAAGATTTTTATATTGCATTTAAAAAGGTATGTTGATTATACATTCATTTCTATTCATATGTATATTATTTTTATTTTATAACTTATACATATATTTTTTTATTTCATTAAAGATGAAGAAGGATACAAATGGAGCATCAGATAGTTTCAGAAGTTTTATTGAAAAATTAAAATGGAAAGGATGAGAAAACGACTTAGCAATGTTGAACTTGATCACGGTCATAGCCATTTCATTTGGAATGGGCTCCACACTATCCAATCAAATAATACTAGGTGATTGCGAAGACATTACAAAACTCATACATAAGGGATTATTCCCTAGTTATTGTAGATATTCCTCATGGTTTCAATATCCCAAACGTTGAATATGATAGTGGCCCTTATACTTATCAAGCTTTTAGTAAAGTGCTTGTAATATTTTTAGAAGTCACAACATCATCATTTTGGATATTTGTGACATTTCATTCAAACACATGATTTGCAATGTTAATAACAAGCTTTAAGGGAAAATAAAAGTCAAGGATGCAGCTTACATGGTAAGACATTGAAATTGTAGATTTGATTAATGTTAAAAAAATCATTTATGTACAAGTTAATTGAATTTTTACTATTCCACATTACAGGAAAAAGTAAAATATTATTGGTTGTGGAGATCAACCAATTATAATTGATTGTGAGTTTATTCATGTTGAAAGTTGGACAAAAGATGATAGTTATAAGCCTATGTTTTTCAATCAAGCAGATGGAAAGTGTCATATCCAAGTACTGGTTCATGATGTTGTTGTAAAAAACTAACATATGTAGATAAAGAAATAAAAGGAAAGATATTTAACATATATCAAAAACCACAGTCATTGATTAACTATTTTTTAGATTTATGTTCAAATGAAGGAGATTGGGTTTTGGATTTATTTTCAAGCTCAAGTAAGTTTTATTATATAAAAATTTATTTCAATATTTTCTTTTTTAATTTTTATGTTTTTATACTAATTTACTTAATTGTTTCTTTTATACTTGATGATTAGGTACAACACTAGCATGTTTCTTACAAAAAGGAAGAAATCACATTTCCATTGAGAAAGACTGAGTACAATGAAAATTTATTCAGCAAAGAATTAATGATCTTCAATTTCTTCTAGATGCAATGCAAGAATTTGGTTTGAGGAAAGGGGATTTTAATGAATCCAATGTGGCAAAAAAAGCAAAGGAACCTCAAGCACCATTAGATGAAATGATTGGAAAGGCATACTTTGGGAGAGATGCAGACATCGGAGATCCATCAAAAGAGGAAAATGACCAAACTAAAGCCAATAATGAAAATTTTCTTGAAGAAGACAATAATGAAACTCAAGATGAAGAGTTTGGGTTACATGATATTATTGATTAAATTTCAGTTGACTTTGGCATTTTATGAGAATAATAAGCATTTAGTTATTTTTATTATATTTTTAATATTTGTATTATGTGATTTTCACTTCATTTTTTTATGTGAATCATTTAAGTTTTGAAAAAAACTTTGATTATTATTAATTTTTGACTTAAAATTCATAAAAATTGCTATTTTTTATACTTTTTTGTTAATTTTTTCTTATTAAAATGGTTTATTTTACATGTCACTTTTAGCAAAAAAGTCTCGATATGTGTATTCTTTTGTTACATCTATATTCAAAATGTGTATTTTTATGTAAATTGTTAAAAAATATTTCTTTTTTAGTGACTATTATTTCATGTGCAATGACATATAATTTAATAATATATAATTATATAGAAGATCGAAACTTTAAATTTTTGACATTTTTTTTAACACTGAAAAAATCGAAGATTTCACTACAAAAAAAATAAAAACAAAAACAAAAAAATCAAAACTTGAAAAACACTTAAAAAAATGTGTTAGGGAAGAAGAAGAAGACGAGTCTTCAAAATTTGTTAAATTTAGAAAATAATTATTAGTAGTTAATACATAAGAAAATTTAAAATGTCAAAAATATGTTAAAAAAAATTAAGAGTATACTGAATTAGTATTTTTCAAAATCAGATTATTTTTTGTTATCTCAAAAAATCAGGTACTTGTTTCCGTTCTCATTTCAAAGTTTACATTGTTTACATAAGAAAATTTATAGTGTCAAAAAAATGCTCCAAAAAAAAGGTGTATTATGAATCAACACTTTTCAAAATCAGATGATTTTTTTGCTACCTCAAAAAAAACGGGTAATTGGTAAAGTTTTATTTTGATCGGTAACTATGTTCTCTTACTCTAGTCATCATTTATATTTTACATTAATTTACATACGTAATTCATACAATAATATTTACATTAGGGGTGGCAAAAAGTTTTGTTACATTACCATTCCATATTTGCATTGATGTATCGAATACTATAGTAGGGGAATTCTTAAGTCAAAATAAAATCTTAAGACCTATGTTATTTAGTTTATTAGTAAAAACTTAACCCTAACTAAATTAAATTATAATATTACTAAGAAAGGAATGTTAGCAATTGTGCATCCAATAAATAATTTTTGACACTATATCACATGGTACAAAGTATTTATCCACGCCAACGAATTTGCTATTAAATATTTAATGAATAAACATATTACTAATGGTAGAATTACACGATGTTTATTACTATTGCATAAATTAAACATTACTATTATTGATCGTACTTAAAGAGGAAACTATGTAGAAGAATTTCTATCTTGCTTAAACAACCCTTGTGAGACTATTCCATTATTTTATGATTTTCCATAAGAAAATGTATTTTCTATGTCAATTAAAACACTGTGTTTTTCCAATCTAGCAAAGTATTTGTCTTCTAGAAAATTATTGCCTCATTTTACTTCTGAGGAGAAAAAGAAAATAATCAATCAAAGT
Source organism: Pinus albicaulis (assembly GCA_034641835.2). NCBI lineage: Eukaryota > Viridiplantae > Streptophyta > Pinopsida > Pinales > Pinaceae > Pinus > Pinus albicaulis. Next base: position 627,581,682 of record CM076580.1, on the reverse strand, counting down.
GAAAGATATAGTTGTATTAATGGAAATATTTTCTATAGAGGATCTGATTTTGTTATTACACGATGTATTAGAGAAGATGAAATGTTTGATACTATTAAATCTTGTCATGATGAACCTTGTGGTGAGAATTTTTCAAACAAAAGAACATCCTATAATATCCTTAATCAGGGCTATTATTGTCCATCCTTGTTTAAAGATACAAGACAGTATGTTCAAAGTTGTAATAGTTTTCAAAGGATGGGAAGACCAACAGTAGATAATGAAATTCCCTTACAACCACAACTTATTTTAGAGCCATCTAAAAAATGTTCTCTATATTTTTTTAGACCAGTTAACCCTAATTCAAAAGGAAATAGCTACATCTTGGTATGTACTTATTATTTTACCAAATGGGCAGAAGCTAAGGCATTATCCAAAGCTTCTAAACAATCAGTGATCAATTTTCTCTTTAAATATATTTTGTCAAATTTGGGATACCTAGAGAGGCTATTACTAACTAAGGATCACATTTTACCTCCAAGTTACTCCAATTCAAGAATTAGTCAAAAAATACAAGATCGAGCATAGAAAATCCATTCCTTATCACCTACAAGTTAATGGACAAGTTTAATCAAATAATAATACTCTTAAAGAAATCATGACCAAGACAACCCAACTGCATAGGAAGGATTGGGAACACAAGATTTCAGAAGCTTTGTGGGCATATAGAACCACTTGGAAAAGTGCTACTAGTTTTACCCCTTATGAACTAGTGTTTGGTAAAAAAATTATTCTTCCCATTGAACTCCAAGTCCAAACAATCAAATTAGTGGCAAAATTATATTTAGACTTGTTTAAAGATCAAAAAGAAAGAATTATGCAATTAAATTAGCTTGATGAAACCAAACAAGAAGCACTTCAGCATAACATCATTATCCAACAACAACTTAGGTTAATATGTCATGATAAATTTATTAAGGAAAATGAGTTCAAAGTTAGTGATTTGGATTTTCTCTTTGATTTCAAATTCAAAGTTTTCAAGGGAAAATTTACCACTCACTAGCTAGGCCCCTATGAAGTAGAAGAAGTATTAGATAATGGATATTCAAGATTAAGACGGTTGATGAGGAAAGAGTTTTGTTTTTGGTTAATGGCCATAGATTGAATTTCTACAACAAACTAGTCAGCTGAGATGATTTTATTTCCTTAATATTTCAGCAAGCCAAGATGCAAGTTTTGGGTATCGACAACAATACTTATATCACTCTTACATCTAAAATTTTACTTTTCCAATAAAATTTAAATTTAAATTTAATATATATATATATATATATATATATATATATGAAAAAAAGAAAAAAAATAAAAATATTAATTGTGAAATTTAAGTTCGTAGCACATCCTAAACTTGAATTTTCATCAGAATTTCCAAATAAAATATCCATATAATAATTTTGTCTCAAAATTTGTAAGTGTTTCTAATGATAATTAGAAGAATCCAAGGAAAATACTTGAAAATATTAATTTTAAACTCTTTTATATATCTTCATTTGAAAATATTTTAGGATTTGCATATATCCAAGAAACCTAATATTGTTGTACTATAGCTCTAGATTCCTTGATAAAAAATTATAATTCCTTTCAAATATTCAAAAGAAACAAGCATCAACATTCATCAAACACAAAAATATCATCAATCACTATCCTCCATCCTCAATGAGATCACCATTTTTGACAATATCATAGGGCGCATTGCACAAAATTTTGAGCAAAACAAAGTCCTATCCGAGAAAAATTTGGCCTTGATAAAATAAATTGAGCATATTAGAGAATAAATTGAACAAATTGAATGAATAAAATTAACTCCATCAACAAAGGAAGACACTCAAGAGATAATAAAAAACTAAGGACAATATTCAAAACACATAGGTACCCAACATCAATATAAATAGCTCTATTTTATCAGCCACATAGGGACTTGATAGAAGAATAATTAGCTCAAATATATTCTTATTGAAGGGACCTGAAATATGCCATACTTCATAATCATCAAAGAAGAAATATAATAAGCCCAAATTAGCTTTAGAGGTACCTGAAAAACTTCCTCATAACACTACTTTCAGAGGGACCTAAGTTAATGATGGCCTTAATTCATGGAAGACCTACAATCAGATTCAAATTATCATCAAAGAGGAACCTGTCAAAATTCAACAATGTCATCAGCAATTCCAAGCAACAAAAAGGATACATAGCCATCTACAAAGGAGGTTTGATGATTTTTTTACAATGCTTTATTTATTAAATCGAAAGTTTAGAGTTAAAACTTTTTAATCAGAATACCTTTTTCCTAGAAAAATTATTCCTTGTCACAAAATTTTATGGTCTAAGACCTAAAATTTTGTGAAAACCCTGTAAACATTTTCTCATAAGACCTATACTCCCTCTTAAAAACTGAAGAATATTCTCATTATTATATTACCATTTCTATTTTCTCATTATTTTTTTATTAAATCCAATACCATTCTCTCATCACCTTATTCCTCTACCTATAACCATATGCAAAAAAAAATAGTAATAAGGATATGATATCATGAGTTATCATCACATGTTTTCAAGTGTTAGAGTCAAATTTTGAAAAGTGGAAGTATATAGGTCAGTTAAAAAACAACCTAATGATGATACAATAAATGATAATAAAATGGTATTATGATAACCCATTAAGTAGTTAATGAATACTACAATTTTGAAAGGAAAAGGTTTTATCATGATAGAGTAAAATTCCATAACACATGTCATAGCACTAGAGATCATAAATTATAAAGGAAATTGAGCTTCACTCAAGGAAAAATTACTACACTATCTTTGAGTGATCTATGTTAAAACACTATGTTATATTCTACTTCTTAAAGATGTGAGTGATCTCTTGAGACAATGTAAATTCAAGTATCAAGGCAGTTTTTTAAACTTCAAATTGGTCCTCATTTTAAAATTGATGTGAGTATTTGAACCCCTCTTATTAATCAAATTTCAAATAAGGAATTGAAGTCACAGACATAGTTTTCAAAGTAGTTGAATATTGTCTGTTTTATGGTCAAAAGAGAAAACTAATTATACACTGTAATTCACCACTTTAAATTCAACACCAAAAATCTAATAGATATCAAGTATGTTTTGAGAGATATCAAGTATCAAGTTTTGAGAGATATCAAGTATTAATTGAGTTTTTTCAGCATACTTGAAATCGAGACAATGGAAAAACGCTGGAAAGATCGATTCATATTTTCCACATGTATGAAAATTAAAGCCTTAGAAATTCCATTCATACACAGAGATTAAAGTCTTAATTTTTTTACACTAAAAATAGTGTCTAACTCACTTCTAAAAACATATGAGTTCAACATTTTTTTTTTGAAGGAATTAGCAATAAGAGAAGCTACATGACACTTAGGAATTAGCTACAAGAGCATAGAGGTAAGTGTACCCTTGTCAAAACCCTCCACTTTGATTAAAAAATGTATCATAGCAATAGAGATTTGCATATGATGGCTATTCCATAGGAGAAATTATAGTAATATAAGTCAATGTAAACAGTTTGAGGAACCTCATTGTAAGAGTATCCACTCATAAAATTATTTGTGCCAATTCATAAATACAAAATTTATTTTCAACAATTGAAACTAGGGCTTATAAAATAATTTGTGCAAAATTTTTTTCGCTTATAGGGTGATGCCTATTTTTTTTTTAAACCCAAGGATTGAAATGCACTAAAACCGTTTTATTGCCATAAATTGATTATTGCTAGGTTAATTTTCCAATTTTAATAGAAATTTGAAAACAATCAATGTTCAAAACCCTAGATAAAACAGTGGTCTAGTCATCAAAATGGGTTATCAGTTTCAATGCAATGAAGATTTTTTTTTAAGTTTTATGAAAAGTATTAAAAACTATATATTTCAAAACCTACATTCACCTCAGATCAATGGGTATATGCATAGGAAACTAAGGAGAAGATTTTTTGTTTTCATAACTAGTATATTAGGAGTATTTCTTAGTGTTAGTGTCTTAAAATTGGAAAATCTCTTTTTACTATAAAACCAAGCATTTCCAACAAGAATGAGGTATCAAAAATTCAAATGAAAAAAAAAATGAGATTTTAAGTTAAGATGAAGAATTTGAAAATTTTATTGATTTATATTGTGCACGTGATGTGAATTGGAATGTGTTGTAGTTGCTACAACTCCACTCCAAAATTTGCCTACGCTTTGATTTTGGAGCCTACCTTTGTCTATAAGAACTGAATTTTCATTGGAAAATGTTCCTCTTGATTTTTTAGTCTTATCTTTCCATTTGTGTTGCTTGTGTTATGTTTTAATTGTGTTTCCTTCATGATGACTAAGTCTTGTCGACAATAGTTTCACAACTTTTAAAGACAAGAAAACCGCCTTTCAAACAAAAGCTAAGTTTTTTCCTGATCTAGCATTGATTTTTTGTCTTGTTCCCAACAACTGTGCAATATTCTATCTTTGGAAACTGCGCAATTCATTGAGGAATTGAACAATGTAATCCTACAAGAAAAGCATTCATTGAGAAAGAAAACTTTGCAATCCTTCACTGTGAATCAGAACTTTGCAATCGATTGAGCTAGTGAATTGCACAATCCCTTATTATTGGGAATTGTGGGGTCTTTTCTTCCAGTGGGCTATGCATTCTTCCAAACTAGCCAATTATGCATCCCGAGAAAATAGGGTTTTCTCATTCCTTTTCAATGGCGTGGAACAAGTTTTTTTTTATATCTAAGGACAAATGTCACTTTCTCCTTGATATTATCCATGTGCGTCAGAAACCCTAACCCTAATCCCATGAGAGTAAATTTATATAATAGAGGATTTTAGATCTCATTTTCACATCCAACATTGGAGCTTTATCCATTCTCAAGATTTCAAGGAGCTTTGGATTTAATTTACAACACTTTTCTGAGTAAGTTTTTCAAGTGTCTCTTTTTGGTGATTTTTTCATCACTTTTGTCACTTTTGTGTTTGGAAGTGTTGTTTTTCCTATTTATTCTTGTAATTGTTGGAATTTCTATTATCATTATCTTGTACAAGTTTCATTTTGGTCTTTTGATTTATTTTTACAAGTTTCACCTCGCTTTCTTTTCTTTTTCACCTACCAACAGTTACTGACGTTGGGTGTATTTATGCATGCATGTTCTTCCTTATGTATTATCTTATCTAGGTGATGCTAATAATTGATTTAATTGATCCCAAGACCGATATGCACATTTTCCTTCCTCAATCCTAGATTCAAAGTTTTCCTCCTGCCCGAGCTGAAATACACCATACTTAGGGATTGTTAGCTTTCCCTACTACTCATTTTGTAATCCTTAGCAGCAACCCTCTATCTTTCCAGTTGAAACTACATAATGCACAGTTACTAGCCTCTTCTAGTAGCACATTGTGCAACCCAAGCCAATAGTGGCCCTGCATGTCCACTGAAACTGTGCACTACACAATCCTTCTCTCTCTCTACCAATTGAGATTGCGCATTGCGAATTTATAGTCCATAATCCAGCCTCTTGTCAACCAAAAATTCACGATCTCTCTCTCTTGCTATGAATTTCACAATTCCAGAGCATAATCTACCTTTTTTTTTCTCAGTATTGCACAACATTTTCCCTTAGTGACTATATTTCTACTTTAAGTTGATTGTTGAACTGATCTTTTAAGTTGAATTGTTATCGCCATGAGTTAATCTCTTGAAATAGGTACTGCAGGTACTGAACCCATTTCTCTTTCATCATCAAACAGTGCCATGCCTCCCAAGAAGACAACATCAAAGGAGGCTACAGAAATAAATATCTAAGAAGTCATTGACAGTCCCTCAATATCAGTTCCTATTCTATCAGATACACAGTTATATATTGGGAAGGAGTGCATTATCACTTTGTACACCATCAAGGATGCATTCACTGTGACATATTTCAAGGAAGATCTGGAGGATATGTAGATTTACATCAACATTTAACAATTATGGTTTCAAATTGTCACTTCCATATTACTAATTTTTTCATGTAGATATGTTATTATATGGATTTTGTAGGGCCTGGATACCAAGAGCATGCCATTGAACACTGCTAGTGGGAAAAAGCTTACCTCTTATCGACCACATGACATCCAGTTGATCTAAAAGTTTTTGAATCATGAGAAACATTTGGATTCACAATTTTATGGACCCTCAAGCTATATAAAAATGAAGTGGTTAATTCATGGTGGAAAGAAGCAGCGAAATTTTTCCAGACACCTAAAACTACTTTCAATACTAAGTCACTCAGAATAGTGTTTCAATACTTAATAGTTTTTTGTTGTTGAGTCTACGGATACAAGAATTTTGAATCCTTCCCAGAAGGATGGGTCTACATGTTATATCGGATTGTCTCAGAAGGGAATATATTCAATTTTTCTCATCTAGTGGCTCATTAGTTACACTTTAATTTGAATAAGGTGAAGAAAACACCACAGGGAAAGAAACAACAATTCTACATGTTTTTTTATCTTCTATATGGAATATGTGCTCGTAATAATTTCGTTGTTCAGGAATGGAAATGGACACCTAAAGTGCCTCCTATCCAAATTTATTCCAAGCTACTGGTAGAATGCATCTACCGAGGAGTCTTTGAGAAACTTGTTGATCAGTTCTTCAAGGTCTTATATCAGACTATATTTCAAGAAGAGGAATATTACATTTCTCGTGAGGAAATGAACTCAATGATGGAAGTATAAGATTGGGTTTCCTCACTAAATGGTACATACCTTATCATTTGACTGTTAGAAACTGTCTCATCTCTTACTAAGGTATGCCACAGAAAAAATAGGCATGCAATAGGTTTCCTATCATATTGTCATAAGTCTATCTGTAGTACATCATAGGAAGAAGAAGGCACCTTTTCCTACCTTTTCCTTCCAAGTGGTATCTTATGATATCAATAACTTTAAGTTTGTAGATGTTGAAGCTAAATAATTGGGAAACCTTAAGTTTGGTACGATATAATTTCCTTGGTATGATCCCAGAGGATTTTTCAAAAGAAATTGTTCCAAGCTTCATTTTTTCTGGTCTTATGGGACCTATGTCGGGTCATAAGAATAAAATATCAAGAATTGATATAATGCCTCTCAGTCACATGCACCGGGAAATGAGGCACGCACTTCCATTGCAATTTAGAACAAAGTGTTACTGAGGAAGCACAACATCCAGAAGAGCACACCCCAGTGAACATCAAGTACAAGTGGACTGTTTCCCATAACCTAAGAGAGATATAGAGTCATAAGTTCAAATTTGATCCAATCATTATAAAATCATATATGGTAATAGAGAGGAAGAGGAAGCAGTAGAAAGTAGAGAGGAAATAGAAGAAAGAGTGGATTTGGAAGGAAGAGCAGGAAAGGAAAGAAGAGGAGGAAATGCAGGAACATGAAGAACTAAAAATAAAGGAAGAAGAAGAAATACTTAAGCAAGTAGAGCAGGAAAGGAAAAAATAGCTAGAAGAAAAAGAGAATCAGCAAAAGCGGGATCAAGGTTTTGTAGAAGAAATTGAGGATCAAGTATGATACCAGGACATGGATGTTGAACAGATGGAGAAAAACCAAGAGATTGACATCATGCCAATTATAAAATAGATTATTGGTCAGTCTTGAACTCCCCACATAGATGGGCTCATCCCAGATGGTGAAATAGGAACCTCTCCTCAAGATGATGACATGATCATGGATACTTTTAGCCTGAAATTTAACTCTTTCCATAAAAAAATAGTACAGGAAAGGAGGAAATTATTCCCTAATGATCTATTCCATCCTTCTTTCATACATACTAAAACGGTAATTGTTACCAACATTAGGAGGAATCCACAAACAATTTCCGCATTAAAATCAGCCTTTGTAGGAGCTGCAAAAGAAAATATAGATTTATTAATGATCTAAAATCAGCAAATGGCTAAAGATATAGATGTTTTAAGACAACAAGTAGAGCGTCTCCAAGTTGAGATATAACAATTTTATTTCATAGGTTCTTTTTTAAAATAACTTCAAGTAGCAATATATTGTGAAATCCAGGCATTCGAGGACACAATGAGGTCATTTTATGAGGAGATGATCACCTTGCATAAGGAATTAGTGCCCCTACATGATATGCAGAAGAGGTTGAGGGAAAATGCAAAAATTTTAAATTAATCCATGTAGCCATCAACGAGATCTAAGAATGGGGTAGTAAGTATAGGTATGCACCTAAGGAGTTGGCTAGGAAGACAAGACAAGAAGCAGAATTGGATAAGGCCGAGGTCATAATGCTCATCTAAGGTAACAAAAAGCTTGACACTTTTGTAGCTAAAATAATAGTTTCATATGCATGGTTGTAAAATGGTTTTGATTCTTTGGTTAGAACACACAAGATCCCTTTAGTTGGACCATTTTTAGAGGCAAAGGGAAGAAACATCATTAGGCAGGAAATCAAAGAGTTTTTGTATAGTCTGAAGAAGGTCACAACCAAGGAGGACTTGGAGATCAATAGAGAGAACATCTAGAGGTATATAGCTGGACCTGCTAAGGTTAATATTAAGTTATTCTTGTTGCATAAGGAGGTACATACATGCTCCAAAACCATTTATCCAGATGTTATGGAGGCCAAAGTTAGATATTAGCATAACCTTCTAGAAAAGTTCGAGGAAATAACTACACAATACACAACTTGGCTTAAATATGTTACTATAGAGTTACAAGTTGAATTTTTGAGCTATAGTTTCCTCAAACTCAATCTAAATGCATTTAGTTTGTCTTTTTAGTCTTATCGTATTAGGCTCTATACATTTTTTTCCTACATGTAGTTTTGTCTTATTGTATTTGAAATATAATAAAGTGTAAATGTAAGTGTAAGTCTAAGTGTTAAATGTGCAATGTGAAGATTCAATAGTTATATAAAATACAAAATAAGTCCAAGAGTCATGGGGAAATTTCAAAGATCACCAAGGGATATGATGAGTCATATCATTTGTTATAAATAAATCCTCATAACTCAAGAAAAGGGCTTGGAACCGAATATTTGGAGCCTTGGATTCTCTAGTATAGCATAAGAAGAGTCGCATTATTTGGAGGAGCAAGTGTTGGCTTCATGTTCCACTATTGGGGCTAGTGTCATATCATTGTAATTGTATACTCGGAATTTTCAGTTAATAATAAGAATCTCTCAGATCTAACATGCCTTCATGCATATGTCCTGAATGTAGTAAGATTATTATTTATATATTTGTGATGTATGTTGTTTCATTTATGCTAATTTTAATGAAATAATTCATTTCATTTAGTATGTAACTTATTGAATGCATGTTTCTTATGTTATCACAATTGTTATTGTCTTATGAACTATTTTGCAAGTTAATTAATGATTCTTTGTATTGCTTGTGTGTATCTTATAAGATAGTACTATCACTTTCTTCCAAGGGGATCACTTATTTCCTTTTGATGTGAACTAACCTTTCATACATTACATTTGATATCTCACAAATTTTATACACTTTCTATCACGAAATCTATGTATAGTTCATATTATGTGTTCATTGCAGCCAAGGAATATCTTTGAGACCACCAACTTGTAAACTGGTCATATTTTTATTGGGGCTCCTACTCCAAACAGTATGGGTTCTAATTGTGACTTCACATTGGGGATACCCCCTTCCCCGTTGTCGACTTCAAACATCGTCAATAGGATTTTTACACTAGAAAGAGGGCCAGATGAAAAGCTAAGCTCGTGAAGTCTGATCTCACCTTTTCATATTGAATGGCTTATTCCCATATCATAACCCCAAAATTATTTTCTAAAGTTACAATTTTGAAATTTCCCGTGCATATAATTCATGACTTATGAAATCTGAAATTTGATGGCAAGGGTGAAACAACCATTGAGCATACCCTTCACTTTCTTGAATTTTTTGAATATTATGAAATTAATTGTGAGGATGTTTCTTGTAGGTTGATCGCTCTTACATTCGAAGCACATGTTAAAGAATGGTTCTTTACATAACTAACTTCTTTTATTCATTCTTTCCAACAACTTGTCAATGAGATTCACCAATCCTTTAACAAGTATGATTACAAAAGTGTAAATAAGAATATTAATTATCTCAAAAAGAAATTTGATGAGTTCGTTGAATATTTTTCTTGATCACTTTATTCACTTTTGTTATGAGTTTTCAGAGGATGACATAGATTGGAATTTTATGAAAGAGCAATTTCAGTATATTGTTCATATTTCTTTGAATCCACCTGAACCCAAATCCATTTTAAGTATCCCAGCAATTATTGGACATGGAGCTCTCAAAATTCCAAAAGAAGAAACTAATTTTTCATTCCTCTTCATCTTATTCCAATTCTTCACCAAATTAAGCAACTCCATGAACCCAAGTCAAGTTTGTATAACTTAAAGATAAATTTTTTGATATAACCCCATCTTCTCCTTCCTCTCATATTCAATATTTGAACTCAAACCTAAATCTTGAATCTCATTTAATCAATGATATTGTTTGTTCTCGATATGTTCTTTATCCTCCATATGTTATTTCTTCTAACCCTCTTCATTCTGATTCACTAAGTCAACCTGTTATATTATATTTTGTTAAATCTCATGAGGGTCAAGTCTAGGATGGAGTTAATGGAGATAAAAAAAATCAAGATATATTTCATAATGATTATGTGTGGATTTCGATTATGGACAATAGTCTGCTATTAAATATGATTCATCATTTGGTCTTTCTATTTTCTCATATTTCACACATTGTCCTGACATATTCAATGAATTTGTCACACCTATCACATCTATGGATGATTCCAAAGTGAAATAAGATAAGGAGGAATATACTCTTCACGATTTATATCATTCCTCATCTTGTGAATATGAAGAAGTAGAGGATGAAGCTTCATGTTTTCAATTAATACCTCTATCAGAGTCATCAAACCATGAGGATTCCCTTTTCTCAAATAAGAAACCAAATCTTGATCATGACTTTCTTAATGTACTCATTTATTTGTCTAGTGATCACTATGTGTCATCAATGGCCAATTTTTCCAATCCACTAATTTTTTATGTTTCGCCTTTTGATAATATAGAAACTTGTCAAGATGGAAAGACACTATAGCCTATATTGATGGTTATGTCAGGATCTCATGATTTTTATGAGTGGTCCAATCATGAACAGACTAATACTCTTTCTCGAGAAAATCTTCATGAATTGACTCCAAATACTGAAAATGAATCTACCATTCAGTTTCAGGATCCTTTAATTGATTATTATGACCCCATTGTTGATTGGTTGGAGGAATCCTACTTGGCAATCCTACTGGATAAGAATAAGCTTTTATATTTCTTAATGTTTTCCAAGTTTGAAAGTTGGAATGGATGTTTTGATATGATATCATGTCATTATGTGTATCATAACATAATAGCAAAATTTTTAGTGCATGCTTTATTATCATACTCCTCTCCTAGTGTTTTGTTCCTTCGTGTTTTGAAGCATGTCATAAGCTATCGTTATTCCCTCGTGCTTTACTTTATGATATTTCCTGTTGCTTATTCCCTCACCGGTATAGGTCAGTAAATTCTTCGCTAGTTGTATTGTAAATTTAACTTCGCATAAGTCTGGCCTATATTTTATTAGCTTAGGAGTAGGTTTAGTCTAGTTTAGAGTCTTTTTATTTTCTTTTCTTTTCCATTTTTCATTTTCTTTTAACTTTTTTTGCAATAATCCTTGCATGAAAGTGGTTTTTTTGTTCTAAATAATGATGGTTAATTTTTAAATGGAATTATACAACTATTAATGCTTCGTTAGTTTTTTATTCCCTTATTTGCATGGGCCTTGTATCTTTTATTCCATGATGCTTAGATGGAAAATACATTCTTTCTCAAAGAAAACCTTAGTAAATATATGATGCTCAAATATATAAATAGGATCTTCTTCTTCAATCATATTTCTATGTTTTATATGTGTTAACTTGTCAACTCAGTCGAGTAGAGAAAGGGGAGTAGTAAACTTAAGTGATTGGATTTTTTTTCAGAGATGTATATATCCTTCTCTGAAGGAGAAACCTCTTTTTCTCTCAATAATTTTGGATAGTACCTCTTCCACCCCAATGAAATAATAATTTCCTAAGTGTGTTTCTATAAATAAATAAATAAAGGGTGAAAGAAGAGAAAGTATTCCTGCACAAAGAGGTGAAACAAGCAACTTCACCAGTGTACTATCCAGGCTCGCTGGTAGCAAAGCAATGCTTGTGTTCCTGAGTGACTCTGCCAAGGTACTTTCCAGGCCTGCTGGAAAAATAGAAACTCCAGATATGAAAAATAATACTCTAGCATTATTTTTTCTTGCATATATATATATATATATACTCCTTACTCTTGATTGAAACAACCAAAGTGTGAATTTCTTGTGAAAGTGTTTGGCCGATAATGAGAATGAAGAAAAATATATATTTAATTCAAGCTAAGTAAGAAAGCTATGATGATCAATGGAATGAAAAATAATTCTTAAAGATATATAATTGGTATTAAGAGTTATACCCATACAGAGAAGTTGTATTTCTACCAGTGTGTTTCCAGGTGTTGTAGTTACTACAACCCTCCTCCAAAATTTTCCCTACACTATGATTTTGGAGCCTACCTTTGTCTACAACAAATGGATTTTAATTATAAACTATTTCTCTTGATTTCTTAGACTTATATTTCCATATTTTTCACTTCTTTAATGTCTTAATTTTGTTTTATTGATGATGATTGAGTCTTGTCGATAATAGTTACATAACTTTTGACACCAATAAAACGCCATTTCAAAGGCAAGCTAAGTCTTTTCCTAATGTAACACTAATTTCTTGTCTTGTTCCCAGAAACTGAGAATATTATATAACTGGAAATTGTTCAATTCCTTGAGGAATTTAACTGTGCAATCCTACAACACATGCAATCATTGAGCAAGCAAAATGTGTAATCCCTCACTATGAATCATAATTGTGTAATCCACTAAGCTAGTGAATTGTGCAATCCCTTGTTACTGGGAATTGTGAATTATTTTCTTCTACTGGGCTAGGAAATATTATGGGTCAACCAATTATGCATCCCTATAAAATAGGGATTTCTCATTCCTTTCTAATGGAGTGGCACAAGTTTCTATTTTAGATATAAGGACAAGTGTTGCTTTCTCCTTGATTTTAGGCATGTGCATCAGAAACCCTCACCCTAATCCCATAAGAGTAAATCTATATAATAGAGGATTTTAGAGCTCATTTTCACATAAAACAGTGGATCTCTATCCATTCTCACGAGTTCAAGGAGCTTTGGATTCAATTTTCATCACTTTTCTGGGTAAGTTTTTCAAGTGTCACTTTTCTACTGCTTTTTCATCACTTTTTTCGTTTTTGTGTTTGCAAGTGTAATTTTTCCAATTTATTCTTTTATTTACTAGTGCTTTTGTTATTTTATCTTGTACAAGTGTTTTTTTAGTCTTTTGAGTTATTTTTACAAGTGTCACATTGCTTTCTTGTCTTTTCGCCTACTAGTAGTTACTATTATTGGGTCTATTTATGCATGCATGTTCTTCCTTTTGTACTATCTTATATGGGAAATGCTAATTATTATTTTAACTAATTCCATGATTGATCTACACTCATTCCTTCCTCAATCCCATATTCAATTTTTTCCTCCTTCCTGAGTTGAACTACACCATCCTTAGGGCTTATTGGCCTTCTCTACTATGCATTGTGCAATCCTTACCAGCAAGCCTCTCCCTTTTTAGTTAAAACTGCACAATGTTTAGTTACTAGCATCATCCAATTGTGCATTACACAATCCCAACCAGTAGTGACCACTACCGACCACTAAAATTGTTCACTATGCAATCCTTTTCTCTATATGTTATTAGCGTAAGATGTCACTCCTTGACTGCTTAAGGAGTAAGCCTTACACATCATAGTTCATTTCAAATTTTAAGGGGTTGTTTGAGTGGTGGGATGGCTTTCTCAAATATTTTGAAATTATTTTGTCTTATTTAATACATTCATGCATTTGGCAAGTTGTGGCAAGTATAAATTTTGTGGATTAAAGTTATTATAGGTAGTAGAGTACATAAGTGGAAGAAAGTGAATAGCTAGTACCTATTTCAAGAAATATTCCTACCCTGAATCAGTCACACAACTATGTTAATAACCTTTAACACAAACTCTTCTTATGTGAAGCAAACAAAAATTAGAAAATATATTGCACGTATAAAGTATTCCACAAATTATTTATGGAATCTTCACTGACATGTTCTATACACACATATTACTTGCAGAAAATTGAAAGCAGATAATTTACTATTAAATCCTTTAACAGCTTCTCACTCACACTTCATTAGTTGTTGCAATTTATATTTTAGAAGAAATTAACAAAGGAAAGTTACACACCACACATTAGATATTCCTTGAGTCACAAAATCCTCCGACATGAAGCAAAAAGGTTTTTCTATTATTTTCAGTCTTCAAGTAGACTAACATCCAACTTGGAAATACTATTTACAAGTGCTATATATAGCAAGAGAGGAACTAACTCCATTTCTTGTAAAAATAATGAAACAATAATTCTAACATAACATATGTGTCAAAAGACATTACATCCTTATCCCCTCGAAATATAACAGAAATGACAAATGGAGAAAGAAGAAGAGAATAAATATGGGCTAGTATGTTGAGTGTATTGTCATACTACCCCTTTTCCTGTAGAATTTTCTCCTTGTGTCTTGGGTCTTTAATAATCATGTAGTTTAATTTAATAGGACCTCCAAAAACCTCATAAATACCTCTCACCATCACTTATATTATCCATTTAGTTATGGGTTCTTATCCATCCTTACCTCGCTTAGAAAAACTTGTTGACAGGTATCAAAATTCAATCAAAATAGGTGTTGCCGGAAATTCTGGTAAAAACCTGTAACTACGCAAAATCTAGAATTCTACCAGAAATTTAGGTAGCTCCCTGTTTCTTTTTCAAAATACAAAGAAAATGCAGAAAATTATGTGCTGGCGTGTATTCCATGATGCTTAGGTTGTTGTTCAAAATTTATAACTGATTAGTAAAAGGGGATTAGTACCAGAAACCTTTTTACCTTTCATCTAAGTGTGTTGCAGCTTCAGCCAGTTTATCTAAATCATTTTTTTTGTCAGTAGCTGATGTTCTAGAGTTGGTAGCTCTTGTAGTGGCCATCTTGATAGTGTCTTTATCCTCCTTAGCGCTCTTCTGTGTTTTTATTCTTTTTGAGGGATCTGAGGGTTGTTCTGAAGGGTTCTTGTTCTTACTTTTCTTCATTGATTTCTATGGTTTCTCTACCTTTGAACCTTCAGGTTTCTTTTCAATGTCAATAACTTCTGCCAATAGGCTTGTCATGAGAAGAGCCTTAGATTTCAATCTAAAATTATTTCTCTCTCTTTTGTGCCTCTTTCTAGTGCTAGCAATAGGTTTAGTTTCTTCCTTTTGCTTCTTTCTATTGATTTCGCATCCAACATCCTTAATTAGTTCTTCATTTGATTGGGTAGGTTGATACTCCTTCTGAAACTTTTTCTGAATAGGTGCTTCCGTAATTTCCAGTAGCACCTACGCTTTTGATTTATCTATTGTTGTAGACCTTCCTCTTTTGGATCTAGTGTATACATTTGGAAATGGAGGAACAGGGGGTATTATATTCATGGACTTGGGCTTGCTTGTTGAGGATCTCTCTCATTTTTCCACCTTTCTTTCAATTTTTCCTGCAAAAACTTTCTCTTTATTAACTTTGGCCTTTTTATGAATGTTTTCTTTCTGGGCCTCTATTTTTCTTCTTCTCTTTGCAAGTTGAGGATTAGGTTGTGGAACTGGAGGTGTAGGTGAAGGTTGGCCTACCCTATAGAATAGAAAATGGTCCCAAGTCTGTCTTTTCTTCTTCAACTCTTCTTCAACCAAAACTCTTATCAAAGCTTGATGGTACAAGATGTACTTAGAAACATCATTATGGGTATGAACCGTTGTTGACATCTTTGTCAGCCTTTTCAACAAGAAAAATGGGAGATTCAATGATTTCATTCCTGCAATATGAAAAAGGAACCTCATGTGATAGAGGAATACCATTGTATACCTCCTTTCACATGTGAGGTATATCTTGATAAGTTTGATTGCCTCTGCCCAATCATTCTTAAGGTAGCTTCATGGGATTCCTTTTTCCCATTTTGGATCTCTGTGAGCATCCTTAAGGAATTTTTTGAGATCACCTCCTGTGATAACTTGTCCATTGAACCACCTTTCACCTTCTTGAGGAAGGTTAAAGGCTTCTGCAATGGAGTCTTCAAAAACCTACAAAGTGCAGCCATAAAATCTAGCCTCCTGTCCATTAAAAGAATTAGAAAAATCTAGAGAAACTCCTGAATGTGAGCTTCTCAACTTGGTGTAAAGAGGATACCGTACTGACTGCATAAACAGAGTTCTTACCCTCAAATTTGCATGAAACAAATCTGCACCCTGTGGCTCTATTCAATTTATCGTACCACCTGTTTTAGTCATCTTCAAAAAAATAATGACTATGTCTCCTGCAAATGATAGGTGGCTGAATATGAGGAGTTTACCTTACATGTGTGTCCTGTATTATTCTCTGGGATCTTTTCTGAAATCCAGACTCCTTCTCCAACAAAAACTCTTAGCAAATTTCAAATCAATAGCTTAGATTTCAAATGACAAAATTCATATTTTTTAGGTGGTTTTTAAAACTAACTCTTGGTTCAACATCCCATGAAAATCACTCTCCATCATTAAAAATATTCATGATCATGATGTGCACCATGTGACACACCATCACCACCTTCAATTGGTTGTGTTATTTGTATGGGATCTTCAGATAACTTATGGAAAGTGCCTTTGATGACATAAAGTCACCTCCACAAAATGTGCTATTAATTGGCTATAATTTCAGGCAGCACTGTTGTGCGGCCAATAGAGCGGTTATGGAGTGTTGTGTGATCACCACAATCTCTCTAACTTAGAAAAACACGTACCTAAACGCATGGATGATTGGCACAGTGTAGATAGGCATGACTGGCAATGGTTTGATCATTAACTATGGATGACACATGTGGCATAACGTATACAACGTCTTAACCTTCGCTAACTGACTGTAATACGACACCTATCATTAGATCCTAAAGAATTTAAAAAATATTTGATGCGTATTAACCCTATGACACGTGGTATGACTAAAGTGGATGTGATTTTTCGATCTATTTAAAAAATAGAGTATGCTTCTGAAAATTCTGGCAGCATCAGAAACAAAAATAAAAAGACAGAAACAAGAAATAATAGACTATCTGAAAGGCTAAAATAACTAGTGCTTCCGGAAATTCCAGCAGCGCCCAAATTTTTTTTAATTTTGAATTTTTTTTAGAATGTTTACTCCTAAAAAAACTATGGAATGGACTCATGACTTAGCAAGAAACTCTTATAACATTGGCTCAATAAGGAATAGAGCTCTCCCTGTGAGGCTCTAAGAATATTTTGTAGTTTCAGTGCCTTTTCATTGATCTATGGATTCTTATTATGAAACACATCGGTATTTACAGTGAACTTAGGCTACCAACAACCTTAGTAAAATAATTGTTTAAGAAAGGGCCCATTGAATGGACCTCTAAACAGTTTTGCTCCATCAAGATGTTGCAACTCAAAATTATTGTTCTACAGAATGTTTGAGATTGTGAAAGGATCAAGCCACAAAGAATAAAACTTGGAATGCTTACCTGGATATTGATGTTGTGCATCCCACTTCAACACTAGATCTCCAATCTGAAAATATTCTTTTTTAGTTTCTTTGTCAAAAACTTGCTTCATAGCTTGCTGATATTTTCTCACCAAATCGTATTGTTGTTCTCTCTTTTGATTCACTTCTATGATTTGATAAAATCTCATGGTCATATCATTTGGTTCAGCTTCTTGATATTGCAAAAATTTAGCTACAGGAATGGCTAATTGAACTGGAAAAATAGAATCAGTTCCATAAACCATTTGAAAAGGTGATGTATTGATAGAATTTTTTATTGTCACCTTGTATGACCATAAAGAAAACTTCAGTTTTGAATCCCAGGCTTTCTTGTTTTGCTCCAGAATTTTGGTGATGATCCTTACCAAACTTTTGTCTGATGATTCATCTAAACCACTCCCTTAGGGATAGTAATTTGTAGACTGAGTGAGCTGAATGCCATAATCTTCACAAAAATTTACCAATGGAGTACCTTTAAAAGTAGTTGCATTATCTGCTACTAACCTTAATGGACATCCAATTCTGGTTATGATTCCCTCCATAAAATTAATGATAACTTTATGAGTATAATTCTTGGTAGGTGTTGCTTCATTCCATTTGGTGAAGTAATTAGCTGCAACAAGAATCCAATGATATTGTCCACTTGAAGGTGGATGAATTTCCCCAATGAAATCTAAGCCCCATTGTTGAAAAGGTGTAGAAACAAATATGGGCTTGAGAGGCAAAGAATTCAAATGTTTCTTGCTGGTAAATCTTTGAATTTTTCACATGCTCTCACTTTAGCACAGACATCAGAAAATAAGCTAAACCAAAAATAGTCAGCTCTCAATATTTTGTATGCAGTAGTTCTCCAATAGTGATGACCTCCACACACACTACTATGCGTATCAAATATAACTTTCTTGGACTCATCTGGATCAATGCATATTAGCAAAATTCCTGTAGGATATTTCCAATATAAATAGTTATCTTTAATGCAGAATTTCAAGGTTTTCAACTTCAAAGATCTTACTCTTCTCTTATCATAATTTGGATGAGGTTTACAATTTTGCATAAAATAGATGATGTATTTGTACCAGATGCATTCAGAAAGCTTTACATCTACTACCATGATGTCTATAGGTTCATAAATCTTCCATTCAAATTTGTCATCCATGAAATTCAAGCCCAAAAATTTACAATTTTCTTTAGCTAGTAGTTTGGGTAATCCTTGAACTTTGATTAGTTTAGTAGGATTTATCTCTAAATCAAGCTCAAGAGCTTTATTCACCCACTTTCTTCTTTTTCCATCAATATCAAGTTGAATTAATATCTCTCTAACAACATATGAAATTACATAAGAAATAACTTGAGCATGCAAAAAATAAACTCTAAAAGCTTTCAAAGCTTTCACTAATGCATAGGCATGCTTTTCCAACCTTTCATACTTTAATTCTGCATCTCTAAGTGCTCTGCTAAAAAATTCTATGGAAGCTTCCTTATTTTCTAAATATTTTTGTAACAAAACAACAACAATAGTATCTTGTGAGGCAAATGAGAAGATCAAGAAAGGCTTTGAGTATTCAGGGCTTACCAACTAAGGTGCTTCAATGATATCTTTTTTTAGGAGCTCAAATGAATTTTTGGATTCAATGGTCCACTTGACTTCTTTCTCCTTCTTCAAAATGCAAGTAATGTGCTTCACTACTTCAACAAAATTTGGAATAAACCTTATTAAGAAATTGATATTACTAAGGAAATATTGAACCTCTTTCTTGGATATTGGAAATGTTAAATCTTGAATTGAAATCACTCTCTTAGGATCAATTTTCACTCCATATTTAGAAACTATGTAACCCAACATCTTACCTTCCTTAAGAGAAAAATTAGACTTCTTTGTATTTAATGATATACCATATTTTCTGAATTTAAAAAATACTTGTCTCAAGTGTTGAAGGTGTTCTTGATCTAAAGATGAATAAATAGTAATATCATCTAAATAGATGACCAAGAATATGTCCTTTTATCCAATGAATGCAAATTCCATAGCATGCTGAAAAGTAGCTCCGACATTCATAAGCTCAAATGGCATCTTTGCATACATGAATGTTCCCCAAGGAGTAGTGAATGTTGTCTTCTCTCAGTCTTCTAGCCTAACTGAAACTTGATTGTACCCGTAGAAACCATCTAACATGGAAATTTTGTCTGAACTAGTTACATTTTGAATAATATTCTCCATCTTTGGCAAAGGATAGTTATCTTTCTTAGAGCAGTTGTTAATATTTCTGAAATCTACACATAGTCTGACTTCACCACTCTTATTCCTTACTAGAACTAGATTAGCAACTCAATCTAAATATCTCAATGAAATGATGATTTTGGTATCCAAAAGTTTCTTAACTTCCTTCTCCATGACTGGTAACAATAGTGGATTGTTTTTCCTTAGTTTCTACCTGAATGGCTTAGTACCATCTTTCAATGGTATTCTATGCTCAATGATAGTTGTATCATATGTCTTAAGATCTTCATATCTCAAGGAAAAAACATCAACAAATTCACAAAACAGCTTGCGGTATTCAGCCTTTATTTCTTCTGATAAAATTTTTTACAAATTCACATACCTCAGTTATTTTTCTGTGCCCAAATTGAAATCTTCCAATTAAGCTCCTGTTTTAGCCAATTATGGTTTGATGGAGACATCAGTGTGATCAAATATCTTCTCAAGAGGGGATTAACCCCTTGGGAATATGATTGGTAGGCAGCTGAATGATAGGTTGATCAACAATATGCTTTTGCAGATTTTTGGTGTTTTGCATCATCCTTCATGAGATCTTCATCTTGATCAATGTTTATGACAACAAACTCTTCAACAGATTTAGTGAATCTTCTAATCTCTTGATCATCTTCAAACACTTTCCAATGCTTGACATTATCAGGAATAATAGGTCTAAACCTAACTTCAACTTCATATTTCAGATTCATAGGTATTGGAATCTTGAATGATCTTGTAGAAATAGAAATTGAATCAACCAAAATATTAATTTCTTTTGGAACAAAAGAAATGTTAAAAGCCGGGAATGAGTCTTCTACAATTCTCCATACTGCATTTTGGTAATCTCTGAGTCTGGGATGCTTATTTTGATAATCATTTCTGATTTTTTGAATGATAAGTTCAGCATCTCCAAAAACAAAACTTTCTGAAAGATTCATATCCTTTGTTGTTCTTAAACCAATCAGTAGAGCTTCATATTCAGCCACATTATTAGTTGCTTCAAATTAAAGTTTGAAAGAAAAAGTGGAGCGCCCTTTCAAAGGAGAAATAAGAACTATCCCTGTGCCAAATCCTTCTTTGGAACATGAACCATCAAAGTACATTTTCCATAGCTGGGAACCTTCATGACTGATCTACTTTTCAGTTGGCTTCAAAACCTGAAAATTTTCTACAGATAGGACAACATTATCCATGTGTAAAATACATGAACCAACATCAGTTGTTATAGCACAAATTTGATGATTAGTGGGGTCTTTGGTGTCACTAATGATATATTCTAGTTGAGATTCTCTATAAAGTCTCCTTTGTTCTCCTCCAAAAACTGGGACAGTAGCATAAGTGAGATCCATTTGCAAGGTTACTCCCAACCTTCTAATCCATGACCTAGAAAGTAACATGCCAAACCTATGAGGGATGTCAACTACAACAATATCCATCGCCATTCCTCTCACGGGTATCTGAAAAAGGCTTACTGCAATGTCTTTGATGACACCAAGGCATTGAAGTTTCTAGGAATCAAAGGAGTAGAGATCTTGGTATTCTCTAGTTACTTCAAGACCTAGTTCATTCATGACTACCTTGGGCATTAAATTATGTGAGGCTCCAAAGTCCATTAGGAAATTATGCAAGATATTTTCATCAATGTTCATAGATAAATAGAAAAGAGGGGTAGAGCCATCTATGTCTTCTACCAATGGAGCCTAGAATAACAGTGGGCTTGTCATCTTGAGGGTTAACAAAATCAAAAGCTACTTTGGTAGATGGAGGTTGAAGAGCTTTTATAAAGGTCTTATTGCAATCATCATTTTTCATGAGCTAAACAATAGGAACAGTAATATTTATCTTTTGTATTTCATTCTCAAAATTGAAAATAGAGGGCAGTTTCTGAGCAATTTTTACCTCTAGTGAAGGATTATTGACCGCTACTGGAAATTCTGATAATTTTTGTTTTTTAGCTTGTTTTTCTACTGGAATTTTTTTCACGCCCTTATTCTTCTTGGGATATTAAACATGCTTTGGATTATCATCAATCTTCTTTGATCTAATATTATTTCATCTTTTATGATTAGCTATAATCATGGAATGATCAGGAACTACTTCATTATTCTGAGTATATGACATGAAATCTTCATATTCTGCTTGTGTAAGATGGATCAACCGTTCTTTTTCTCTTAGAAAATTGCTATCAGCAGCCTTCTCCAACCTTTTAGCTTCCTCTTCATCTTCAAATATAGCATTCTGCAAAGGAGTTTGAATTTTTTTATCATCAACCTCTCGCCTCTCTTGCTGCAAAATTTGAGAAACATTAGGTCTTCTAAATTGCTACCTATTGGGCAAATCAAATGAAAAATTTCTAGTAGTAGCTGGTCTGGCTTACATTGTCAGCTTATACATCTCAGTAGTAAATGACTTTACCATCTTGGTCATCTCATCTAACTTAGGATCAATGTCTAAAGTTCCTGAAGTAGAACTTTAGCTTTTTTATTTCTTTTTTCTCTGTCAATCCTCCTCTAAGCCTATCAACTGCTAACACATTAGATTCTACCTCCAATGCATTGTCCTACATTTGTGTTAGTGTTGCAGATCTTATTTCTCTCAATAATAAACAAAAATTAGGATCAAAGGCACCAGCATAAGTGATTTTGGTTGAAGCTTCAATCGGCTTGATTTCAGTAGGTATTTTTCTATACATCTTATTGAATCTCTTATAAAAATTAGAAACTGATTCTCCTTCCTTTCTTTTTATTGCACCAAATTTAGTGATACAATACAAAAAATCTTTCTTATCACCCCATTTCCTTAAAAATGTATCATCTAGGGTTTCAATTCCAGTGATGCTACCAGTTGTCAAAGATCTGAACCATTTTCTTACATCACCCTCAAGACTCTAAACAAAAAATCTCATCCATACATCTTCATGCTCAATATTCAGATTGTCGGCATAAGCATAAAATTCAACAAGGTGTTCTTCAAATGCTACCTCTCCATCACCACTAAAATTAGGCATGTACTTGAGATAATCTCCTACAGGTAATGCATTAATAGGCTCAGGTAAAACCAAAGGGTCATACCTTGCAGTAATAATTGCATCCATTCAGTTAGGGGGTGGGTTTGGACTTTCCATGGTGTGAGTAGTTGGGATTCATTTAATAACAATAGGTGGATTGTGAAAAATATATGATGAAGCACCAAATTGTGATGTAGGTACTGTTTTTGGTTGGAAAACAAGGGAGGTACATGATTTTATGCAAAATCAGGGGATAAAGTTTGCAGGACTTCTTTAGGAAATGCCTTTGAGAAAACAGTAGTAGTAGAACATAACTTTCATTTATTATTTTTCTTGATTATATTTTCAGGATCAGAAACTAGGATTCTCAAAGGGGAATAGGGGTTAGCCCTGGTTCTAGTCCTTCTAGGAGCCAGAACTTCTCAATGGAGTTGCCAGGTGTAAAGCAGTCTAAAAATATAGTTGGAACTGTACACCTCATAACCAAACTTGTAACTTTGTCATTCACCCAAGGATAAAATTAAATTCACCTCCTTAGCAACAACACCAAAGATGCTAGTGTAAGAATTCACTCCTTGACTTCTTAAGGAGTAATTCTTACACATCATATTTTATTTAAAATTTGAAGGGGTTGTTTGAATGGTGGAATGGCTTTCTCAAATTTTTTGAAATGATTTTATCCTCTTTAAGACATTCATGAATTTGGAAATTTGTGGCAAGTATAAATTGTGTGGATAAAAGTTAGTATAGGGAGTAGAGTACACAAGTGGAAGAAAGTGAATAGCTGGTACCTATTTCAGGAAATATTCCTATCCTAAATCAGTCACACAGCTATGTTAATGACCTTTAACATAAACTTTTTTTATGTTAAGAAAAAAACACTTAGAAAATAGATTCCATGTATAAATTATTCCACAAATCCTTTATGAAATCTTCATTGACATGTTCTATTACACACATATAACTTGCAGAAAACTGAAAGAACATAATTTACTTTTAAATATTTTAACTGCTTCTCACTCACACTTCACTAGTTGCTACAATTTATATTTTAGAAGAAATTAACAAAGGAAATATACACACCACACAATAGATGTTCCTTGAGTCACAAAATCCTCCAATGTGAAGAAAAAAAAATTCTATTATTTTCAATCTTCAGGTAGACTAACATCCAACCTAGAAATAGTGTTTACAAGTGTTATATATAGCAAGAGAGGAACCAACTCCATCTCTTCTAAAAATAATGAAACATTAATTCTAACATAACATATGTGTCAAAATACATGACATCCTTGTCCCCTCTAAATCTAATAGAAATGACAGGTGGAGAAAGAAGAAGAGAAGAAATATGGCCTGGAATGTTGAGTGTATTTTCATGCTGCCCATTTTTCTGTTGAATTTTCTCCTTGTGTCTTTGGTCTTTACTAACAATGTAGCTTCATTTAATAAGACCTCCAACAACCTCATAACTACCTCTCACCATCACTTATATTATCCATTTATTTATGGGTTCTTGTCCATCCTTAAATGGCTCAGAAAAACTTGTTGACAAGTGTCAAAATTCTGTTAAAACAGGTGTTGCCAGAAATTCTGGTAAAATCTGTAAATCCACAAAATCTGGACTGCTACTGGAAATTCAGGTAGCTCTCTGCTTCTTTTTCCAAATACAAAAAAAAATGCGGAAAATTATGTGTTGACTTGTCTTCCATGAAACCTAGGTTTTTGTTCTAAATTTATAACTAATTATCAAAAAGGGATGAGTACCAAAAACCTTTTTACCTTTCACCTAAGTGTGTTGCAACTTTAGCCAGTTTATCTAAATCAGTTTTGTTGTCAGCAGCTGATGTTCTAAATCTGGTAGCTCTTGTAGGGGCCTTCTTAACTGGGTCTTTGTCCTCCTTAGCACCCTTCTGTGTTTTTGTTCTTTTTGAGGGCTCTAAGGATTGTTCTGAAGGGTTCTTATTCTTGCTTTTCTTCATTTATTTCTCTAGTTTCTCTGCCTTTGAAACTTCAGTTTTCCCTTCAATGTCAATAACTTCTGTCAATAGGCTTGGCTTGAGAAGATCCTTAGATTTCAGTCTAAACTTATTTCTCTCTCTTGTGTGCCTCTTTGTAGTGCTAGAAATAGGTTTAGCTCATTCCTTATACTTCTTGCTCTTGATTTCATATCCAACATCTATAAGTAAATCTTCATTTGATTAGGTAGGCTGATACTCCTTCTGCAAATTTTTTTGAATAGGTGCTTCTGAAATTTTCGGTAGCACCTGTGCTTTTTATTTATCTGTTGTTGCAGACCTTCCTCTTTTGGATCTAGTGTATACATTTGGAAATGGAGGAATAATGGGTATTATCTTCATGGACTTGAGCTTGCTTGTTGAGGATCTGTCTCCTTTTTCCACCTTTCTTTCAATTTTTCCTGCAGAAACTTTCTCTTTATTACCTTTGGCCTTTTTATGAATGTTTTCTTTCTAGGCCTTTAATTTTTTTCTTCTCTCTGTAGGCTGAGGATTAGGTTGTGGAACTGGAGGTGCAGATGAAGGTTGGCCTACCCTATAGAATAGAAAATGGTCCCAAGTCTTGTTTTTCTTCTTCATATCTTCTTCAACCAGAACTCTAAGTATCAAATCTTGATGGTACAAGTTGTACTCATAAACATAGTTATGGGTTTGAACCCTTGCTAACATCTTTGTCAGGATTTTCAACAAGAAAAATGGCATAATAAATGACTTCATTGATGCAATATTAAAAAGGAACCTCGTGTGATAGAGGAATACCACTGTATACCTCCTTTCACATGTGAGGTATATCTTGATAATTTTGATTGCCTCTGCCCAGTAATTCTTAAGGTAACTTCTTGGGATGCCTTTTTCCCATTTTGGATGTTTTTGAGCATCCTTGAGGAAGTTTTGATATCACCTCTTGTGATAACTTGTTCCCTGAACCACCTTTCACCTTCTTGATGAAGGTTAAAGGCTTCTGCAATGGATTCTTTAGAAACCTACAAAGTGAGGCCATAAAATGTAGCCTCTAGTCCATTAAAAGAATTAGCAAACTCTAGATCAACTCCAGAATGTGAGTTTCCAAACCTAGTGCAAAGAGGATGCCATCCTGAATTCATAAATAGGGTTCTTACCCTTAAACTAGCATCAACCAAATCTGCACCATGTGGCTCTATTTGATTTATCTTACCACATGTTTTAGTCATATTTAGAAAAATAATGACAATGTCTCCTACAAATGATAGGTGGTAGAATGAGGATTTTACCTTACAGGTGTGGCTTGTATTCTTATCTAGGATCTTGTTTGAAATCCATAACCCTTCTCCAACTAAAACCCTTAGAAACTTCTAAATCATCATCTTAGATTTCAAATGACAACATTCTTGTTTTTTAGGTGGTTTTTAAAACTAACTCTTGGTTCACCACCCCATGAAAATCACTCTCCATCATTAAAAATATGCATGATCGTGATGTGCACCATGTGACACACCATCACCACCTTCATTTGGCTACGTTCGCCATATGGGATCTTCAGATAGCTTATGGAAAGTGTCTTTGATGACACACATTCACCTCCTCAAATGGTGTTGTTGATTGGCCTTAATTTCCAGCAATACGGTTCTGTGGCCAGTAGAGTGGTTATGGAGTTCAGTGTGATCACCACAATCTCTCTAACTCAGAAAAACACATACCTAAACATATGGATGACTAACTCAGCATACACAGGCATGATTGGCAACAGTTCGATCATTAACTGTGGATGACACATGTGGCATAACGTATACAATGACTTGACCTTAGCTAAATGATTGTAATACCACACTTATCATTAGATCCTAAAGGATTTAAAAATTATTTGATGTGTACTAACCCTACAACATGTGGTATGACTAAAGTGGATGCGCTTTTTTTCTTTCTTTAAAAAATAGAGTATGCTTCTGGAAATTTCGTCATCATCGGAAATAAAAATAAAAAGAAAGAAACATGAAATAACAAATTTTCTGAAAGGCTAAAAAGAGTGGTGCTTCCAGAAATTCCGACAGTGCCCAATTTTTTTTTTTAAATTTTGAATTTTTTTAGAATTTTTAATCCTATGGAAAGGACTTGTGACTTAGCAAGAAACTGCGCTAACATTGGCTCCACATGGGATAGAGCTCTCCCTACAAAGATCTAAGATTTTTTTGTAGTTTCAATGCATTTTCATTAGGTTATGGTGTCTTATTATGAAACACATCAATATTTACAGTGAACTTAGGCTACCAATAGCCTTAGTAAATTAATTTTTTGAGAAAGCACCCATTGAATGGGCTTCGAAATAGTTCTTCTCCATAAATATATTGCAACTCAAAAGTATTGTTCTGCAGAATGTTTGAGATTCTGAAAGGACCAAGCCACAAAGCATCAAACTTGGAATGCTTACCTAGATCTTGGTGTTGTACATCCCACTTCAACACTACATATCCAATATGAAAATCTTCTTTTTTAGTTCCTTTGTCAAAAAATTGCTTCATAGCTTGCTGATATTTTCCCACCAAACCATATTGTTGTTCTCACTTTTGATGCACATCTATGATTTGATAAACTCTCCTAGTCATATCATCTGGTTCAACTTCTTGATCTTGCATAAATTTAGCTATAGGAATGGTTAATTGAATTGGAAAAATAGCATGAGTTCCATAAACCATTTGAAAAGGTGATGTATTGATATACTTTTTGATTGTCACCATGTCTGCCCATAAAGCAAACTTCAGTTTTGAATCCCAAGCTTTCTTGTTTTTCTCCAGCAGCTTGGTGATGATCCTTACCAAAATTTTTTTTGGTGATTTAGCTAAACCATTCCCTTGGGGATAGTAAGTTGTAGAGTGAGTAAGTTGAATTCCATAATCTTTACAAAAAATTACCAATGGAGTGACTTTAAAAGCAGCTGCATTATCTGCTACTAACTTTTATGGACATCCAAATCTGGTTATGATTCCTTCCAGAAAATTAATGATAACTTTATGTGTAGCATTCCTGGTAAGTATTGATTCAATCCATTTGGTGAATTAATCAGTTGCAACAAGAATCATCAAAGTAAATTTCCATAGCTGGGAACCTTCATGACTAATCTGCATTTCGGCTGGCTTCAAACACTAAAACATTTTTGCAGATAGGACAATATTATCCATGTGTAAAATACTTGAACCAACATCAGTTGTTTTAGCATAAATTGTATGATTAGTGGAGTCCTTGTTGTCACTAATGATATATTTCAGCTGAGCTTCTCTATAAATTCTTCTTTTCTCTCCTCCAAAAAAAGGGATAGTAGCATAAGTGAGATCCATTTCCAAGGTTCCCCCAACCTTCTAATCCATGACCTAGAAAGTAACATACCAAACCTAGGAGGTATGTCAACTACAACAATATCCATCACCATTCCTCTCATGGGTAACTGAAAAAGGATTACTGCAAGGTATTTGATGACACCAAGGCATTGAACTTTCAGGGAATCAAAGGAGTAGATATCTTGGTATTCTCTAGTTACTTCAAGACCTAGTTCATCCATGACTACCTTGGGAATTAAATTATGTGAGGCTCCGGAGTCCATTAGGAAATTATGCAAGATATTTTCATGAATGTTCAAAGATAAATAGAAAGGAGCAGTAGAGTCATATCTATCATCTACCAATGGACCTAGAATAATTGTGGGCTTGTCATATTGAAGGTTAAAAAAATCATAAGCTACTTCGGTAGGTGGAGGTTGAAGAGTTTTCATAAAGGTCTTTTTGAAATCATCATTTTTCACGAGCTCTACAAGAGGAATAAGAATCTTTATCTTTTGTATTTCATTCTCAAAATTGAAAACGCTGGGAATTTTGTGAGCAATTTTTACCTCTAGTGAAGTGTTGGTCACTTTAATTGTTTATTAATTTAAACAATTCAAGTGCTACATAAATTTTCAATGCAAGGAAGTCTTTTTATTTCAAAGGCAACCACACACTGTATATGCTCAATCTCAAAAGCAAAGAAATGTTGTATTAAGGATCACACTAATCACACTAATCACACCTTGCTTTAACAAAACTGAAGTCTACTTGAGTTACAGCAAAGACAATACTTCTATTGCAGACATTCATGAAAAGAATCTTGGATTACATTAAAAATACAATGATCTAGGAAAGGAAATCAATTTGCAGAAAGAAAGATCAATTATACTATAACAGAGAACATGACCCTATTCCCCAAGTAGGAATCTTCAGCACATGTTTTTTGATTACCAAGCTTTCACACATTCATTCCTTAAACAATATTACTAAATAAAATAACTCACAACTTCTCAAGAATGAATTGTATGAAATCAATGTAGCAAGTAATGAAAACAGAGCCTGAGTAATAAATACAAAATTTCAATATTGCATAAATAACTTCAGCAAACAGGGTTTAATCAGGGCATGAGTAAAATAAAAAGTTAACAAACTACAGGAACAAATGGGTGAATCTTATGAAGAAGGCGGGCCCTTTCCTTCTTACAATATTCCCCAGAGGAAGGAATTAAATTGAAGTGCTGAAAACAAACTTTTATTCATCTGTCAAAAGCAACATATTACAAAAGATTCACGCTTCTTCTGTGTTCAGAAATGAACCTCCCGTAGTCTCTAACTCCCTCTCTAATGCTGATGTCTCCTCTTTTTAAAGAGGAGACATCTATTACAATTGATTTACATAATATAAATTCTATTTTTAACCCAATCTGATCTTATATTCTGAAATAGGGACTTTATTTTCTTCCATAGCAAAATGTTGTTACGATGGTTACAATGGTACTGGCTTCAGAGTGGCCTGTGTAACAACTTCCTTTACTTGTATTTTCTCATTACCGTCATACTTGAAATGTTGCTTCAAAATCGCAAATCACGGGTTGTTTCAGCAACGGGATTTTCATACCATGTTGACTGTTTCAGCAACGCGATCTTCAGACAGTCATAATAGATTATCTGCGATCTTCAAACTATCTCAGCAACTATATATCTTCGATTAATGATTAAATATAAAATTAATGTAGAATTATATGCAAAACAAATTAAACATATAGTAAAGAGAAGAATATTATATACCTTTGGGAAAAATGGATGAAAGTGATAATGTAAGCTTTAAATATGGACTGAAAAAGAGTAGAAAGGTAAAAAAATATATGGTCAAAATGGTACATTATGAGGTCCTAACATCCCCCCCAACTGAAAGGGTTTCATGTCCTCATGCAACTTTAATCTGAGTCAGAGTCCGGATATTGACTTTTAGCATGCAAATTACTTAGGCAATAGCTATGGAAGGTGCTATCTGTTAAAGCTCTGAATCCTTGGACATTTTGCAATCTCTACCACGCTACTGCTTCATCCCTATTAGCCAACCTGTAATGAGCATGATATTGTTCTGATGGCATCTATAAAATAGGAAATTGAAAATGGTACCCTATCCAATTTTCAGCACATTGCTGAACACATTTAATGTAGTTAGGTACTCTAGACAATGCAGTTTCAGGGTTAGTAGGGCTAAAAGGATTATACTCCTGTCTCTCCTTAGAGGATTGTTGCCACAACACATTGTTTTCTCTTAGAGCAGTAGTTTCTTTGGCCCTAATGAATTGGTGACAATCATGGAGTACTGAAGCCTGCAATTGCTGTATATGTTCAATCATCCCTGGCTTCTGCAAAAAATAATGATAGTCTGCCACGAAAATGGCAGGGTTCTGAGGTTCTGGCCTTATCCAGAGAAGGCGGTTGTCTTCATTGTTCCTAGTTGCAAGAAAAGTGATTTTCCATGTAATTTTATTAACAAGAAAGGAATCAAATGCCCTGATCTGAATATCACCAACAAGAGGGTTGAGATTAATCTGTCTATTTTTAGGCATAGCTTCATTGTGAAGGTACAACTCACATAGTAGGTTCTGATCACTGATGGAAGCTTCTGCAAATGTTTTGACAAACTGTTCAACTATGAGCACCTCGTGAGATCTTCTGTATTTGACTACTTTCAACTGAAAATAAACAAGAAGTTCTGAAAGAAACAAGGAATAGTTCAGAGATGGTTTCCTAGTGGCCAATAATTTTTGTACCAATTGAAACATTAGGAGCAGTTTGCCTTTTAATTCTTTATTCTCTTTCTTGTAAACTCTAAATTGTTGAAGTGTCTACTCCCATTTCTCCCAATTAGAATAAATATGATTCTGCCAAACCAATTTATGTTGTTGTAATGTTTTATCTTGGGTAATAGCATACTGTTTCCTCCACTTGTTCATTATTTACATCTCTTTCCATGGTTCAGTTTGTGTTCTGGCATTGTAAGTGGTGGGTTGAGGCATAGTCTGAGTAGCAGAATCAGTTACAATAGGGTAGGATACTTGTACCTTGATTTCTTTTTCCAAAATTTTTGAAGGCCCTACTGGTTCTTGTGTAACAGTAGGGCATTCTTCTTTGACTATAGACGATGTGGATGCTCCAAGAATTGGAAATTGAACTATCTTATATCCTTCTTGTTGATAGATGTTTCCACATTGATGGCACATATATTCTTTATATGGATTGTTCTTTGTATGTTTATTTTCCATGGATGATTTATGGGCCAAGGTATAAAAATTTAGCTCCTTGTCAAAGGATTCCCTTGTTATTACCAATTATCTCTTGTAAGCTTCTAATTCTTTGTTTTTCAGCTATAGCTGGTTCTTGTGTGACAGCTAGAGCTAGTTCCTTTGTAGTAGCCTCTTGGATATCTAATTTTTGCACGTCAGCAACTAGTTCTTGTGTTTTAGCTGCTGAGTGAGTGGCTGGTTCTTGTGGAGCAGCTACTGACTGAGTAGCTGGTTCTTGTGGAGCAAATACTGATTCTGTAGAAAATAATGTCATATTACCCTGGGCATTTTGTTCTTGTGTTTCAGTGCCACAGGATGAGATGGGTAATTATTTCGAGGTTTGGAAGGGTAATAATGAATGGATTTTTAGCAAAATGGCTGCGGGATCAGGGGTAATGGGGGTGGTTTATGATTCGATAGACATCTTCATTCGTCTCCTAGGTAAAAAAGAAGAAAAAGCAGTAGTTTTCTTTTTCTTTTTACAAGAATATTTTTCCCTAGGATAAGGGCTATCGGAGGAGGTGGCTACTTTAGATAAAACCCTTGTTTGTCTTTTTGATACAAAGGCAGTTGTAATTCACCTTTTTATTTTACGAATAGGGGAAGATGGTGGTGTTTTGGCCTGAGAGTCATCACTAGGAATGTGGATGGTAGGATGAGATGACTTTGCTAAGTGAGATGGACTTGAGGATATATTAACTGGATTAGCTGGTTCAGTGGATGGAATCGATGGGGGGTCCGGGATATTCTCTGATTGCTACTCGTAGGAACTTTCAGGGATTTCTTGGGGGTTTTCAACAGCTTCTTGGGGAATTTCGGCAAATTTTTTATGAGGTAAAGGTAAATTGTTTAGAGGAGGGTTTTGTTGAGAAAAACCCCTATGAATCAATAGCTGACAAAGGCGATGATGGGTGAGGGAAAGGAGTGGAAATTTTACCCATCTACAATAATATTACATATTTCTAATACATCCAAGAAAATAGTAAGGAATGTTTACTAGTCTACCATGTCGTAAGTGACTCATTAAGACAAAGTTGTGCTGATAGACTACCTGATAACAACCTTCGCAAGTTAAATAATGTTTGAAAAATTCAACAACCTTCGGCCACGGAGGAGGCAATGAGTGAAGTCCCACACCATGGCCTTTAATCTCGACATGTTCCCCTGGGAGAAGGAAGTCCTGTTGTGCATTTAAAATGATGTGCTTCCGACTAAACCACCGAGCACCAGTGACTGGAAAACCTGAGACTTCTGCTATATCGCCTTAGGAAACCAGAATTCGGACTCCCTGGATAGTAGAATGGTCCTCCTGAAGATTTTGTGCAAATTCCATGACCTATTGTGGGTCAAACTCTTGAAGTCTTTCAAAATATCCCACCCAACCTACTTGTTGGAAAATATGATAGGCATCTGGAAACAATTCCAGCAGAGCTATTGAGTCGGGCTCATGTCTAATAGCCGGTCCTCCAATAGTTACTAGCTTGGGTAAAATGTAGAGGAAAAGAGCAGAATTACCGGACTTCGAACAGAGTAAACATTGCGACTGAGAACATGGAGTCTCGGTGAAGGGACAAAGTAATGGGTATGAAGAGTGATGGTAATTGGCATGCTGTGAAATGATGGCATGTAATTTCAAAATTCCCCCCCATCTATGGTGAAATGATGTTTTTGAGTGTGCGGAGATTGTATTCATGATGAACAAAATATTCTCTTTAAACTATCATTTAATTGTATTACATAAAATTTACATACCCTATATTTACTTTTGCTTTGTAATTCGAAAAATATAGTGCTTGTTTATAATAGCTCAACAATCATGGAAGAACTTTAGAACTCTTTGAAACATAAGGGAGATCATATTAGAGTCTTCTTGATCATAAGAAATAGGCAATGAATGGACAGTATTCACACGAGTATCAAAAGTGAAAATGAAGGACTGAAAGAGTTGCATAGTCATGTTTTTTAAGAAATAAATGGTGTTTCAGCAATGGAAAAATGAATGACATACTACTGAAAGTGGTGTTACAGCAATGGAAAAATAGGGAAAATGTTGCTAATAAGTGATGTTTTAGCAGTGGGAAAATCGTGGAAAAATTTGTTGAGAAATGATATTTCAGCAGTGAAAAATAGGGAAAATATTTGCTGGAGAATGGTGTTTCAGCAATGGGTAAAATGGGAAAAATAGGAAAAATGATATGAAAAGGAAAAATGAATGAAGGGAATGAATGATGAAATGTTACTGGGAGATGGGGAAATGAATTTAAATGAGGGAAGCAAAGCTTCTCAAAATGAAGCTTAGAACTTCTTATGGTGAAATTTTCCTTCCTTGGTAAGTCCTTCCTTAATCAAGAAACTGCAAAATAATCAATTGTAACATGCCAACCCTTGATAGGGATTATTAGTTTAAGAAATCTAATCTAATACTAAAAATACAGTGCAGAAAATAATTAAATGCAATGAGGAGCAGAAAACTCCCCTAGAAAAAGATAATGTGCATCTTCCATGCAAGTGGCCTTAAAATCTTCTTTAGAAATAGGGCGCTGGTACAAACGAAGCCGATGACCATTTACCATTAGTGGTGTTTTAGAGTCATCAATTGTTAAAAGCATTACTGTTCCATTGCGAAAAGCAACATCTACTTCATAGGGTCCCAGCCATCTTTTACGTAGCTTCCCTTGAAAGTTTTCAAACCGAGAATCATACAATAAAGCCTAATTACCTTTTTGGAACTGTTTATGCTTGATGATTTTATCATGCCACTTCGTTCTTTGTTGTTGGATCATAGTTGTCTGATGAATGGCATCTAATATTTTTTCATCCAGTTCAAGAAGCTGCTGCAACCTAGCTATTTGCACATCAGTCAAATCAAGGTTAACATCTAAAGCAGTCCTTAAAGTTTTAATTTCAAATTCCATAGGAAAAACAACACTTTTAACATAGAACAATTCATAGGGAGAAAATCCTGTATTATTTCTCCAGGTAGTTCTATAAGCCCATAGTGCTTCAGGGAGCTTTTGAGATCAGTCCTTCCAATTATCCTTCACTGTTTTGGTTAGAATGGCTTATATTACTTTATTTGTACTTTCCACCTGCCCATTGGCTTGGGGGTGGTATGGTGTATTCATTCTATGATGAATATGATATTTCTGAAGGGTGGATTTGAAACCATGAGAATTTAAAGGAGGTCCCCCATATCTTACTAGCTCTCTAGGGATTCCAAATCTAACAAATATTTCTTCAAATAGGAAAGCTAGGACAACTTCTTCATTAGCTCTAAGAAGTGCTTTGGCCTCCACCCATTTGGTCATGTAATCTTTACAGACTAATATATATACTCTTTGTTTGGATGGAGGATTAATGGTTCCTATAAAATCTAAGGCCCATCTTTCAAATGGTTTAAGTATTACCTGGAGGTTCAATGGCATTTCATCTCTATGATTAGATTGACCCATTCTCTGACAACTATCACAAGCCTAAACATATTTCTTTGCATCTTTAAATAGTGAGGGCCAATAATAACCCATCCTAAGAATTTTATGTGCCATTATTTTATCAGCAAAATGCCCTCCACAAGGGCCATCATGACAATCTTTTAATATATCATACACCTCATCCTCTCTAATGCATCTCTGAATTTCATGATCAAGTCCTGTGTAGAAAAGACACCCGCTTATCCAGCTATACCGAGCACTTTGCTGAATTATTTTTATCTTCTCTCTATGTGACAGGTGTGATGGTAAATTTCCTGCAACCAGATAATTGGCAATGTCTACATACCAAGGTGAGTGAGCAGATACTGCAAATAAATAATCATCAGGAAAGGAATCATCTACTGGAATATTATTATCAGTTTTTAACCATGAAAGGAAATCAGCAACAACATTTTCTTTACCTGGTCGATCTACAATTGTAATATCAAAATCTTGCAGTAATAATAACCATCTGGTAACTCGAGCATTTGTGACAGACTTATTCATTGAATACTTAATAGCCAAGTGATCAGTATGGAAAAAAGTAGAGTAACCAGTAATGTAATGTCGAAATTTATTAATGGCATAAATTACTGCTAAAAATTCCTTTTCGGTAACTATATAATTAAGCTCAGTAGCGGTCATATTCTTACTGATAAAGTAGATAGCATAAGGAAGATGGTTTTCCTCCTATCCCAAGACAGCTCCGATTGCAGTATCTGAAGCATCCAAAGATATATGAAAGGTAAGTGCCCAATCAGGTCCTCTCAAAATAGGAGCTATAGATAACTGATGCTTGAGTTTTACAAAGGCTTCCTGGCAAAGATTAGTCCACTTAAATTCAACATTTTTCATAAGTAACAAAAATAAAGGAGAAGTTATTTTGGAAAAAAATTTAATAAATCTCCTGTAATATCCAGCATGTCCTAGAAAAATTCTCACATTAGTTTGTGTTTTAGGAACAGGAAGATTTGGAATGACTTTTATTTTGGATGGATCTACCTGAATTCCTTGAGATGAGATAAAATGTCCAAGCACTACTCCTTCACTCATCATTATATGGCATTTTTCAGTACTTAAGGAGAGGTGAGCTTGTATACAAAGTTTGAGTACCTTCTCAAGATTCTGTAATGCATCTTCAAAAGACACACCATAAGGGGTAAAGTCATCCATAAATATTTCCATGGAGTCATTCAGCATATCAGAAAAGATTCCTATAACAGCCCTTTGAAAATTTGTTGGTGCGTTACATAGTCCAAATGGAAGAACTCTGTAGGCAAAATTTCCCCAAGGGCTAGTAAAAGTGGTCTTATCTTGGTCTTGGGGTGCAATTATGATTTGATTATACCCACTAAATCCATCTAAAAAGGAGAATAATTTCTTCCCTGACAAACTATCCAACACCTGATCAATGAATGGTAAAGGAAAGTGGTCCTTTTGAGTGGCTTTATTTAAGGCTCTATAATCTACACACACTCTCCATTTCCCATTTTTCTTAGGAACTATAACCAATGGGGAAACCCATTCACTGTCAGATATAGGGTATATAAATCCTACATTAAGTAATTTATGAAGTTCTTCTTTAACAATTTCTCTTAAATTAGGGTTCATTCATCTTTGGGGTTGACAGAATGGTCGACAACCTTCCTTAATATAGATCGGTGGGTACATACTTTAGGAGAGATCCCCTTCATATATTTATAGTCCCATGCCAATGCTTCCTTATTTTCAAGTAGTAACTTCATTAACTACTGTGTTTCAGCAACTGTCAGATCAGGATTTATATTCAGTGTTTTTCCAGGTTCAATTTCTACTGTTATGCTTTTAGAAGAGATGGTGGTTGATGTTTGAGGTAAATATTCAGATTTAAGCTTTTCCTAGGTATCTGTTTCCAAAAGTGTAGCAAGTTGATTATGTGTTTTAGCAGCCACAGAGGAGGGTTCACAAATTAAATTATTAATTATTTCATCCTCAGTGGTATCTTTAAGGTTTAGAGCTTGTCCAATAGTCAAAATAGGTTGAATAGAATTATCATCATAATCCATCCACACAGAATTCTCATTGTTAATCATGGGTGTAGCATGAGGGTAGAGAGTAAGCTATTTAGTTTCATATCCATTGGAAATTGTCATTGAACCAGATCTGCAACTGATAAAGGCATCGATTGTAGCTAGCCAAGGCCTTCCCATAATTAGAGGATGTCTCCCCAACTTTGTTTTAGTTTGTAACACCACAAAGTCAGCTGGGTAATTCCAGGATTCAACTGAGATGACTAAGTCTTAAACAACTCCTTCTAGGTTGATTGTAGAATGGTTAGCTAACTCTAGAATGGTTGGTGTATCTATGACTGTGTTCTTTAGCTGTAACAATTGTGAAGTTTCAAAGTCATAATGTTTATAACAACACCTAAATCTACCAGAACTTGAGGGATTATTGTTTTACCAATTTGGATTGCCACGATAGGATGGCCGGGATCACCATATTTAACTGGAGGCATTTTACCGGACATTAATGCAGATAGATCACCCATAACATGAATTGTAAGGGGGTCTTTAGCATTCCTACCAGGTTTCTTAACACAAATATCTCTCATGGTTCTAGCATATATTGGTACATCTCTTAGTGTCTGTAAAAGTGGAATTTTAACATACATATTCTATAATTCCCCTAAAATATTAAAAGCAGGTGGCTCAGGCATTCTAGTTAAAAATAATGCTCAGGGAATGGTGGTTCTGTTGTTTCAGCACCCTTATTAGAGAGTGGTTGTACCTCTTTATGTGAATCATGTTTCTCAGTTTCTTCTTTATCAGAATCATAAGAGGTCACATCATCAATTATGGGTTCAACTATTTTCCCAGATCTTAGATGAATGTCATTACATTGCGCAGGGAAAACAGGAAATGTAGGCTGGTTCTAAATATCAATAACTTGCATAGCTTTATTATTGGAGTTAGGATTTGGTTGTACAGGTAGCTAGGGTCTCATTTGATTATTTGGTGGAGCACTTGATGGTAGAGGAAGTGGTTGTTGAAATTGAGGAAATTGATTTGGAAATGGGAGTTGTTGACCCCTCCAATTTGAATTCCATTGATTAAAGTAAGATTGTTGTTGTGGAGGCCAAGGAGTCCACATTGCAGGATCTACAAAGGGAGGGTTTATTTGTTGCATGGGTGGGTAATTAATTTGATTAAATGGTGGGTATTGCATTTGATTAAAGGGAGGGTAATTTTTTTGACTAAAAGAAAGATAATTGTTCCACCGATTAGAAGATGTAAATGGCATATTAGAGTTCATACCTTTTCCTCATGGTTTCCATTGTCTTCTTTGTGTCAGCAGTTATACTGCTTCAGCTTCTTCTTCGGTTGGTTGCAATGCAGCCTTTATTCCTGGTAAAGAAGGGCATTGTTGTGTTTCATGATATTTCTCACGAAGGGTGCAAATTGGTATCTTGTCCAGTGGGCATTCCCTTAGTGGGTGTTTATCTCTACATTTGGGGCAAAAGACAACCAAAGCTACTTCTACTTCAGTCTGTTTCTTTTTAACCTGCAAGGTATCAATCTGTGAAGCAAAAGAACTTAACATTTCAGTTTTAAATTCTTCAAGTAAATTACCTATTTAAGCTCTTGTTGCTCCTCCACTAGCTGATTTCTGAACTCTTGAATATGTGGCATCTCTGTTGTTTGATCTATTCCTTGCAGCTCCTCTTGAACATATTTTACAAAGTTCAACAATTTCATCATATGATTCTTTAGATATATCCCCTTTACCAAGCATATTTAGCATGTCTAAACAATCATCCCTCACCCCTTTCAGTAATATTGTTTTAAGAATATCCTTACCTACATCAGTATGATTGGATCTCTGCAGATTGTACTGTATTCTTTCCACAAAGTCCTCCAAATTCTCGTCCTCCTTTTGTACCATCTTAAATAGTTCTTCCCTCTTTTCTCTTGTCCGATAGTAGTCTTGATATTTAAGCAGAAAGTTTTGTTTCATCTATTCCCATGTTGTGATTACATGGCCTCCAAGACTCATGAACCACCTTAGTGCATTTCCTTTTAGTGTTGCTGGAAACAACTTCAATTTCTCAGCAGAAGTAACATAATCATAACTTCTGCATAATATATCAAATTCAAAAAGAAATTCGTCAGGATCTTCAGAGGATAAACCATGGAAGTTAGGTAAGGCTAAAAGTGGGATATTCTTCATGGGAGTTGCTCCCCTAGGGAGATCACTAATAGGGAATCCCAAGGTAGAGAGAGAATTCTCATATTTTCCCTCTCCTTCAGGATCTACTTGTCCTCCGCCAAAGAATCCTTCATTGTTTCCTTCCATTGTTTGATCTCCTACTGCACTTGCGCGATCCTCAAAGTTTTCTAATGGCTCCTCAATATTTTCCACAGGTTTTTCAACGTTTCCTAATGATTCCTAAACGTTCTCTACTAGTTCTTCAGTGCTTTCTACTGGTTCTTCGATATTGTCTACTGGTTCTTCAACGTTTTTAGGGCTCACAACTTCTTCTGTTTCATAATTTGATTGAGGTGAGTGTTGAGGCTTTGGCCTTCGAGAGATTAATCTCTGAGAAGATTTATCTTTTGATACAATCTGGTCAACAAAATTCTTTCTTCCTCCCCTTCCTTTTCCCTTACCACCTGTAGAGTTAGTTCTCTTATGGGTTCCGCGTCCTCTCATACAATCTGCACATCTGGAAGAAAAACATCAATGCTTTTGAAATCTATAATTGCCTTCCCTTGAAACGGCACCAAAATGTTGGTCACTTTAATTGTTTATTAATTTAAACAATTCAAGTGCAACATAAATTGTCAACCTAGGGAAGTCTGTTTATTTCAAAGGCAACCACACACTGTATATGCTCAATCTCAAAAGAAAAAAAATGTTGTAGTAAGGATCACACTAATCACACTAATCACACCTTGCTTTAACAAAACTGAAGCCTACTTGAGTTACAGAAAATACAATCCTTCTATTGCAGACATTCATGAAAAGAATCCTGGATTACATTAAAAATAAAATGATCTAGGAAAGGAAATCAATCTGCAGAAAGAAAGATCAATTATACTATAACAGAGAACAAGACCCTATTCCCCAAGTAGGAATCTTTAGCACCTATTTTCTGATTACCAAGCTTTCACACATTCATTCCATAAACAAGATTACTAAATAAAATAACTCACAACTTCTCAAGAATGAATTGTATGAAATCAATGCAGCAAGTAATGAAAACAGAGCCTTAGCAATAAATGCAGAATTTCAATACTGTATAAATAACTTCAGCAAACAGGTTTTAATCAGGGCATGAGTAAAATAAACAGTTAACAAACTATAGGAACAAATGGGTGAATCTTGTGAAGAAGGCGGGCCCTTTCCTTCTCACAAGATTCCCCAGAAGAAGGAATTAAATTGAAGTGCTCAAAACAAACTTGTATTCATCTGTCGAAAGAAACATATTACAAAAGAGTCACGCTTCTTCTCTGTTCAGAAATGAACCTCCCGTATTCTCTAACTCCCTCTCTAATGCTGATGTCTCCTCTTTTTAAAGAGGAGACATCTATTACAATTGATTTACATTATAGAAATTCTATTTTTAACCCAATCTGATCTTCTATTCTGAAATAGGGCCTTTCTGTTCTTCCATAGAAAAATGTTGTTACGATGGTGACAATTGTACTGGCTTCAGAGTGGCCCATGTAACAACTTCCTTTACTTGTCTTTTCTTGTTGTTGTCATACTTGAAATTTTGCTTCAAAATCACAAATCACGGGTTGTTTCAGCAACGGGATTTGCGTACCATGTTGACTGTTTCAGTAACACGATCTTCAGACATTCATAATAGATTATATGCGATCTTCAAACTATCTTAGCAACTATATATCTTCTATTAATGATTAAATATAAAAGTAATGTAGAATTATATGCAAAACAAATTAAACATATAGTAAAGAGAAGAATATTATATACCTTTTGGAAAAATGGATGAAAGTGATAATGTAGGCTTTAAATATGGACTGAAAAAGAGTAGAAAAGTAACAAAATATATGGTCAAAATGGTACATTATGAGTTCCTAACATGAAGGATTATTGACTGCTACCGGAAATTCCAGTAATTTCTATTTTTCAGCTTGTTTTTCTGCTGAAATTGTTTCTGCGTCCTTATTCTTCTTGGGTTGTGCAACATGTTTTGGATTATCATCAATCTTCTTTGATCTGAGATTATATCGGCTTTGATGATTAGCTATAATCATGGAATGATTAGGAACTACTTCCTTATTCTGAGTATATGACATGAAATCTTCATACTATGCTTGTGTAAGAGGGATCATCCCTTCTTTGTCTCTCAGACAATTGATATCAGCAACCTTCTCCAACATTTCAACATCCTCTTCATCTTCAAATATAGCATTCTGCAAAGGAGGCTGAAATTTTTGGCCTGTATTATTCTTCTCTGGGATCTTGTATGAAATCCAAACTCCTCCAACTAAAACTCTCAACAAAATCGAAATCAGCAGCTTAGATTTCAAATGACAACATTCTTGTTTTTTAGGTGGTTTTTAAAACTAACTCTTGGTTCACTACCCCATGCAAATCACTCTCCATCATTAAAAATATTCATGATCATGATGTGCACCATATGACACACCATCACCACCTTCAGTTGGCTACGTTCTCCACATGGGATCTTCAAATAACTTATGGAAAATGTCATTGATGACACACAGTCACCTCTGAAAACTGTCTTGTTAATTAGCTAGAATTTCTGGTAGCATTGCTATGTGGACAATAGATTGGTTATGGAGTGCGGTGTGATCACCACAATCTATGTAAATCAGCAAAACATGTACCTAAACATATGGATCACTGACTCATCGTAGCCAGGCATGACTGAAAATGGTTTGATCATTAACTGTGGATGACACATGTGGCATAATGTATACAATGAATTGACTCAATGACTTGCCAGAGGTCCCAATACCTACCACAGTTGTGCCAACAATTAATCTAGAAATCCTGGTAGTTGCGCTCAAGGCATCACACTCAGAGATCATGATCATTCACACGGAGCTTGAGAAAAATATTTCCGATCTTCAGATGAAGTTGTAGCCAGAATCACATCTAGAAATACATCCATAATGCGTTGTAGTTGTCCAA
The DNA here is from genome assembly GCA_034641835.2 of Pinus albicaulis. Lineage (NCBI taxonomy): Eukaryota > Viridiplantae > Streptophyta > Pinopsida > Pinales > Pinaceae > Pinus > Pinus albicaulis. The sequence goes on along the minus strand of CM076580.1, from coordinate 627,539,365 downwards.
GAATTGACTTCTAGCATCATAATTGTTGTGAATGCTCGCAGTCACTTGTTGGAAGAATCCATGGGACTTTGGACTCCATCCGAAATGACCTCGTCATCCGGCAGCTCAAGGTAGAGCTAAGGGCCAAAGAGCAGAAATTTCATGACATTCGTGTTGCGGCGCCGACCCTTGTGCCTACCCAAAGGCTAGCTCGGTTGCAGGAGAGCCATGCCATCCAATAAGAGATCGAGACGTTGCGTTGGCGAGATAATTTATTAGAAAGGAAATAATAAATCCATGGGTGGATGAGGCCATGCACCTCTCGTAGAACATTGATGTAGCACTTAAGAACCTGTAGCAGACATAGAAAAGCATCAGCCTAGCTGTCAAAGGGAGAACAACACAAAAGTTGGTTGAAGAAGTGCAGATCGCTGTAGCACAAAGCGCAAAATTCATTATGCCATTTCAAAGTTCGGTACAGGCGCTCAAAGACAATATGAAGGCAGCTAGACCAGAGTGACTCAGGACGAGTCACTAGAATGCGTTGGGGGCCTGTTGGAGCAGGGTCCCCTGGGTAAATAAATTTTGGATAAATTTTGGTTAATATTTTGTTTGTAAGCATTGTGCGCATATATCAAGTGGCTTTGGGGCGGGTAAAATTCCCTTAATTATTGTAATGGGTAAAAGGGAAAACCATGAGTATCAAACCATAGTTTGAGACCATGGTATATGCGTGTTTGAAAATATATAAATATGTAAGATTCGAGTGAAGAAATATATGATAGATGAATATATCAATAGATTTTTATGCTTATGAATGTTTTGATCTAAGTTTTGGGTGGGTTTGGGTAGAAAGGCTCCTGCTAGATTTGTGCGTGGAGACCTATGTAATATCCCAAAAGGAAGATAGCAGCAATACAAGAAATAATAATGTAAAACACAACAAATCTCAACATGACATAAGAGGGATCAATATGCAGCCATCATTTGATTAATATATCAGCAAAAATATACAAAATATGTTGAGGGTCAAGCCACTCAAGCAATAAGAGCAAGCCTCAAATGAATAGATCAATAAACACATGATTTGTTGCTACTGTATAGAATGTCGGAAAGTAGTGACAACGTTGTCTATATTAGTGTAGCTGCTACTGTAATCATACATAATTTTAATATGGCTGATAGATACAAAATCAATGCCCAGAAAATAAGAAAATACAGTGCTCCAAAAGGAATGCACTCAAGCCACAAGATGGCTGAAATACACCAAGGAACCAAGCACTGGAAATGTGTACTGTTACTACTGTTGCTACTAGAAACTACTACTTCTGAGGCAAAGAACCATCTATGGAAGGCTATTAGCTTGCTCATACTGATCTGATATTTTAACCACATATTCTACTAAAAAAACCCAGAAATTCCCATAAATGGTTTGGCCATATCTTAAATTTGGATTTTCGGCCATTTTTTGGTTACCCATTGCAACAACTCACTAAAATAACGCAGTCATAGACTGGAACTATGTTGTGAGGGATGGTAGATGGTTGGCCTGATGCAAAATATGAGAAAATATGCCTAGGAACCCTCCTTGTTGATCCTCCAATGGATAGGCTACCTCTCCACTTAAAAAAAAGCCTGGAAACAACTCTATGTGATCCTCCTTTGCTGCACCCCGCAACACAACCCAACTCTAAAAATAAACTACGGTGTAGCTGAAGGAGGCAGCTTGGCCAAAATTTTGGAATGAGGAAATGCAACTCAAAGAACCTCTCCTTCCCTGAGGATGAGGTAGAGATTCCCGATCAGGAACACCCTTGTGCTAAACAACACAGCAACCCTGCTAAACAACAAAAGGATGCAAAATCTAAACAGACCAACATCAAAATGATAATCTAAAACATGAATAACAAAGGCTTCCATCCTCTCCATATATAGCAAGTTAACCACCTCACATTGTGTCCCATCCATACTTTCCACCAAGCTCATGCAAGTTGTCCTCCACTAAAACTGCGTTGTCTCATCATAAAGGCCACTCCTCCATGACAGTGCTATTGACTTGGTCAAAATTGACTGAATCAACATGATCCAATCCCTGTTCACACCCAAAGGTGCTTAATCCAACTACTTATTCTTTCTCCTTTCACATTAGGAGTTTTATTATTCCATCTAAAGAGGTTTATGGGCCTCCCTACCCACTTATTCACCTACCTAGTGATAAAACAAACTATAATATTCCATTTAGATGAAGGCTAAATTTTTGGAATATTACAGACCTCTCCTCCAAAATGTTGCTTGTCCTCAAGAAACTGTAAAGGTGGAGCAAAATTTCTCCCTTCCTCTTCTTGTGGCCTCCTCATCAATATTTCCCACCACAGCTCAACATAATCTACAATAATTCATCCCTCCAATAGCTTCTCCCAAGTATGAAAAACCAAATGGCTCACATCAAGAAAAGGTGGAAGGTGTAAGTGGAAACGTTATTGATGTCCAATGGCCTCCTCAAGGTAGGAGAGGTGAAAAACATGGGGAATCTCATTCCCATTGAGATACTCCCACACCCATGCTATCATCCAAATGAAATGAGCCATCCTAGGTAGCTCATCAAAGAAATCCTTAACCCCAGTTTTATGCAATGTATTGGGGCTGCATGGAGAGATTAGATTTTCCCACCCAAGTTGTTTCTCTCTCCATTTATGGTAAATATGGGGTTGCTGCTAATATTGGGCTGAAATGACATGGCTTCCAAGAATGGCCCAAGTTACCCCACCAAACAAATCATCCATGAAGTGCCTCCTCCAAGAGCTCAAGTTCTCTAAATTCCTCCTCCCACATGAAGAAAAGAGATGTAGCATGGTAATCATGGTTTTCCCATTGTTTCTCTTGAAACATGAAACATGTAAGTAGGGAGGATCATACCCCCAATGGGCACCTCCAAATCTTGTCCCTCTCTCCAAACAAAGCTTCCCATAAACATAGGGACACTAGAAATACATGGAAGGAAAAACCAATGAAAACAAGTTGCCATATGACAAATGGAAAGTGGATCATATTTCCACACATGGAACCAGTGCAGTGCATCCATTACCTGCCTCAAATTAAAGAATAAAAAGTGCCTTTCTAGCCACTTGTTTTCTTCCACGATCATCCTATAAGATAGGATCGTGAAGGTAAAATGTGGTGTCAATGGTGCACACCAAGAATCATGTGGCTTCCGCCACAAACCACCAATAGGATAGCCAATCTCAATGCTACATTTGACCTCAAGTACTTCATAATATAATTTATAATAAGGAATGACCCTCCTTAATACAACATGCTGCTCATATAAAGTAAAGAAGTGCAAATCATAATGCAAAAATGTACCTCCTCTACTATGTACTTCAGTCCTTCAGTTGAAATGGATCAAATGAAAATTCTCCCTCACTCTCCATGAGCAGGGAAGTGGCTGTGACAACCTCTCCATCACCATCCGGGCTATGCATCTCTCCATATGCTGATATATATCTTGCTGGATGCCCTCCCAAGTGAACTCCTCCATCAAAGAATGAAATGCATCAAAGTGCATGGAAATAAAGTTCACATATGCTGCATGTAGCAGCTTCTTCTCGAGCTCAGAAGCTCTATTCAAGAAGACTCTACCATAAGAATAGATGATTACATCATCCACCATTTATCTATTATCTCCCTCTGGGTCATCAAGAATCATGCAAGCACCAAGATCCTTGGAGTACTCAACCAAAAGTTGATACCTCCAATATGGATCAATCCTCCCAAGAGACAGTGCTGATGATCTGGAATGTGAAGCTCCCCACATGTTGTTATCTACTCCTTTGACATCCCCCATGCAAAATTAATCCTCCAAATTGTTTCCATGCCCATCATGCAGCCAGTGCTCATGCTCAAATAGAAATGGTGACCCTTGGAAGTTGGTCTCCCATGAGAAGCTACTATCCAAAAAGAACCTCCTAATCCTAGCCAGTGTAAGCATGAGTTGCCTCCATATACTCCAATGCATGGAGGATTGCTTCCTCAAAGTAAGTACCCTATGTTTCTCCAAATACATGGAGCAACTCCCTTGCACCATGGTGGTGCCATCCTCCATCGCTGCATCAAATTCTGTCAGCGTAGAATAGGTAGTGAGAGTGGGTGATGCTGAAAATGAGAGAATGTATCCCTCCTCCTTGAGTTTATCCCAAAATCTTTGTGCTGTAATAGAACCCTCCAAAGTATTCACCTCTCTGGGATCTAAGAGTGGTGAACCAAATGACAATATTTCTCTCACCAACTCTAAATATGGTGGCCTCCTAGGTGGAATTCCCCCATGTAGCGAGACATCAAAATCTGAAGTGGACTATATATATGAGTGGACTGATTTGTCCCTTTCTTCACTGCACAATACAGTCACCTTATTTTATGTAGAAATATCCTAAAATAGATAAGGGTGAATTCTCATCATCCCTTAATGCTGATCCTCCCTCTCTTCTCCTTCCATCTGCCAAGATTCATAACCCAAAATAACTGATGCATGTTGCTCCGAAATTGCGCTTTGGTTCCCACATGTTGGATCATTTGGAACTCCTTGTAAAGACACAACGACTCCTCTAATGGAAGCAATGGCTCCCTTCCCATCTCCATGTAGTGATGGATCTCCTTCTGATGGTACAACATTGTTAGCTCTTATCTTCTCATCCTCTTCATCAATTTGTGGGAATGCTTCATCATCAATGAGAGACCCTTGATCTTGGTCTTCCCTTGAAGGAGGAACCTCCATGTCTTCATCTATAGAAGAGGGCTCTTCAAGAAGTGGGGATCTTTCCCTTCGTAAGGCATCATGCATGTTTTTATCCCCTTCAACAAAAATAAGGAGTGGAGTTGGTAGAATAGATCTCTCCAACTCATGCAAATGGTTTGAGTTTTTGGGTTCAACAAATGATGTTTTACAATGTTTAATATCAAATTTCTCACTAATTTCTTAGTGAACCCTAAATAAGTGCTTACATTTTCATGAAAAAATGAAGGAGAAATACAAAAACACCAATCATGGGCCATACCTTTGAGGTGCAACGCTGCTACTCTAATGGCATCCTTTTCTGAAACTTGTTGTAGCTGGAAATAGGAATTTAGCTCCTCCACCCAAGCTTTGGTTGTGCATTTTCCTGATTCATCAAAGTTAGATCGAAATATTCTACCTCTCTTTGTTCTATTATGGTTTCTGGATCTCTTTTCTTCCTTGAGTTGGAAAAACCCTTGGAATTCCAAGTGTTCTTTGAATCTCCATGATTGAGACTCATACTCCTGAAGATAGTCACTCAAGGTCTCCTCCCTTGGTGCATCTTCTTCCTCCATCCTTCTTACAATAAATGTCGGCAATAGAATATGTTGTGGATCTGCATGTGTAGCTGAATTCTCACACCCATCATGTGAATAAATAGGGCTTTCTTCACTTTCAAACCCTCTTGGAAATTTTCTACACTTCTCCCCTTTCATCTCCTTCAGATCTTCCTTGATTTTCTTCATAGTTTGGAAAAGAAGCTGGGAGACCCTCTCTTCCTTTATTTCTCCAAATAATGGAGTCATAACTTTGTTTCTTCTATGAAAATTCTCTTCTCTATGAGAAGATTCTCCTCATAATGGCATAATGTCTTGAATGCACAGGCTGAGCCAAGATTATGCTCTAATACCACTGTAATATCCCAAAAGGAAAAAAGCAGCAATACAAGACATAATAATGTAAAACACAGCAAATCTGAACATGAAATAAGAGGGATCAATATGCAGCCATCATGTTATTAATATATCAGCAACAATATACAAAATATCTTGAGGGTCAAGGCACTCAAGCAATAAGAGCAAGCCTCCAATGATAAAATCAATAAACACATGAGTTGTTTCTACTGTATAGAATGCCGAAAAGTAGTGACAGCATTGTCTATATCAGTGTAGCTACTATTTTAATCATACATAAATGTAATATGGATGATAGATACAAAATAAATTCCTAGAAAATAAGAAAATACAGTGCTCCAAAAGGAATGCACTCAAGCCACAAGATGGCTGAAATACACCAAAGAACCAAGCACTGGAAATGTGTCCTGCTACTGCTATTGCTACTGGAAAATACTACTTTTGAGGGAAATAACCATGTTTGGAAGGTTTTTAGAATTCTCATAATGATCCATGATTTCAACCATAGATTCTATAAAAAAAAACCAGAAAAACCCAGAAATGGTTTGGCCAAATCTTAACTTTGAATTTTCGGCCATTTTTGGGTTACCCACTGCAACAACTCACTAAAATAACACATTCATGGACTGGAAATACGTTGTGAGGGATGATATATGGTTGGAATGATTCCAAATATGATAAAATATGCCCAGGGCCCCTCCTTGCTGATCCTCCAATGGATAGGCTACCTCTCCACTGAAAAACAAGCCTGGAAACAACTCTATGTGATCCTCCTTTGTTGCACCTTGCAACACAACCCAGCTCTAAACAGAAACTGTATTGTAGCTGAAGGAGGTAGCTTGGAAAAAATTTTGGAATGAGGAAATGCAGCTCAAAGAACCTCTCCTTCCCTGAGGATGAGGTAGGGATTCCCGATCAGGAACACCCTTGTGCTAAACAACACAGCAACCCTGCTAAATAGCAAAAGGATGCAAAGTCTAAAAAGACCAACATCAAAATGATAATCTAAAACATGAATAACAAAGGCTGCCATTCTCTCCATATATATCAATTGAACCACCTCACATTGGATCCCATCCATACTTTACACCAAGCTCATGCAAGTTTTCCTCCAATAAAACTGCGTTGTCTCATCATAAAGGCCACTCCTCCATGACAGCTCTGTTGACTTGGTCAAAATTGACTGAATCAACATGATCCAATCCCTGTTCACACCCAAAGGTGCTTAATCCAACTACTTATTCTTCCTCCTTTCACTTTAGGAGTGTTATTATTCCATCTAAAGAGGTTTATGGGCCTCCCTACCCACTTATTCAACTACCTAGTGATAAAACAAACTATAATATTCCATTTAGATGAAGGCTAAATTTTTGGAATATTACAACCTAGTCCTGAGCTATGTGCACGGGCTCTACTGCTGTGTGCGCAGAAGGGAAATAATGTAGTGACTAAAGATCTCTTAATAAAGAAGTAAATTTTGGCAAACTCGAACTTTATATGATTTTTATAGCTATTTTCTTATATTTTCATGCACATTATCTGTTGCTTATTATAGATTTGGATCTGTTTTGTTGAATGCATATGTATTTCCATAATTTATTATCAAATTGGTACATTTCATTTATGCGCGAGTAATATTCTACTTTATTTTTGTGTATTAATTATAATAATATGTCTGTGCAATGGTTTATTCTGTAACAATATGTGAATGTGCAAGGGATAAGTCTGTTTATCACTATTTAGGTGCGGGAAATTGATTTACTATTTTAGATCTGGTTCTGGGAATTTGCACACAAGGCAGTAGGTATTAGATCTATTGGATCCACATCAAAAGCTCCCTCAAGGTGTGGAAAATTGGTTCGAGTCGCCCCCCATACTGCTTCGTGTGAGACTTTGGTTTGCATAAGCATATCACTCTCGAAAGGGCCAGTAGTTGGAGGGTTTTGTTAGTTGTGTGATTACTCCGAACCTAGGTCAGTACCCCTTAAGCCAACAACCCCAACCTCCATCCACATCTCCATGCATTCAAGACACTATTTTCACCTTCAAAGCCCTCTCGGTAACCCTCCTATAGCATTACAAGCCCTCCTATGGCAATACAAGGCTTCTCTAGAAAACTTGTGGGACGAATTTTCTTCATCATTTTTTACCCCCACTACAACTTTGAATTATTCTAGATGAATGTTGACCCTTGTTTTTTATTTTATGATAAGGGGAAACTCCTAGGCCACTCCAAACCTTCCTTTCCTTCACTACAAAAATAGAGTAGAGATAGTTTATTTATCACAGATTTGATGCATATAGATTATTGATTTACAAGCAAATGTGAACTAGGTAGATGGTACATGCAATTCTGCTTGGTAGCTTGATGAATTATGCAAGAGAAACTAACTTCCTTTTTGCAAGTAGATCTAGTAATTTGGTGAATGTTACAGGATAAAATAACTCTTTCTTTATACAAGTATTTTAGCCTTTGTATTTTCCTGAATTGATTAGTTATCATTTACAAGTTTAATTCAATGGAATTTTCCCCTTCATACTTAGAAGTAGCTTTAATTGTACTTTCATCGGAAATCTTTCATTCTATTTCATTAGGAGGAATGGTCATGGAGGAACTTTTATCTAATGTCATAGTTAAGGGTGGCATGAGTATAATCCCATCTATTGTGCACATATCATTTTCACCTCTAAGATTGTATGAAACTCATGTTGAAAAATAGAGTTGAGGATCCCTTGGGAGTTGCAACACCATTGGTGCAATACCAAGTCTCACCACTTTTTTGCATCATTGACCAGGAGGTGTGTAAGTAGATGATTATTTCTACTTAAGCATTGTTTTCTAATTTCTGTTTTGCATTCATTTTTGAAAAAGTGAAAAAAAAACACAAAATATATTTCATGCCTCGTAGGAATAGGGATAATCAAGTAAACTTTATACCAAAAATCCCTACACCTTCAAGCATTCAACCTTCACTCTTCTTCAGTGACTATGAGCTTCCCTCTTTGGCTGCAGGGAAGTTAGAAGACCCTCTAAGTGAGAAACCTCAAATTTCTGAATAACCTATTGGGGAAGAAGAAGAACCTACTTCACATATCCAAGCTATGGATGAGAATATGAACAATGAGATATTTCCCATCAGAGAAACTAATGGAGAGGCTAGGATGAAAAACATCAGCCATGCTTCCCTTCCACACTTCCATGGCCTAACCTATGAATATGCTGACACATTCATACTTGAATTTTTTGTTATTTGTAGTCCCATGATTATGCCTCAGATGAACAAAATTTGAATATGTTCCCCTCTACCTTTAAGGATGCATCCTTGTGCTAGTTCATGGGTTTGCCTAGTGGAAACATCACTACCTAGGCCCAAAGGCAGCAATCCTTGAATAGAAAGCACATGGATTATGGTAGGTAGAAAGAAACCAAGGAATAAATATTTAGGATCACCTTAGGACCTTATGATTCTCTATAATACTATGAGGAAATGTAATGTTCCCAATTTTTATGGAACATTAATTTTTTCCATTTCCACATAGGAGATAAATAAAATGGGTAGGAGACCCATTCATTTCATGAATAGGTAATAAAAAATCCTCTTGGTATGAAGGAGGATCACTTACAGAGCTGGATTTCACACCTCCATGTGTGAAAGGGGGATTTTGCAAGAAGGCTAGGTCATGTTTGACCAAGTCAAACTGCGCAGTAGCATGAGGTGGAGAGCACATTGTGGGCTAGTGCAATGGGATAAGTAGGGAAGCTTATAGAGGAAGGAAACCCTAATGAGTGGTGTCCATTGAGAGGGAGCTCACATTTTTTAAAAGGAGAGCAAGGTAGCCATTGCAAATCATCTTGAGTATTATTCATCTTTGGTCCAGTGGACTTGTTGCAACTTCTTGTTGGTTAGCAAGAATTGCCGGGAAATTCCTGTTTAGGATTTTCACTCCTTCTTGAGTAGCTCTTGGAGGATTTCACTCCATTCCCCATATTCATACATTGAGGTCGAGCATCATCTCTCATCATCATCATAGTTTCAGCTGGAGATTGTGCCTTGTTGCTGGGTGTTGCTGGGGAGGTTTTCTACAACACCATCCTTGGCTAGTTTTCAGAGGAGGGAGCTTCCATCCCCTTGGTAGATCAAAAAAGGAGGTTCATGAGCTTATTCCACCATCATTGGCATTAGGCCAACCACTTTCCATCATATGCAGCGCAGTCCCTCTCTTAGACAATGTTATTCTTGGAGAGCATTTGCTTTGAGGGATTAACAGATAGTTGGAGGGTGAAATATCAGGTGAAGTAATTAACCTTTCACTTCAGATTTCCATTGGAGGAGGGTTATTCATTTGTTGCAGCCATTTCAGCCTTCTCCATATATTTCCAATTTTTGAGTTGCTGCTGCCCAACAACTCCGGCATTATTGTATTTTCCTATTTTGTACATGTATTGTAGCCAATCCTCCCAAGGATTGTTGTATTAGTGTTTTTAGGGGTTGAGAGATTTCTCCCCCTCATTTCTTGAGCTATCATTGATATATCATTGTATTTTTATATTATATGTTGCAGTGTCTCCTATAGACATCGCTGCCATAGCTAGGGAAAATTTATATAGCAAGTGTTTTATCACATTTCATGTACATGTCTTATTGAGGCTCTCATTGCTTAGCTTGAGTGAGTGATTCCTCAAAGAATTGTATTCTATTGCTGCTATATTATACATTGTTTAGATAATTTCACCTTCATGTACCCTGGCTCATTAAAATAACGTTGTGGATTCCTTGTATGTTCATGCATTGTTGCAGCCCCATACTTTGGGCACTTTCTGGAAGGAACTAGGTGTGGGAGGCTTGTTTCACCACCCTAGAAGGATTTCTTGATCACAATCCTTAGATTTTGGTCTTAGAAACATTGGTATAAGGGGATCTAGGTCTTGGTATAAAATCTTGCTACCTCCATTTCTGGAAAAATCATTGTCCAACGATGGATTGCTAGCTATTCCTGAAAAGGAATATTACAGTGGTTTCAAAGCACCTTTCTTGGCTCAACCTGTGGCCTTCAAGCCCAAGAAAGAAGAAGAAGAAGATGATACAGAAGATGAGCTTGATCTCATCTATTTTCAGAACAAAGAAGAGCCTCCCCAAGGAGGAAAAGAAAAGAGAAGAAGAGGAAGGTCCATGCACTTCCTATTCTCAAAAAGAAAGAAAGCATGACAGATGCTTGGATCATCAGGTTCTAAATCAATACCTGGATGAGTATAAATCCCATTTTGCAGCATTCAGGGGATTTAAAACATTCCCAGAGTTTATTCAGTAGAAGGAGGAGAGAAGGCCCTACAGTAGAAGAGAAATCAAAGGCAATAGGTTTCTATTGTCTACATTTTATGGGAACACTTCAGCTAGAGCTTGGGTGAAAAAGCTAGAGGCATTTTTCTTGCTGCATCCAGTGGTAGAGAAAGAAGCAGTGGATATTGCACCACTACACATGGAGGATGAAGCTTCTATTTGGTGGTGCAAACCCTTGCTCCATTCAAGGGTGGGCTCTTTTGCAGAATTTGCTCAAAGGTTGATCCAAACCTTTGATGGAGAGAGGACAAAGGAGGAGAAATCCATTCCACCATGGGAGGAGAATTTCACCAATGTTGTCACAACTTTGGAAGGGTAGCCTTCTACATCTATGGATGAGGTAGACATTGCATTGGAGGAGACAACTAATGCAGCCATACAAGAAGAAAACCCCAAGTTCCACCAAGGTATGAGTGAAGTTCCACTTTACATTTCAACAAATCATTTAAAAGATTGTGGAAATTCATTTTTAAGAGTCCAAGAATCTACACATTGTGCTATTTTAGAGCATCATGATTGCATTGCGCTGTGCAGTGGGTTCCAAGAGGAGATGAACCCTCATCCTCATACATTCTAGCTGAGTTTCATTCAGCCCTTGAGGTTGGAGTGTGAAATTTTGGAGGATGGAATGAACCATGACACCCCCATGAAAAACAATGAATCAAATTTTAAACCGGAGGATGAAACATCTGCTACATTATTGGAGGTATCAACAACAATGTTAAACATGGATGGAGAGGAGATATTACCTCCATCACATTTTGGTACTCATGGATCCAAGATAGTCATGGATGAGAGATCTTCTCTAGAAGGTCTCCAAAGAGTTGCATTTCAACTTTCCATGAAATGCAAGGGCGGAGATATGGCTTGGGAGAATGGTAGCCCTCATGGGAGGAGTACCAAAAGAGGAAGAAGGAGAAGACATCCACAAGGAGCTGAGTGGGTGTGGATAAGGAGAAAGAGGTTGATTTACCACTTGCAAATATATAATACCGGGCAACAAGAGGCTTGGCTACATTGGCTCCTCTTGAAGGAGTTTGACCATCACTTGGAGTACCCTTTTTCCAGGAGGATGGGAATAGAGGAGAGGTGGCAGGATGTTTGCATCATTGAGAAGCAGAGAGTAGGGATACATGGAGCTGATATGGAATATATATCAGTCATGGTACCTTCATCACAAGAATTACATGATGTGAGCATGAGGAGGCAGCAAGCACTTGGATTTCTTGAACTATCTTGGAGAGAGCACAAGCAGATTTTCTCTCATATGATTTATGGTGTTGCTGGAATAGAGGAGGACACTCTCATAGTGCAAAGGGATCACTCTTTGGCTTGGACTGATCAGGAGGCATTTCCATCTTGGGATAAGCTTCATTTTTATTGCAGCATCACCAGAGGTGTTCTTGACAGGGAGCATGTCAAGAGATAGAGATTGGCATGGACAGAGCCTTTTTGCATGAGCTCACAGCGCTGTCACTTGGGAGAAGGATCACACATATGGATCCATCTATCATTTTACTTCCAGCCTATGGTAAGAGCCTTGTATTTTCATTTTCTGATTTGCATACTCTTATCATTATGTTGCAGTGCATGGTTCCTCAAGGAGGCAAATTTTTCATGTTGCTCCACATGCCAAATTGGGCCAAACCATATGATGGAGGCATCCATATTTTACATGACCTTGGGAAATTTTTTTCCCATTCTACACATGTTCAGCTAATTCATATCTCAAAACATTTTTCCTTGTACCTTTCTTGAGCAGCAGTTTGCAAAACTACGTTATGCACTCTTGGGAGACTGTTGGTACTTTCCAGTACCATATGAAACCATCAGCACTTCCTCTATTTTGATGATGAGCATGTTTCCATTTGCTGATATTTTCCATATTATTAGAAGCATGATCAGAATATTGACACATGAATTTAGTGTGTCCTTGAGGGGAGATGATTCCCACAATTTATGCATGGAATGTTCTAATGGGAACATCAGGAGAGACATGGTCACCACAACCACTTATTTTATTTCTTTAGAGGTGGACCATGAGTCTGATGATGATATCCATCCATTGTATGCATATGGGCATGTATTTGATTTTGTATTTCTATTTACTATTCAGTAGTAGAGGTGATATTTTCTATACAATGCTTGCCATGTTATTTTCTGCAGCTGCAGTGGATGAGGTTGCGTTGTAACCCTATGAGACATTGTTTGTAACTTGCTGCACATGGTATAACCTACAGAAAACATGTCATTAGGGAATTCTATGATGATCATGTCCTACTCATCATGGAGGAAATGTCTTGGGCCAGCCGGATTCTTATTGATGGAGGAGAAATCCTTGGAGGATTACTCTTCATTTTTCCACTTGAGGGCAATAATTTTGCAGCCCATGATTAGCACACACTCTACACTTATCATAAGTGGAGATAAGGATAGCATGGGGCAAGCTATGAGGCTTTCCATATTCAGATCTGCAACCCACCTTCATTTCCGGAGCTCAAGGTGGAGGGAGATTTCTGTGAGTTGCCATGTTGGGAGGCAACTTATGTTGTATGGATGATTTCTTGGGGATGGAAGATTCATATGGGGATGATGAGTCCCATTTTATATCAGATATCATGCCTCAAGAAGGCCCTTAGATAGCCCATTGTTCCCTTCATGGATATTTTTTTCTACATGACAACTATTTGGGGATGTTCACCAAAAGTTGGATTGCATATGTTAGGGGGACAACTTGGACACTTGATTGATGATATGGCATCCTTTTCTTGGAGGATTTTATCATGCATGGATGCTACAGGGAAAGTAAGGGGAAATAAATTAGTCTATCCTTGTACTTGCTTGAGGACAAGAAATCTTTGAGAGGGGAGGACTGTAATGTTCCCAATTTTTATGGAACATTAATTTTTTCCATTTCCACATAGGACATAAATAAAATGGGTAGGAGACCCATTCATTTCATGAATATATAATAAAAAATCCTCTTGGTATGAAGGAGGATAACTTATAGAGCTAGATTTCACACCTCCATGTGTGAAAGGGGGCTTTTGCAAGAAGGCTAGGTCAAGTTTGACCAAGTCAAACTGCGCAGTAGCATGAGGTGGAGAGCACATTGTGGGCCATCGCAGTGGGATAAAGAGGGAAGCTTATAGAGGAAGAAAACCCTAATGAGTGGGGTCCATTGAGAGGGAGCTCACATTTTTTAAAAGGAGAGAAAGGTAGCCATTGCAAATCATCTTGACTATTATTCATCTTTGGTCTGGTGGACTTGCTACAACTTCTTGCTGGTTAGCAAGAATTTCTGGAAAATTCCTGTTTAGGATTTCCACTCCTTCTTGAGTAGCTCTTGGAGGATTGCACTCCATTCCCCATATTCATACATTGATTTCAAGCATCATCTCTCATCATCAGCATAGTTTCAACTGGAGATTGTGCCTTGTTGCTGGGTGTTGTTGGGGAGGTTTTCTACAACACCATCCTTGGCTAGTTTTTAGAGGAGGTAGCTTCCATCCCCTTGGGAGATAAGAAAAGGAGTTTCATGAGATTATTACACCATCATTGGCATTAGGCAAACCACTTGCCATCATATGCAGCGCAGTCCCTCTCCTAGACAACATTATTCTTGGAGAGCATTTGCTGTGAGGGATTAGCAGATAGTTGGAGGGTGAAATCTTAGGTGAAGGGATCAGCCTTTCACTTCAGATTTCCATTGGAGGAGGGTTCTTCATTTGTTGCATCCATTTCAGCCTTCTCCATCTATTTCCAATTTTTGAGTTGTTGCTTCCCAACAACTCCAGCATTATTGTATTTTCCTATTTTGTACATGTATTGTAGCCAATCCTCCTAAGGATTGTTGTATTAGTGTTTTCAGGGGTTGAGAGCTTGATCACCCTCATTTCTTGAGCTATCATTGATATATCATTGTATTTTCATATTATATGTTGAAGTGTCTCCTATCGACAGCGCTGCCATAGCTAGGGAAAATTTATATAGCAATGTTTTATCACATTTCATGTACATGTCTTATTGAGGCTCTCATTGCCTAGCTTGAGTGAGTGATTCCTCAAAGAATTGTATTCTATTGCTGCTATATTATACATTGTTTAGCGAATTGCACCTTCATGTACCCTAGCTCATTAAAATAATGCTATGGATTCCTTGTATGTTCATACGTTATTGCAGCCCCATACTTTGGGCACTTTCTAGAAGGAACTAGGTGTGGGAGGCTTGTTTCACTAACCTAGAAGGATTTCTTGATCCCAATCCTTGGATTTTGGTCTTAGACACATTGGTCTAAGGGGATCCAAGTCTTGGTATCAAATCTTGCTGCCTCCATTTCTGGAAAAATCATTTTCCAGCCATGGATTTCTAGCTATTCCTGAAAAGGAATATTACAGGAAAGGTTTAAAATTAGTTATAGGAGGTCCAACTGTACTCTTGATCCCGAGTGATTCAAGTTAGTTATTCTCTGAGGGATCAGGGAGGAAGTTTTGGAGACCCTAAAAATGTTATTTGGAGAATATATCTATCAATTATCCTATGATGACATTAAAAATGCGTTCAAAAACCAGTCTAGTGCAGCCAAGAAGAAGGGTAGGGCTCTTCAAGGCTTGGTCAATACCTCTTCCTCCACCTCATCCATAAAAAATGAGATAGGGAACATGTTGGAAGATATCAAGAGTGAAATGTTGAATACCTTTTCATTTCAAATGGATACCATGTAGATCAAGAGGAAACAAGAGGAATCATAGAGAGCCCTAGCTATTTTCTACAATAGATGCACTAAGAGACACCATAGGAATAAATTCCCAATGAATCTCATATAATTCTATTGAGTCCGTGAGGAAAAACATGCAACAAATTCCCTTCTTTACCAAGCTTAAAAGTTGTATACTAAAGGGTAGAAGGTGGGATAGAACAAATTTGCTTCATCAATAAAAGGAGGCCTCAAGGACCTCAGTCATACCAACAAGACATTCAAGGTGCACCTTATCCTTATTACAATTCAAATCAAAATGCACCTTTGCAACCTTGGTACTCTTCCACTCATCCATCCTATCCCACACCTCCTTCTTGGCCTTATGTTCCTCCATATCCTCCTCAACCTGTCAGCCATCCTTTTGAGCCATATCTTCCCCACCCTCCTCATTGGATAAACACATCGCAAGGGTGAAGGCCTCAACTCAACCATCCTCTTTCTTTGTTTTCTCCACCCAAACCTCAACCACAACTTACTAATAATGCTCCACCTAAGTAACCTCATATTCTTTCTCAATGCAATATGAACCCAAATAACAAGCAGGCATAGTAGGTCTACAGTGAAGAGACATCTTATCTTGCCTATGTTGTGGAGATCCAAGAGATCAATGTTCGGTCTCAAAGAGTGTTTCCAGATAACCATCCACCTTCTCCACCTAAAGAGATTAAAGAGGAAAATTAAGAGAGTGCCCCTCAAGTAAATCCACTACCTTTTCTTGAAATATTGATCCACCCTAGCCATCAAACCCCATAAGAGATTGAACTTATGGGAGAATTGAAGAAATTTTATGTTAAGATACCCCTTCTCCAAGCTATTAAGGATATTCCCATATATAATAAGCTTATCAACGAGAATATTTTTAAAAATATTGGTAGAAAGAAGAGAGACACCCCCACCATAAATGTTGTTGGGAAATTATCTGATCTAATGTTGGGGAGAGTGGTCTTTCCAAAATAATTATACCCTGGAAGCCCAGTAGTGGATATGCACATCGATGGCAACATTTTACCTCATACCCTGATTGATCTTAGGGTTGCCATCAATGTGATGACTAAGTAAACCATGCTAAAACTAAACCTCCCGAGGGGATTTGAGGAATACCACCACAGTGTTGCAACTTGCAGATAGATCCAATTAGCTCTTGAGGGAGTTGTTGAGGATGTCATGGTCTCCATCGATTCTTAGGGGTATCCTAATAATTTCCTGGTTCTCTAGCCCAGAACCAAGTTTAATGGATACCCTCTTATCTTAGGAAGACCTTCGTTGGCCACTTCTGATGCCTATATTAGTTGTAGGGATGGGAACATGGCCATCAATAATAGACCCTTATCAAAACAAATTATATTGTATCCTCCTACTCAGCCTTCTATTAAACATCATCTACCTTTGTGGCTAGAGGATGAGGAAGAAGATGAAGTGTATCATATAATACCCTACCCAATATGTGCCCTATATGTTGTTATAAGAGGGGAAAACCTGATGAAGATGACCTCATTTACCATGTCCTTCAAAACCAACCCCCTACTACCATCCCACTTGATGAAATTGTGAGAGAATCTGAGAGTAGTCCTTGGAATATGTTATACTCATATGACTCAAGTCCTTAACATGTAAAAATTTTATATTTTGGCCAATCCAAAACTTTAAAGATCAACCCATCTCTCTCGGCCAAATAAGAAGAAAACTTGTCCAAGATACTGAGAGAAAACTTAGATGATTTTTCTTGGGATTATAAATAAATAAAAAGGGTGCATCCCTTGATTTGTACTCATCATATTTACATCAAAGAAGGATGCAAGCATGTGCGCCAACCACGGAGGAGAATTGTTACACAAAAATTTGGTAATCTAACCATTTACAATTAGATGGATCGAAGTACACCATGTAAGACCAATTTTACCATGTTAAAATTTCTTTCACTATAATAAATAATTTAGTAAACCATATTTTATTAAGTTATTTATGGTTAAAACAAGAAACCATGTGAGGAATAGTTAAATAAATACTTATTTATTTGATTTTCCTCTAGGAATAATTAATTAAACCACCGTTTAAAGTATATTCTTGGTCATATTTAACCAAATTATGAGAAATAATTAGATAAATAATTGTTTTTCTTATTTTTCTCTAGGAATAATTAATTAAATCATTATTTAGTCATTATTCCTTGTTAAATTTAACTAAATCACCTAGGAATAATTAAAAAATTATTTATTTGTTAATTATTCCTTAACCACATTCTTGAAATGATAAATAAATTATGTATTTTATTATTATTTATAAATAAAGGTATTTAACCAATTTAAATATATTTTCCCTCCAACAAAATATAATAAAATATTCTAAGCAGTTACATTTAGATCTTGGTTAATAATATTTTATAATTCGCCATTATCGATGATAACTCAATATTTTGTTATAAATAGGAGGGTTTTCCATTCATTCTTCACTTTGATCACTTTCATTGTCGTTCTTTGATCATTCTCATTGCTACTACTACTTTCTTTTCTTCTTGAGCTCCCATAGAGTTCATCACATTTTGGGTTTTCTACACCATTGAGAGAGAGAAAATTCAGGATCTGAAGCATTGAGGATAGCCAAGAACCCATCCCATTGAGGGGGAATGGTAACATTATTATTTTTTCCTTTCCTAGATGTTATAATATATTCAAAATTCTTTATATATTGTCTTGTCCATTGGATGCATGGAGAAATTCTTATTTCTTTTCACTGTTTAACTGTTTTTACTGCATAGATCTAGTTTTTGCAACATTTGTTTTAACTATCGATTTAGATATAAAGAATTTAAGTTGCCATCTTTTTTGTTAGGGTTGTTTGTAACACACAACTAAAGTGAGCTCTTTTCGTACACTTGCGTTAAGAATTTAAGCTAACAAATGGCGATAACATTGTTGTAATTCAGATTCTTGCGTGACCAACAACTTTAGTAACTAGGGTTTTTCTTCTACTATTTTGAGTCTCTTGATGTTGTTTTTTAACTTTTACGCCCTAAAACAGTAAAAATTCGAACTTCCGGGTGTTTTTGGGTGTTTTTCGCAGGTAATAAGTACCAGCCATGCCAGAGACAACAATTTTTCCATAACCTACTTCCCGAGGATCTTGGAACTGGAACTCGCACTTTTTAAGCTGAAACCTGAGATTTCTACAAAAACTCGCACATGTTAGCCTAGAAACTACGATTTCCATAGCCCAAAGGTTAGTACCTGTGAGCTGCAAATTTTTTCTAAATTTTCTTTGTGTCTGTTAGGGTTTTCCGTGAGCATTTTTTTGGGTTGTATGACCTCCATTTCAGCCTGTCTTAGGCATGTATATTCTCAGTTTGTCTCCTTGAATTATAACCAATCCCCCTAGGGTTTCAATACACTTCCACCTTTCCAGGAGGGTTTTAGTTGAGTAAGTATTCTGAGATTTGCGCCACATTCAGCCATTGTTTCAGGATCTGATATATCCTTCTTTTAGGTCCTTTTTGATAGGTTATTATTCCATCAAAAACCCCCTCTTGATTTTTTTTGGGTATTTCCCTTAGGGTGCCCTTGTTTTCCCTATGGATTTAATCTTTCGCCTCCCCATTTGTAGCAGTTTTCCCCTCCAGTCTCTTGTTTGTTTCTACATATTTTCTAGTATATTTGAGTCATTAGATACCTATCAATGTGTGTGTTGATTTTTGTCATGAGTAACCATATTTTTCTCATGTTTTTATGGTCCCCATCAGGCCCATTCTGTGTGGAAGTATCATCAAGTCACCCTTGTTCGAAGCATCTGAGTTGAGTCACCACCGCACTCATGGAGTCTTTCTCGAGCCCCTTTGCCTCCTGCTACAGTATTCCATCCATTTTTTCCTTATCCCCCTCTTGTGTCACCCATTTTTTCCTCTAGCCATATTCTCCCTGTAATATTCCTAAAATTAGCATGCAGCTAATGGGAATATTAAATTTTGTTCCTTGCACTTAGTAGGTGAATAAATGGGTGAAAGAGACCCATACTTGTCTTGTGTTGGCATAAAATCCCTCTTGGTGTGAAAAGGGGATAACTTAGTGGCTAGATTGTGCACTTCCCATTTTTGAACAAGAAAAGAATCACGTTGATTCAGTCAAGTTGACCAAGTCCACAACGCAGCATGGAGGAGCAGCCTTGATAGAGCTACAACGCAGTTTTGGAGGGAAAGTATTCACATGGTGTTGGAAACCCTAATAGGTGGGACCCAAGGTGAGAAGGCTCACAAACTTTATAAGGAGTAAGATAGCAGACATTTGAGGTTAGCTTATGGATTATTGGTTTTAGTCTTCTTAGACACTTGAGCATTCTTCAGCTGTTGAGTTGAGTATGCAGTGTTGTTCAGCACAAGGTATTCCTTCTTAGGGATTCCTTCTCCTTCATTGAGTGATTACTTGGAGGAGTTTTTTTCTTCATTTCCCACATCCGAGATTGAGTCCAAGCACCTTATTTAGCTACAGCGTTATTCCTGTAGCAGGGAACGTTGTGTTGCAGGGTGTTGCAGTGGGAGACTTACAACACCAGCTCTTGAGCTTATCTTTCAGAGGAGGGAGCTCCCCTTGCTTTGCAAGATCCATGAAGGAGGTTCCAGAGCATATATTACATCTTGGCATGAGGCCAAATCACTTTTCATCATCTACAACGCAATTAGCTTCAAAAAATGTGTCATTTTCAGGGGTGTTGTAGTAGCAGGGTTTCATCCCTTGCTTGTGAGCTTGTCCCTTGGAGGAAGGGCCAGCCCTTCTCTCAGAAAACTCTGTACTTCATTCCTCTTATGTCATTTGTATTTTTTAGCCAAATTTATATAGTGTTGCAGTATAACTACATTTTTCAGATCCAGATCTGTAGATCTGCTCTTTTGTACATTTGTCTCTCATGAAACCCTTTCCAGGTTAATCTTATTTTGTATAAAAAGGGAGGGATCTCCATTTTCTCAGCCATTGGATGCTTGTAGACTCCAAATCTGTTATGTCACATTTTTTTCTGCATAAAACCATAATAAAATAACGCTATTCTTGCTTCATTCCTTTCTGCATGAGTTAGGTTATGGGGTTTGGGCTTATTTGAGACATATTGACTTGGGGAGATCTGTTTATACTGGCTAGAGTGATTTTTTTCACCTCTAATTTTTCATGTGAATTTTATATGATGTATTCTAAGGGATCCAAGTCCCATTCCTCACATGTATAGCGTTATTTTCTGAAGACAATTGTTTTATGCCCTATATTGTTGCATTTCCCCACTTGGGAAGGAGGATATAGGCCATATGATTTCTGAGGTTCTTTCATCTGCTGGTGAGATGTTATTTTACATCTACTGAGCTGATATAAATTTCCATGTTCATGATTTGTTGAAGCTCCAACTTTGGAATATCTTAAGATATTCCATTTGTTGTAGAAAATTCCTATTTTGGGATATTACAGTGGTATCAGAGCTACCATCTTGGCTCAGCCTGTGGATTTTAGATCCAATTAGAAGATAAGAAGAAGAGGAGAAAAAAATTATGGAGAGGATGATATTACTCTCATCCATTTTCAGATCTAAGAAGAGCCTCTCCAAGGAGGTTCAACCGATGGAAGAAGAAAGATGCAATTGAAATCCAAGAGGGATTCAAGAAGGAGAAAGCTGCAGTGAGACCTCTAGAAGGTTTCAAGAGGAAGAATAAGACATATGCACTTCATGTTCTCATAGAGGAAGTGTAGAGCAAGAAGACCACTTAGAACATGAGATCCTGAGTGGGTATTTGGCAGAGTACAAGTGCCAACCTAGGGCTTTCAAGGAGATCCTAGATTTTCCTCAGTTTATCCAACTGAGAGAAGAAAGAAGGCCATGCAGCAAGAGAATGATAAGAGGCAACAGATTTATATTGTCTACATTTGATGGATCACTCAAATGTGCAGCAAAGACGTGGGTGATGAAACTAGAAGCATTTTTCCTACTACATCCAGTAGTGGGAGAAGAGGCTATGGAGATCTCAGCGCTGCACTTGGAGGGCAAGGAAAGCTCTTGGTGGTCCAGAGATGTGATTCATGCAAGAGTATCTACTTTTGTTGATTTCACTCATCAGGTAATCAAAATATTTGACAGTAGAAGATCAGAGAAGGAGGAGTCCTCTTCTCCACTTGAGGAGCCTTGTACCAGCATTGTCACAATCATGGTGGGGTAGTCATCTATAGCAGTAGTTGGATCATCCAACACATTGAAGAGAGGAACTCTTGCAGCCATACAAGAGGTTCCCAAGACTCACCAAGGTATGCATGTATTTCCATTTCTTCCCATTTCAGAAAAACTTATGGATAACCTTGGGAAGTTGTCCTCACTTGGTCAAGGATCAAAACACACTGTTGGGGAGGGGCAACAAGCTTGCACTACGTTGTTTTCCCTTGGTTTAAATAAAGGAGGGATGAAAATTCATTCCACTGCACCCTTATTGAGTTGTATGCAACATGAGGAGTTAGGGTGTGAGATTTTGGAGGGTCTCATGAGTGTTGTGCCACTTTGTGATGATGTTTTACTTTCAGCACACTTGGATCCTATTGGATTCAAGAGGATCATTGATGAGAGGTATTTTTTGAAATATTTCCAAGGCGTTACATCTCAACTCCCCATGAGATGTAAGGAGGAATATTTTATTTAGGAGATTGGTAGTCTTCATTGGGAAGATACCAAGGGAGAGAAAGGATGGAGGCATCCACATTTGGATGAATGGAGTTGGATGGGGAGCAAGAGCTTTGTGAGTCACTTGCAGATCTATGACGCAAGGCAACAAGAAGTAAAGCTGCATTGGCTACTCTTGAGAGAGTTTGGCCATCTTGGATCATACCGTTTTTCGAGAGGTATGTGGTGGATGGAAGCATGGCATGGCACCCATATGATAGAACAACAGAAAACTTGTTTGTATGGGGCATCATACAAGACAACCATCATGATCTTACTCTATGGCTTGTATGAGGGAGATATGAGGAAGCAGCAAGAGTTGTTGTTGTTGTGGTCACATTTGGAAGAGTATAGGAAAAAAAATTTCCATACTTTTCATGATATTTCCAGAAGGAAGGAAGGCACATTCAAGGTGCAAGGAGGCTACCCTTCAGCATTGGAGGATCATGAGAGACTTCCATGTAGGAAGGAGATCTTCTCACAGTAGCATGATGGTGGATGGCTTTGGCATATGGAATGCCAAGGGGAGGAGTCATGGAGCCTTATTACTAAGGCCTACAGCACTGTCACATAGGAGTATGTTCTTAGTGATGGAGTACTTCAAGGAGAGCATGCATCCCTTCTTCTCGAAGATTTTTATGAGGAGATTCTCATGGGATTACTCATCCATGGACCTCATTTTCAGCCTACTCCTTATGTATGGTAAGGAATGCATTTCTGTACTTATTGATTACTCCATTTAGTATTTGTATCTTCTCACCGTATATGCACAGTGCATTGCTCCACAATAGAGTAAGAGTATTTCTGGGTTTCATGGTCACTTTAGGGCCAAATTTTGTAATGATGATAACCCATATCTACATTAATTTGGGCAAGTGTTTTATTTCTTTGATTGTATACAGCTAATATATATTGTTGATTACTACTTCATAGTAGATGAGCTAACATGCATAGCTGAAAATTCCTTGGAGGACAACTTGCCATTTGATGCTCTAGATCAGCAGTTGAAAAGACTATGATTTATCCACCAGAGAGACCATGTGTATCATCCAAACTTGCACATAACCTTCAGGCATTTTTTGATTGGATGCCATATGGTGATGATGTGCCATTCATCTTGTATGTAATGGTTTGGGTTGGCATGGCTCATGATTTTGGACGAAGGGTCCTTGGAGACTCAATATTCTTCTTGTCATTAGGGGGAAATCATGTTACACCCCAAGATCAACATGCCCTCTACACTTATCATAAGTGGAGAGGAGGACAGCATGGGATAGGCCCTCTTGCCTATCATGTTAATTTATTCAGCCCACCTACACTTCAAGAGCCAAATGTGGAGGAGATTATTCCTGAGTTGCCATGCTAGAGGGTGACTCATTTCATATAGATGATAGCTTGGGGGTGGAGGTTTCACTTGGGAATGAGAGTTTCCCATGCACTTCAAGCTCCATGCCTTGAGAGGACCTATAGACACACATAGTTGTCTCCTTGAGTTTGTTAATTTTGCATGATGATAGCCATTTGGGATGTGCACCAAATGTTGATTTGTTTTCTTGGGAGAGGCACTATGGAGTTTCATTGTTGAGACAACATCTTATTCTTTAGGGGAGCTCATCATATGAGGATGCTACAGGAGGAGGGAATGAGACTTTCCAGTTCTATCCTTGAAGTTGCTTGAGGACAAGCAACATTTGGGAGGGGAGGACTGTAATATTCCTAAAATTAGCATGCATCTAATGGGAATATTAAATTTTGTTCCTTGCACTTAGTAGGTAAATAAATGGGTGAAAGAGACCCATACTTGTCTTGTGTTGGCATAAAATCCCTCTTGGTGTGAAAAGGGGATAACTTAGTGGCTGGATTTTGCACTTCCCATGTGTGAACAGGAAAAGAATCATGTTGATTCAGTCAAGTTGACCAAGTCAACAATGCAGCATGGAGGAGCAGTCTTGATAGAGCTACAACGCAGTTTTGGAGGGAAAGTATTCACATGGTGTTGGAAACCCTAATAGGTGGGACCAAAGGTGAGGAGGCTCACAAACTTTATAAGGAGGGAGATAGCAAAAATTTGAGGTTAGCTTATGGATTATTGATTTTGGTCTGCTTAGACACTTGAGCATTCTTCAGCTATTGAGTTGAGTATGCAGTGTTGTTCAGCATAAGGTATTCCTGCTTAGGGATTCCTTCTCCTTCATTGAGTGATCACTTGGAGGAGTTTTGTTCTTAATTTCCCACATCTGGGCTTGAGGCCAAGCACCTCCTTCAGCTAAATCATTATTCTTGTAGTAGGGAACACTGTGTTTCAGGGTGTTGCAGTGGGAGACTTACAACACTAGCTCCTGAGCTTATCTTTCAAAGGAGGGAGCTCCCCTTGCTTTGCAAGATTTGTGCAGGAGGTTCCGAAGCATATATTACATCTTGGCATGTGGCCAAATCAATTTTCATCCTTTACAACACAGTTAGCTTCAGAAACTGCATCATTTTCAGGGGTGTTGTAGTAGCAGGGTTTGATCCCTTACTTGTGAGCTTGTCCCTTGCAGGAAGGGTCAGCCCTTCTTCTGGAAAGCTCTATAATTCATTCCTTTTCTATCATTTGTATTTTTCAGCCACATTTATACAATGTTGTAGTATAAATACGTTTTTTAGATCCATATCTGCATATCTTCTCTTTTGTACATTTGTCTCTCATTAAACCCTTACCAGGTTAATCTTATTTTTTATAAAAAGGGAGGGATCTGCATTTTCTCAGCCATTGGATGCTTGTAGACTCCAGATATGTTATGTCACATTTTTTTCTACATAAAACCATAATAAAATAACTTTTTTCCTGCTTCAGTCCTTTCTACATGAGTTAGGCTATGGGGTTTGGGCTTATTTGAGACATATTGACTTGGGGAGATCTGTTTATACTAGCTAGAGTGATTTGTTTCACCTCTAATTCTGCATGTGAGTTTTCTATGATGTATTCTAAGGGATCCAAGTCCCATTCCTCATAGGTATAGCGTTATTTTCCGAATACTACTGTTTTATGCCCTATATTGTTGCATTTCCCCACTTGGGAAGGAGGATATAGGCCATATGCTTGCTGAGGTTCTTTCATCTGCTAGTGAGATGTTATTTTACATCTAGTGAGCTGATATAAATTTCCATGCTTATGATTTTTTGAAGCTCCAACTTTGGAATATCTTAAGATATTCCATTTGTTATAGAAAATCCCTATTTTGGGATATTATAGTCCCCCATCCCCTCAAAATTCGAGTTAGTCGTCGCCAAGTCATCCCTGATTTTTATGCTCTTACAAAGGAAGTCGTCTATCATCTACTTAGTACCCCCTATTCCATCATCATCCATGGTGTCAGTCCATCAGTCACTTTACTATTATCCCTCGTGCCTTAGTTGAGGATTCCTCATTGCCTCACCTATGGCAGACCTCCTTCTGTCGGCATCAGTACATTCATTCCAGAAGAAATTTCTAGAGGGTAGTGTACCTTGGTTCCATCTTCCATTCTTGTTCAGTGCCTCGGATCAGCAATGGGAGTTATAATTTCCTTTTGAATTGATTGTTTCTCTTCCGCTTATCTTCAACTCATTATTGCATGATTGATATTCATATACTTGATTTTTCGGTGATCCAACAGATTGTACCACTGATTCTCGGGTATGTGTGAGATGTTTCAAACCTCATGAGGGGGTGGCCCTTTAGGTATCCCCCTACATGCCCAGATGACATCAGATTACCCTACAACCTTTGATGCAGCTCCACAGATTTGATGGGTTTGGTTTCAGCCGCTTGCGGTGCCCATAGCATGCATGTATCATTCAGATGATCCATTCATATTTTCATGGCCCTTTCCTATTTTCTAGGGCTTCTTTGGCTGTTATTATGTCTCATGTACTTATAAATTATTGTATTCATTCCTAGCTCATGTTTCTCCAAGCGCAACATGTATGTGGGATCCATTATATTTTTTCTGACCCATTTTTATGCCAGCATGTCATGTACCATTTATCATTTACTTTATTTCTTAGTTTCATTTTGTTTGGAAAACCATTATTCTTTGCACTTTGTCATCTTGGCGGGCATAGGTATGCCTCCCCTGCCTCACTGAGAACAAGTACCCAAACATTAAAGGAGACTTATATCATTTGTAGGTATCACCCCCTTCGTTATTATCTTATCTCGCTTCACTCCATCTATGTATCTCTCTCTCTCTGACTCCCCTTTGGTGTCTATTGATTGTGTTCTTACAATGTACTTTGGTCATACGGTTATCTCCTAATGGTCGTATGTTGGGGGGCAATCTGTTACACCAAAATTTGGTCATCTAACCATTTACAATTAGATGGATCGAAGTATACCATATAAGACCAATTTTACCATAGTAAACTTTCTTTCACTATAAGAAATAACTTAATAAAAAATTAATAAACCATATTTTATTATGTTATTTATGGATAAAACCAGAAACCCCATGAGGAATAATTAATTGAACCACCATTTCAATAATATTCCTCGTCATATTTAACCAAATTATGAGAAATAATTAGATAAATAATTATTCATCTTATTTTTCTCTAGGAATAATTAATTAAATCATTATTTAGTTATTATTCCTTGTTAAATTTGACTAAATCACCTAGGAATAATTAAAAAAATAATTATTTGTTAATTATTCCTTAACCACGTTCTTGAAATGATAAATAAATAATTTATTTTATTATTATTTCTAAATAAATGTATTTAACCAATTTAAATATATTTTCCCTGCAAAAAAATATAATAAAACATTCCAAGCGGTTAGATCTAGATCTTGGTTAATAATATTTTATAATTCGCCATTATCAAGGATAACTCAATATTTTGTTATAAATATGAGGTTTTTCCATTCATTCTTCACTTTGATCCCTTTCATTTTTTTTCTTTGATCATTCTCATTGCTGCTACTACTTTCTTTTCTTCTTGAGCTCCCATAGAGTTCATCACATTTTGGGTTTTCTACACCATTGAGAGAGAGAAACGTATGGATTTGAAGTGTTAAGGACAGCCAAGAACTCATCCCATTGAGGGGGACTGGAAACGTTATTATTTTTTCCCTTCCCAGGTGTTATAATATATTCAAAATTATTTATATATTGTCTTGTTCGTTGGATGCATGGAACAATTCTTATTTCTTTTCACTATTTAACTTCTATTACTGCATGGATCTGGTTTTTTGCAGCATTTGTTTTAACTATCGATTTCATATCTAAAGAAGTTAAGCCGCCAACTTTATTGTTAGGTTTGTTTGTCACACACTACTAAAGTGAGCTCTTTTCGTACACTTGCATTAAGAATTTATGCTAACAATAATGAACACATCCCTTAAGGACATATTGAAAGAAGAAATACAAAAGCTAAAGGATGTAGGGTTCATAAAACCCATCTCAAATAGTGAGTGGGTGTCCCCTCTAACATTAGTCCCAAAGAAGAATGGGAAGTGGATTATCTTTGTTGATTATAGATAAATGAGTAAGGCTACAAAGAAAGGTCATTTATCTTTTCCCTTCATTAACCAAGTCCTAAATGGTCTTGCGAAGAAGAAATTATTTTCTTTCTTGGATGTATTTAGTGGGTACAACTAGATCCAAATCAGCCCTGAAGACCAAGAAAACACCAAATTTACATGTCCTTGTGGTACCTTTGCTTATAAAGTCCTCCCATTCGGTCTATGTAATGCCCCTGCTACTTTTTAGAGGGAATTTTTTAGTATATTTGTTGAACTTATTTATGACTCTATGGAGATCTACGTGGATGATTTCACTCCTTGTGGATGTGAATTCCAGGAAGCCCTCTCTAAACTATGTAAATTCTTGAGGAAATATATTGAAATTAATCTCTCATTGAGCCCTAAGAAACGTGAACTCTTAATGAATGTAATATTCCTAATTAGCCCAAGCTAATAGGAATATTTCATTTTGTTTTAATTTTATTTATTGATGAATAAAATGTAAAGGAGAACATGAAAAACTCCTAAAACATAAAAATAAATCGATGTCCAATGTGAACAGAGACAAATTAGGGCTTTCTTAATAAAAGCCAATTGTGTGTGAACAGGATTGAGCCACTTGACCTGGTCAATAGGACCAAATCACTAAGCAGACCAGATACATTGAACCACTTTGAAGACCCAACATTGTTCTAGAAGGAGGATCCCATGTGAAAGGGGTTAATTCATTTGAGGTGGTTTAGGGTTTTGCACATCCTCATCTTATAAAAGGAAGGAGAAGGCTCAAGGAAAAGGGTTGTTGATGATGTTTCGATTTTGATATTGCTTGAGCAACTCAAACTCTCTTGGATGTTTAGCTACAGAGAGAGGAATTTCCTATTTAGGAATTCCTCTTCTTCCTTGAGGGTCTCTTGGAGGAGATTGTGCTGCATTGGTCCACTATCTGGCATTGGCCAAGCTTCACCTCCCTTGACAGTGTAGATCCTGATTAGGGATTCATTGTTTAGAGAGATGCAGCAAGTGGAATCAGATCTATTCAGATTTGAATAGCTCTATTGCATCTTCTTAATGGGGAAGTCATCTAATCCACTGGTAGGAGTGCAATAGATGTTTGAGCTTCAGATTCTTATCTTGGCATGAGGCCAAAGTGTGCATCACTTCATCAGCATAGTTAGCTTCAAAAACTATTTCTTTTTGCAGGAAGAGTTGTATTTTACATTTGCTAGTAGTTTGGAGGAGAGATCTCTGGTGAAAGGGCTCCTTTCCTTCACTGAGGTGATCCGTGGATTGGCCAACCAAACCATGTCTTATTTCAGATCTGATCTTCTATGTGATATATTATTCATAAATTTCTGAATTTTACTATAGATCTGTGGTGTAGATCTTAGATCTATTCAGTGTCCTTCACTTTCAGCTGAGATCCCCAAGGGGAATGTACTTAAAAGGAATTTTTGCATATAGATCCCATTTATATCTATCATTTTTTCCTCTTATCTGTTATATATCTGAAACTTAATAAAACACTTTAAATTTCTGAAAATAATACTATCTGGTTCATCATCTACTTCTTGTGTCATAAAGCTTGGGTTTAGGGCCTTTTCTTCAAGTATAGATCTGTATTTTCTAATGTAAGATCTTTGAATCATATTATAAGATTTTAATACTATTATCTCTGCATAAAATCACCAAAACCTTTATAAAATACGCTCTCTAAGCTTCAGCAAATTTATGCATACTCTAAGTCATAGGAAATCAACAATTTTAAGCCTAGTCGGGAATGGAGGATTTGTTTAACATAGAAAAACACATTTTTTTTTGCTGAAATTTGGCATGTGAATCCCTCTTGACCTAAGATAACATATCCCACTTCCATGATCCTTATTTTTACGCATATTTCTGAATACAGTCATTTTAGGGCATGAAAAGTTGATTTTCCTCACCTTTTTGAGAATAAAAGCTGATTAAAGGTTGCTGCAGTACCTGGAATTGGTTTCTGAGTGTTTTTAAACACATTTTATGATATATGAAGCACACATCCCTGAAAAATTCGTTTTTCAGGCATGTCTTGCTGAGCAACCCATTTTCGGAACATTACAATGAATGCAAGGATTGTCCTTTATCGTTCCATATCTCAGGAAGAGATACAAGTGGAACCAAACAAGATTTACATCATCAAAAGGGTCCTTAACCATAAAAATCAAAGAGATGTTAGGATTTTCCTCAGTTTAATTGGTAGTTATAGGAGTTTTATCAAAGATTTTAGTAAATTCTCTTCATCATTTTTTGGATTTTTGGCTAAGGATTTAGATTTCTATTGGACAGCTAGCTTCCAAGAGGCCCTAGAAATATTAAAAGAGAAATTTACCATTTCACCTATACTTAGGGGTCCCAAAGGAGATTTTCCTTTTGATATCCATATTGATGCATCAGAAAGTTGTGGGGGAATCCTTGGGACAAGTAGATGATAACTTTCCCTGTGCCATTTATTACATTAGTAAAAATTTGTCTAAGGTTGAATTGAATTACACTGTCACTAAAAAAGAACTCTTAGTTTTTGTACACTCCTTGAAAAAATTTAGGCCCTGTATCAATGGATACCAAAATTTTGTGTATATTGATCATGCAGATTTTAAATATTTGATGAATAAGCATGATGTGAATGCTAGGATAATTATATGGTTGTTATTATTACAACAACTTTATTTGACTATAATTGAAAAACCATGAAAATAAAATGTAGTTGCAGATTTTTTGTCTAGACTTTGCCTATAGGTAATGAAGAGATGGTTGATGATCGACGTCTAGATTGTCACCTATTTTCTATATTGATGTTCTCTCCCTAGTTTTATGACATAGAAAAACACTTGGTTGCTAGTATGTTTCCTCCAAATCTACCATTTGAGGAGAAGAGAAGAATTGTGAAGAAATTCCCCCCTTTCACTTGAATTGGAGGCAACCTTTTCAAAATGGGACCAGAACATATTTTGAGGAGATGTGTAAGGGAAGAGGAAATTTTTGGCATCCTCTCAGCATTCCCTGGTGGGCCCTTTAGGGTTAATTTTGCTATTAAGAGGACAACTTTTAAATTTTTACAAGTTTTCTACTATTGGCCTACTCTCCATCAAGATGCAAGAAGGTACACCGGCAAATGTGATCAGTGCCAAAGGACGAGGAAACACACACCTAGGGATGAGATTCCTTTACAACCTCAAGTGGCCTTAGATCCATTGGATAAGTGGGGCATGGAATTCATTGGGCCAATTGATCCACCATCGGGACAAGGGAAATAAATTATTTTGTGCACTAACTACTTGCCAAAGTGGGTCCAGACAAAGGTTGTCAAAGAATAAACATAGAAGAAAGTGGTTTAGTTTTTAAGGGGAAACATTTTCTACAAATTTAGGTATCCAAGGGAGATATTCATTGATCAAGGAGCTCAATTCACATCACATTTGATTGAGAATATCCTAAGGAAACACAATATCAAACAAAAAACATTTAATTCCTATCACCCTCAAGAAAATGGGCAATTGTAGGTCACAAATAGGGAATTGGAGAGCATCCTCACCAAGGTTGTTAGCATTAGTATGAGAGATTGGGAAGACAGATTAGTGGAGGCGACTTGGGCCTATAACACCACTTGGAAGAAAACCACTGGTTTCACTCCATGTGATTTGGTTTATGGGAATAAATATCTTCTTTCTATTGATTTTTAATATAACACTTTGAGGATGGAATCCCAATAGGACTTATATTTCATAAGAGCATAGCAAGAAAGGTTGCTCCAACTGAATGGCTTGGATGAGTTTATAATGTAGGATCTCCTCCACACTGAAGTTATAAAACTACAACGGAAGGTATGGAATGACAAAGATATCAAGGAAAATATTTTTCAAGAAGGGGAATGGGCCTTTTTATATGATTCTAAGTTCAAATATTTTTAATGGAAACTAATGACAAGATGGTTGGGTCTATACCCAATAGAAAAATGTCAGGACAATGGAGCTGCCCAGATCAAAACCATTTATGAGGAAAGTATCCCCTTGTTTCTTAATTGTTATAGGCTGAATATATATAAGATACCTATTTCCAAGGAATAATTCAACAGTACCATTAGCAGAGAAGTGAATGTGATTGGGAGTTTCAGTCAACAACACTCTTAGAAACTTGAAAAACAAAAAAAATGCCTAGATGAAAACCTCTATGAGGCATCTAATTCCAACTCCAGGGTTGAAAACCTCTCTAAGGCAGCCCAGGAGCAAAAAAAAGGGGAAGAAAAATAATAAATATCTCTAGGTGATAACCTCCTCTAAGGCACCTAGGGTAGGCATGTACGTTGAAAACCTCCTCAGAGGCATCCTGTTTGTCTCAAGAAAAAAATGAAAAAAAACAAAAAAGGAAATAACACAAGGAAGAGGCTTATGCCATGTCTACTGACTTTTCTCTTGTTTTTTAGGATTATACACAGTGGCATATTTCATGGCTATAGGCTCAAAACTTACAATATATCATCCATTCTTCCATCCATCCACCTCATATCCATCATCTTCATTCATATGACCATCTCTCTCTGATAGGGCTTTTATATGTTTTTGAATTACCTAAATTAAATTGTCAACCAAAGTTTGTAAACTTAGAGTTACAATGCATTCTATTTCATATTCAAACTTACCCAATACATATCTAGTACGAAATTCAGTAAAGAATGCTTAAAATCTTTTCCTAATAATCACACCAAGAATTATTGAAGTGGAGAAACCTATTTATTCACAATCTGAATCACTGATAATGAAATATATTTTACTTTCAAAACTCAAATTACTATTTTATCCTCCATTATAACACATCTAATTCAAAAACTCATTCAGAAATAAGATTAAAAACTATCACTAGCTATGCTCTCAAACCAATTTAACACTAAATCTATTCAGAATCATTATGAAAAACTAATCCCCAGGGTTCAAAAGTAACTCAATAAATACTTCGCAACATAGCTCAAATTATTTCCTATGTAACATTTCACTCAACAATTAAGCAAGCATATAAGCACACAACTTATGGATTCCGAACTTGAAATCAATCCAAGCAATTAAATAACACATTGCCTCGATTTATTTAACAATGAACAGAAATAAATCTACTCAAGACTTGCTACGAAAATAAGTTATTTATTCAAATAAATTTTGAACTATAATTTAAACAATCATCACTCAGTGAATCAAATGATCCATGCCTTGTAAAGGACATACGATTAGGCAGGCATTTAACACACAATCTACACTAAGAATGGCACATTGTCCCTAATCGATTCTAAGCATTCAAACTGAACATTTACTGCAGGAGTCTCTCTCTCTCTCTCTCTCTCTCTCTCTCTCTCTCTCTCTATATATATATATATATATATATATATATATATATATATATATATATAGATATATTCACATGAAATTAAAAAATTTCCATTCATAACAGGGAATTCAATCTAAAATATAATAGTTCATTTCTCAAAAATTTATCTTAAACTGAAACCTTCTTTTGTAACATTCACGATATCGAAAGAGCAATCACAACATTCAAGACATGCAAAATATACTCATAGTAATGATCATCAAGCTTGAAGAGACTTCAATAAATTTTATGATTGTTATCTCAACTCAGATCTATGAAAGCATTAAAGGAAATTAAGTACGACTTTAAGTGAAGAAATTATGGAAATCATTAATGAAAGAAAATGAAAATTTAATTGTGGTTCTACTTAATGAATTTGAAACACACTTACTACACAATGAAAAATGTTACATGACTCGATCAAGGTTTGTGGTGGGCCCTTGGCACAAGCTGGAGAAAGCCTAACTTAATTCAATACTCGCAAATCAAAGAAACATAAATTATCATATAAAAGTAGAAGCCAAGATAATTATATTAAAAACTTCAGTAAAACATAAGACTGAAAGTTCGATATTAAACAGAACAAAATCAAATAGTATCGTTCCATGATCTCATTGTCACTAGTTCATCCTATGTGTCTATCTGAGTGTGTAACTTATCATACAAACACTGGTCCTTTTTAAATGATTCATCCCTACCAAATAGTTACAACATATTGACCAAGGAAAATAAAAATATATGGGATCTCAACTAAGTTAAGCGAAGTGAAATCTCCAGGATCATTTCACCCAGATCGTAACCGAACTGTCCCAATCGTGACACTATATTTGTACCAAC
The DNA here is from genome assembly GCA_034641835.2 of Pinus albicaulis. Lineage (NCBI taxonomy): Eukaryota > Viridiplantae > Streptophyta > Pinopsida > Pinales > Pinaceae > Pinus > Pinus albicaulis. The sequence goes on along the minus strand of CM076580.1, from coordinate 627,505,220 downwards.
GAAGCTAATATCATGTTTAATAACAGGAGAGAATTTTTTGGGATGTCAATGGTTGACTGGTTTTTCGACGCTAAACCTAAAATAAATTATTGATTTAAGTACAAAATTGAGTACAAAATGGTTGCTTGATGTATTGTTGGACTGGGTGTTGGAACTTTGATGACCTTTCCACGTACTCAAGTGTCTGCCCTCTATTTAATATTCCATATATATATCATTCAATTAATTCCAGAGATATAAATTTATTTAACATCTACCTAAACCAAACAAAAACATACGAAAATAATACTTATTAATCATTCTTACCTCCACTTTAAAGTAGCATGGTTTTTCTAGTGTGGAGTGGTTTTAGGGTGTCAAATAGGAGTAAAGTAGGATAAATGATAGTAAAAATAGTGGGATAAGATGTGAAAATTGGTAAAAACTTAGGGCCCAAAACTCTCCACCATCCCATCAGCATAAAATCCAAATTTCACCTCCTCTCTATGATGCTACAGGAAGGACATGTATTGCTTCAAGAAGGTCATGTAGTGCTACAGGAGGAGTCTGTAAAGCTACATGAGGGAGATATAAGAATGAGGATAGCTCAAAAGAACATTATAGCTCTAATAAATGACGAATAAGGTTCTCCAATAATTTTCCATCATCCATCCATCACCCATAAACCCTATCTCACTAAACAATGGCTCAAATTTTCCACTTTGTCATATTTTTTTAAAACACAGAAACCATCATTTCTATTCCTACTAGTGCATTAGGGGAATTTTGAGATCTAAAATGGGCCTCCTAAGGAAATTATAAAATAATAGTGGAAATAATAAAATAAGATTTGATTACATCATCAAATTTTAGAGGGAAAAAAGAAGAAACTACTTTTTCAACTCGTATTTTGAACTTTTCTCCCTAAGGGTTTACTCAAATTTCGAGCGGGAATACTCGTTGGATGAAAAATTTAATTCCTCATCCACAGAGTACCTATTTTGCATACTTTTGATGGACTTTGCTACATGAAAAAATAGAAATACATAAAAAACATGATTTCAATCATGTTTTTTTTATGTATTTCTTATTTTTCATGTAGCAGGGTCCATCAAAAGTATGCAACATGGGTACTCCTTGGATGAGGTATTAAATTTTTCATCCAACGAGTATTCCCACTTGAAATTTGCGTAAACCCTTAGGGAGATAAGTTCAAATTAATAGTTGAAAATTTACTTTTATTATTTTATTATTTTTTAATCTTTTTACCTTTTTACTCCAAGCAATGGTGAATCAACCCCCATGGTTTACATCATCATATTGAGTCCTATTGGTTCTTATAAATTTTATTTTAGTTGTACATATTTCTTAGGAGGCCCATTTTAGACCTCAAAATTCCCCTAATGGTCTACACTACTCCTTCATGACCCTAAAAATGTCCTCAAGACCATCATCATCTCCCTCATCACCCTCATGTAGACTAAAGACTCCAAAGGGAAATAAAAGGACTACTACAAGAAGAAACCTCCTCCTGTAGTAACTAGTGAAAAAAACACAGAGATCAATGATATTATATTTTTCTCTTATCACAAGGGATGATGAAACCTTGTTTGTAACTATGAAGAAGATGCATTACTCTCACGAAGGATTTCCAACAGCAACAGCAACTTGGAATCATAGAGGCACCTGTTATGTGATAAAAATATGCCCTTTCTAAACTTTTAAGGTAGAATTGCGATCTTAATTAATCATAATCCTTGAATTAAATGGATTTGGGTACATGGTATAATTCTCGTAGATATGAATAGTTGATTCTCTTATTTAAGATATCAATAATGGGAATTACCCCATAGGGGTATTCATGCTTTGATTTTATTTGATTATAAATTCCCAGTGAATGTAAAAATCCTTTAATTATGTGGTTTCTTAGTTGCTCGATGAGCGATCTATCTCCCGATCTTATTTGTCATGCCCAAACTTTCTTGGAGGTTAAAAGAGAGTTTTCTGCCCGACGGATCAGGACCCTCAAGACCAAGTTAATATGACAGCTCTAGATTCATGTCAAGTCAGAACTTTCATGATGGATAACATTCCACTCCTACCTGATCTCATCTTAGTCGTCAATCTTCCAAACATCGATGGTGTCCGGGTCCCTATTTGCCCGAGGTATAACCATGGGCCTTTTCCTAATGGGAGGGACCCCCTTTTCTCGATTGAAAGGTCCAAAAAACATTTCTCAGTCATTTTTATACACATTTAATTATTTCATAACCCACATTTAACCTTAATATCACCAAAATATTGTAAATTATTTCATTTGGCTTCCCTTTCTGCATGTCCTTCTCGAAACCTATCCATGGTGTAGAAAAACTGTTAAGCAATCTTAGCATTGCAGGATTCATCTCGTTAAGATGGTAAGTTACTTTATCTTTATTTTATCTCACCGGGTTGGTGATTTAATTGTAGAAATTTATTATGTCTAAGTCATCAGTAAAGGAAGTTATGGTAAATTAGCTAGTTAAGGTTCAAGACACTAGAGTTTGTCTTATTAACATCCTTACTCTCAAAAGGAATCTGACCCTCTCACTTAGTATATCAAATGACGATGTATGCTTGTTAAATTATAGAGTCTTGCATGCTATCTTAGCCCCTATTCATTTTGAAAACCTTATTTGAAAACCCATATCCCATGCTAAAGCTACAATTTATTATACCTACATAGTCGCTAAAACCCTTTTTTTAGACTCTAACTTCTATTATTTCCATTATATTCAGGTTAGCGGATGATACCAATATGGACGAGTCAATTTTTTTAGCTATATGACTCATCACTCTTCAACCAAACCACCTGTTGTACCTTAAGAGACAATCCCTTAGCTGTGATAATGAATTGATGCTTAAGTCATTTATATGATTATGTCACAAAAATACTTGTCTCTGTTTTAATCACCTTCAAGTATTTACAATTAAACCCTTAGATATCAAACACAATGAATTTCTCACAATGCTATTATTTTCTGATATTGAATGAAATGGCCGGAAGAAAATGAAAGAAGGAAGTCCAAACTGATATGTTGTCACACAGAATATATCATCTCAAAATCCTGAAGAATTTATGAAGGAAATAGTTAAAACAAAGGAGCGCCAATTAAGGATTTTAACTCTTGCTTACATAGGTAAAAAGATACCTGTTGCTCATTACTTTGTCTTATTCAAAGAAAGAAAACACAAAATGTAAACTTAGATAGATATGAACATAAACAAATGCCAGAAACTTGCTTACTCATTATTTAATCATTGAAATCTCTGAGTACAGAAAAATAGTTTGAAGGTTCCAAAACTCAGAACCTTTCTTCCCATTGAAAATTACATTAAATATAGTAAAAAACAGTTTGGAAATGTTGTAACCAATCCTAACTACCACAACTACTTAGGACTTCAGAGGCTATCTATTACATGCCTTGAAAATTTCTTATTACAATTACATTGTCTTTGAAAAAGTAATATAATGTAAAAATATATATCCTAATCTATAGGAATTGTTGATGCTGTTGCTGCATTTCCTTGGTTAACTAATTTGTCTTTCTTTAATGTTGAAAACCATTTTGGCAAGTCTATTGTCATATCTCTACCTTTTTCCTCGCTGAATGTGTTAGATTGTGATACTCCAACCTGAATGCAGTAATTCGATTATAGGATGGTGCTTTTGTGAAAATAGTTTTTACCAACCACAGTAGCTAAAAATGTTTCTGCAGAAATTTGATCATTGTTTCCCCTTTAAGCACATGAGTTTTTTCATGCCTATTATCAATTTTAATTTTTGTCAGAACTAGAGAATTCTCATAAGAATCCCATGGCAAAATATTTCCTTCATCTCCCCAACATGATAGTAGACCTATTCTTGTTAATTTGTCAAACAACTTATCAAACTGACTTACTTCTTCTTTAATTTCCATCAGTTTCTTTTCTGTAGCGTTTTTGTGGTCATTTCTGGAAATCATCTTATTGATCTCTATTGCATATAAGGTCCTGTCTTTAATGTCATTCTCTTCTAATTCCTGATCTGTTTTAGCATTAATAAATTCAATGAACCTTCTAGCCCAAATAGCTCCATTAATTGCCTTATGTTTATCTGTCATGATTCGTTCTTCACATTCCTTGATAAGACTTTTCTCCTCTGCAACTATCATCAAACGGCTCCAAATTGATTTCATTTCTAAAATGATATCATTCCAAATGATATCTTTGGCTTGTATTAGTGAAAATTTTCCTTTCAGTCTCTCTTTGAGATTTTTAATTTCAGTATTGGGATTCTGAATATCCATTTTGTACTTGTCATCTTCATTCCCTTTGGCTTGAATAAGCTTTGTTGCAGTCTCCAGATCTACTTGAGCCTTTTTCCGATCTCTTTCAACCATCTACAATTCAGTATTCAATTTAACAATATATGCTTGTAGATCTTCATTACCTGTAGGAAAAAAAAAAGTACAATTATGGTTATCAATATGATTTTGCAGTTATATTGCAGTTTTCTTTATTTTGGAAATTTCTTAGTCTTTTTGCATGAGTTGCTGTAAAAGCTTTTCCTTTTCCTTCTCCACCTCTGCAACTTCTGCAGCCATAGAATTTTCTCCTGTAGGCAATTTTAGCTTTTTCCTCAATGTAAATATTTTTGTCTCAACACTTTGCATAAATTTATGTATAGTAGTCTTGTCACTAGGGTCCACTCCAATATTTACAATGATTTTCTTTAGCTCATCATTCTGAACTGTTAAAGCTCTTGAATTAGCTTTCTCTAACTATAATTTCTTAAGTACCTTTCCCAACATATTTTCTGCCTTCATTGCCATTGCATTGGTCTTCTTCAGGTCATTCACAATCAACTGAACAATTTGCATATGTAAATTCATATTATCCATTAGGGGAATCTTCTTCACATCTACAGTCACATTTACAGTATTGAAATTGTTAGAAGAACCTATTGACATGTCTGTAGGATGTGACAGGGCAATCCTGAGTTGATATTTTTCAAGATCCATGATAGCCAAAAGTTTTGTTTGATCTGGAGCAACTTGATATTGATCTTGGGCCTCCATGCTAACCTTCATCTTCTGATTCCTTTCTTCAATTTGTGTAAACATCTGTTTGATCATAGGTACTTGTTCATGAGAGACTTCATGACTCCTGGGTGAAGAAGGAACATTTTGTTCTTCTCCCAAATGTAAAGAAAAACCAGGTGGGTTAGATGTAGATTCTTCTGTAAACTTTGTCCACTTCTCAGCTCCCTGCTCCTCATCATCTAAATCAATCATTGTTTCTTTGCCTCTTTTGTTTGATTTCTCAAATATGATAGGAGGCTGAATGTTTGAACCTGCTGAACCCATCACACCTTTACTTGTCGTTTTCTCCAAATCTGGCCTACTTTCATGAATGAAAGCTGAATACCGATTCTCAATTATTCTATTTGAAATTACGTTGTGAGGGTCATAAGCCCAACTTTCCCCTAACAACATATTAATCTCATCTAACATTTTTGTAACCTCCTCAAATGCCTGTCTCATATTGACTATGAAAGGGCCTACAATCATGGGTATTTTGTACATGTGCCCCTTTTTCATGGGCACAAAGTGAACCTGATCAACATTTAGGCTTTGTCGAATAAATTCCAAGGCAAATAGCCTCATAGGCACAAACATTGGAAGTCTATAAGGCTCAACACTTTCTCCATATAGCCTAATTTCAGAGTAATCCTCAAAAACAAACCAATCTCCAAATTTTCAACTTACTCCTAAATGCAAATATTCCTGAGCTTTAGGTCGAAAACAGGGAGGAGGAATTCCATTCAATATTTTATATGCAACTGACATGAAATAACTGGCAAAATCAAACAATCCAGCTTTATTTTTCTCTCTTCTTACTACATCAGTCCAGAACATTACTGATTGTCTTTTCTTTTTTATATTCATAATATTCAGACCTAGATGCATGAACTCGTCCACATTTTGATATAAGAACAAGTAGACAATCAATGAAAGAAATTTAAAAGAACCTGTTAATGAAAGGCTCATTAGCTGTGAATTAACTGCTTCCTTCCAATATGATGGAATATCTAGAACTATTCCTGGCTTCGTCATCATATCAAACATCCCCAAGATTGATTTATCCATTGTACTGTCATCATCTTTGCCCAGAATTTTCGCAATGTTGCTTAATACTGGTCAAATTTCTGCATCAAAAATCTCCATGGTAAACTTTTTGTTGTCAGGCTGAAATTGCTTTGTGTTTGTCTTCAAAAAATATATGAACTATTAAACTCTTCACCTACAAGATTATCATAATAGGTTACTAGAGAATTGTCAGAGAACTGAACAGATGACTCTGACTCGGGATAGCAAAGGGCTTGGCGAATTAACTGGGTAGACACTTGCAAAAAATTCTCTCCCTAACAATTCATAACAAAAAAACTTCCCAGGGTACATGACTGATACCAACCAATAGATAAATTCAGGAAAAAGGTGGGTCTTTTGGATACATGCAGAAAGCACTCCACACTAGACCATGGCAGTATAAACAGGGGAGCCTTTTTCATTCAAGATGACTTGCTGATAAAACGGAAAGTGAATTATAGAACAAAGGGTATCTTGAGTATCCCCCTCGGTGTCCATGAGAGGGATATGACTAGCAGAACCTGACAAGGATGAACGCTTAGCCATGACTGAAAATTATCGCAAAGAACAACTCACAAGGTGGTCAATTTTACTAGGGTGACAGAAGACTAAAATAGGATGTAGTATAAACTAATCACAAATGATTTGAAACAATGCGAATTTTGTTTAGATAAGTGGCGCGGCTTTAAAATTTTAATGCTGACATGACGTGCCAACGAGCCGTTGATTTCACCCGACGTGGAAGACAACTGTCAAAAACTCAGTGCCCTATGTCACCGCGGGGGGTCTTGAGGTACGGAGGACAATTTTGGCTGGTGCCCCCGCACTCAATCTCCACCGTTCATCTCTGTTGTTCTCGAAGTCAACCCAGTCAACTGCGGAGGCACTCATCCTATTATTTCGTGCACTGGTTGTGCCCGTTGGTTGGGCCTTTCGATAAGAAACTAAACCATCAACACTTTCCGCCCAACAAACTAATCGATCTTTAAACATAAATGCGGAACCCACTTTCATAAAGTTTAAAGTGTTTAAAATTTTAACTCCAATATATCAACATAAATGTTTTTTATGCCAAAGTATAAGGATTTTAATACTTTAACATAATTTCGACAATTTTAAAAAATATATATTTTGAAGAATTGGAAATAAAAGGATATGAAAATGATACACAACATCTGGCTCCACATGAGGATAGTGTTTTTGCCACGAAACACTAAGAAACTGCAGATCAATGCCTTCACTTTGGGAATGGAGTCAAAAATTGCTTGATGAGAAATATACATTGTGGGAAAACCGAATATGTACAATGATGAAATGGCTATTTTCAGTGTTGGAAATAGTGTTTCAAATACTGCCCATTCACACGCAACTCTATTGTTTCTCCATCAATATTTTCCAACATAAAAGTGTTGTTTGATCTAGCTTTAGTGATTTTGTAAGGCCCATAACATAAAGGATCAAAATTGCCATGTTTCCCTTTCTCCTCTCTTTTGGTATCCCATCTTAAGACCAGATCTCTATTTTGAAAGATGATATCCTTTGCCTTCCTGTCAAAAATGGACTTCATTTTTTCCTGATATGTGACCAAATTATCTCTGATCTTATTTATGATTTCACTTAATTCTATCACCTTATTTAGTCTTCTTATCAATGCATTAGGTTCTTCTTGTGCATCTTGAAGAAAAGAAATTACTGGTTTTGCTAGCTGAGTGGGAAACAAAGCTTGAGTGCCATATACTAATTCATAAGGTGACTTACCAGTGGATCTTCTAGTAGTCATTCTCACTGCCCAAAGAGAAAAAATCAGTTTTGAGTCCCAATTTTTCTGGTTTTCATTGATTGTTTTCTTCAATATCTTCACCAATGTCTTGTTAGATGATTCTGCTAATCCATTTCCTTGTGGGTGATATGTTGTGGAAGGAGACAATATCACATTATAAGTTTGAAAAAAATTTATGAATCTGACTGAGTTGATTACTTGAGAATTTTCTGTTATAATCTTCACTGGACATCCAAACCTGCTGGAAATATTATCTTCTAAGAACTTCATTACTACCAAATCATTTTTTTTTCTAGTAGGAATTGCCTCTACCCATTTTGTAAAATAATATGTGGCAGTTAGAATCCGCTTAAACTTCCCACTTGATGGTGGATTAATTTCCCCAATGAAATCCAATCCCTATTGTATGAATGGTTCTTTAATGAAAATACGAAGAAGAGTTAAAGGAGCTAACCTTTTCTTTTTTGCAAACAATTGGCATTTCTGACAACTTCTAACAACTTTGTATACATCAGCAAATAAAGAAGGCCAATAAAAACTTGATTTAAGAATCTTACAAGCAGTTACTTTCCAGCTATAATGACCTCCACACAAGCATTCATGGTATTCTGTGATAACTTCCATTGTTTCTTCTTCTGTCAAACATAACAGGAAGACACCAGCATGATCTTTCCAATACAGTTTTGCATCAATTATAACATAAGGCTGAGATTTAAGTTTTAGAGCTCTGTACTTATCTCTATTGATTGAGCGAGGACAAGAAAAGAAACAGAAATAGCGGATAATTTCTGATACCAATCTGAGAAAATAAATTTGTATTTGATTGCTGACTTTAACTTAACTTGATCATTTTCCTCAGCCACTTCATCTAGAGGTGCAAGCAAGTTAATTCCCAAAGCTTGGAAATTAGATTCTGTCAGCAATTTAGCTAGTCCTTGTCTTTTGACTAACTTATTAGGTTTAATTTCCAAATCATATTCTTGGATTTTGGAAATCCATTTGCCTCTTTTCCCCTCCACACTTTGTACTAGTACATCTTTAACGGTAGAATCAGGCACATATGCTACTATTTGAGAATGAAGTACATAAGTCCTGAAAGTTTTTAATAATTTAACTAAAGCATAAACCTGCTTCTCCAGAATATTATACTTGAGCTCTGCATCTCTGAGGAATTTACTGAAAAAGGCTACAAGTTGCTCACTTCCTTCTTCATTTTTCTGTAACAACACAGTAGAAATAGTAGAGGATGATGCAAATGATAATATTTGGAAAGGCTTCAAGTAATCTAGACTGATCAAAACTGGATCCTCTTAGAGAGATTCTTTAATTCTGCCAAAATATTCTCTTGTATCCTTGTCCCATTTCACTTCAACATTATTTTTCAACATACCTTTTATTCTCCTAACAATCTCCGCATAATTTGGAACAAATCTTATTAGAAAATTAATTTTCCCTCTAAACCTTTGGATATCCTCTTTACTTCTAGGCAGTGGAATTGTTTGTATAGCCTCAACCCTTGTTGGATCAATTTTCACACCTTGATTTAAAAATATATGGCCCAGTAACTTACCTTCCTGTAGAGAAAACAAGGATTTCTTGGGGTTCAATGATAACCCAAATTTTCTGCATTTCAAGAAAGCATTTTGCAGGTGCTCAAAGTGCTCATCATCAGAACCTGAAAAAATAGTAACATCATCAAGATAAATGACTACAAATTTGTCACCCACAAAAGCAATATCCATTTCCCTTTGGAAGGTAGCTCCTACATTCATGAGATCGAATGGCATCCTGGCATACATGAAATTTCCCCAAGGTGTGGTGAAAGCATTTTTCTTCTGATCTTCCTTTTCCACAACTACCTGATTATATCCAGAAAAACCATCAACCATGGACAACCTGTAAGCTCTAGTCACTTTCTGCAGAACAAAATCCATCTTTGGAAAAGGATAATTATCCTTCAGGAAAGCTCTGTTCAAATTTCTGAAATCCACACAAAAAATTATCACTCCATTTTTCTTCCTGACTAGTACCAGATTGGAAACCCAATCTGAATATCTGAGTGGAACTATAATTTTTTCTTGCAAAAGTTTCTTTACCTCTTTTTCAATTGGGGCAAGTAACAATGGGTTAATTTGTCTGAGCTTCTGTTTGTGTGGCTTAACCCCATCTTTCAGTGGTATTTTGTGTTGAATAATATCTAGATCATAAGTCTTTAAATATTTATATGACCATGCAAACACATTCATGAATTGTTTGAAAAGATCTACATACCTTTCTTGATATTCTTTAGGAACTCCTTTAAACAACTTGACCATTTTGGGTTCATGCTGAGTTCCTAAATTACAGTCCTCCATTTCTCCATCCTGGGATACCTTTTTTGATTCACTGCCACATCATTGGCATCAAACAATCTCTCAAGGGGTACCAAACCTCTGGGAAAAATATTATCCTTCAATTTAATTATCTTATGATCAGCAATTGTCTGCTTTGGGTTTTTAGACATATCACTTTCATCACTTTCATCAACTTCTAAATCAATTTTACTATCTTCAAAGTTTCCAATCATTGTTAAAAATTGATTAATCTGCTCATGATCTTCAAAACCTGCCAATGCTTTACATTATCAGGGATTGAAGGACTGTGTCTTAACTCAATTTCATATATCAACCTTGGATTAATTGGTGGCTTAAATGTACTAGCTACAACTACCAATGAATCTTCCATTATATTCTCTTCTATTGGAATACACTGAAGATTAAAGGCTTCAAAATAATTTTCAACTAGATCCCACTCCTCATTTCTATAGGACCCTAATCTGGGATTCTTAGTTTGAAACCAATTCTTAATATATTTGATTATTAACTCAGAATCACTAAAAATAGAAATAGACTGAATCCCCATTTGTTTAGCTATTTGCAGGCTTAAAATCAATGCTTCGTACTTAGCCACATTATTATTAGATTCAAATTCTAGTTTAAAGGAGAAAGGTGAAAGGTTACCTTCAGGAGACATAAATATGAATCTAGCTCTAGTGCCCTCTTTAGAAAATGCACCATCGAAATAACACTTCCAAATTTTTTTTGAATGCAGCTCCTTATGTACATTGGCTGAAGAGAGCTGCTCCTTTGAATCTTCAGTAAATTCTGCATCTTCATGCAGCATGAAACAAGAAAGATCTTCCTTCTCTTGGCCATAAATGGGGGAATTACCTACATCTTTCTTGGTGGTAGTTTTCAGAAATATGGTTTCTCTATATAATCTCCTTTCCTCCCCATTAAAAACAATAATGATAGCATATGTGAAATCAAATTTCAAGACACCTCCAAGCTTTTCTCCCTAGGATATAGACAACAACATACCAAATTTGGCCGGAGTATCTGCTACTACAACATCCATCATAATACTCTTGGCTGGAATTTGAGCTAATGAAACAACCATGTCTTTGATAAGACCTACACACTTCACCCTTTTTGAATCAAAGGAATAGAGGTCTCTATATGGCTTAGTGATTTGTAAATTTATCTCATTCATCACAGATAGTGGCATAAGATTATGTGATGCACCAGAATCTAGCATACAATTATGGAAAATGAAATCTTGCAATAAAACTAACATATAAAAAGGTGGAACAGAGGAATCTACCTCTTCAACATGAGGCCCAAAATTAACCACTAGCTTCTCTTCTTGCAAATTCACAATATCACCCACCTCATTAGACTAAGATAGATTAATAAAATCTACAATTTATTTCCTATAAACATGTGTTTTATCCAACTCAAGAAGAGGTACTTGTATCATAACTTTTTCTAACTCTTTCGATAAACTGAAAGTTTGATTTTGTTTTGTCAACTTTTTAGGTTCTTCTTGATTTTTTTTTGGATTTGCATGTTGCTCGGGAACAGTAAAAATCTTCTCCAAAATATTAGAGTCATTAGAATTGACTTGGGAAGCCTCAGTTTGCTGCTTCTCTTTTTCTTCTACTGAATTCATGGGTTTATTTCCCTTGTCTTATTGTTTTATTGAATTTTTCTGTTGTGGAGTTGCCATTGGAGAAGGGACTAACTCTGATTCTTTCTCTTCATCATCCTGAGTTCTCAACCTCTTTTTAGATCTCAATTCATACTTTTTATGCAATTTAGCTAGCATAAAATCAGTAAATTGTTTACAATAGTCATCCGTCTCTTCCTAATAAAATGAAATATTAGCTTCTTTACATTCTTCTTCACATTCTTCTCCTGCACTACCTTCCATGTGTATGGTAGAAAATTTCTCTTCATATTCTTTCTTATCATCATCAACAGATTGGGAAGGTGTTGTTTCTATATATAAGGGTGCTTGAACTTGATCCTGATCTCTTCTTTCTCTCTACAGAATCTGTAGGGGTTGATTTCTAAATTGGGTATTAAAAACCCCTCTGTTTTGTTTTGTAGGTTTCTTGTTATCCAATTCCAACTTTACTAATTTGTTTGACATATTTTTAATGACCTTGGTCATGTCATCAATCCTTTGATCTTGTAGTGACTCTTATTTAGCTTTTCCTTTATCTTGAACTGACTGCTTGTCTTGGGCATTCCCAGCAACAGTCATATTTGCTTCAATTTCTAAGGCATCAATTTGGATCTGTTCAAGAGTATGGGACCTTCTTTCCCTCAAAGTAAAACTAAAATCTGATACAAATGCCACAGAAAAAACAAATCTTTCTCCAATAGGAAGGGGTTTCATTTCTGCAGGCAAACTATTGTACAACTTATTGAATATTTTAATGAAATCACTCATGTGTTCATCTAGTTTTTCCTTAATGGCATTAAATTTTGTCAAAGAATAACCATGGTCTTTATTTTCACCCCATATTTGGATGAATTGTCTTTCTAACTCATCCCAATCATTAATTGAGCCATTTGGTAATCCTTTAAACCATTTTCTTGCCTCTCCATTTAGAGACTGCACAAAAAGTCTCATTACAACATCAAGGTGTTCTACATTGAAATTTTCAGCAAAGGTGAAAAACAAAGGCAAGTGTTGTTCTGCAGTTATTTCATCTTCACCAATAAATCTAGGAGGAAACTTAAGATACTCCTGAGGCATTGCATTCATTGGTTGGGGAAGATTTTGTTAGCCACCTATAAAATTTTTCATATCAAATGGTGGCTAAATCATTTTTGAAAGCCTTCAAGAAACAATTATATTGCCAAAATTGTTGGTTCTTAAATTATTATGAATATGACTTATCCTTGAGTTAATCTTCACTGTTGTTTCCCTCTCAATTCTGAAAATCTGTTGTTTTCCTAAAGAAAAGACTGCTGCAAAAAACCCATTTTCCCCTTCATTTTTACCCCTTCTTCCACTCAAAATTAACCTCCTTTTTATTCCCTTTTTACCTCATAAAATTCCTCTATTTTTCCTCATTTCCCTTCTTCCCTTCATAAAAACCCCTTTAATAAGGTTTAAAACTCCTTTTTAAACCTTACCGAAACCCACAAAAATCCTTCGAAAATCCCTGAAAATTCATTAAAAAAACCCACTTTTTCATTATAGGCCTAAGCCCCTTTTTGGCTAAAGCCCTAAATCACTTCCCCACCATGTGACCTGGCACCAGAACCAAGCGTTAAGGCCCTAAGGTGCTTATCAAAATCGCGACATTCATATGAAACACATTTCTTTTTATTACATTAAAAATTTCTGATGCGATTGATATTTGACCCTAGCCCCTAGCCCCTTTCTTTCCGCATAAAATAGCATTAAGACCAAGCGTTGACGCCCGATCACACAATCGCAATCAGGCATTCCCTTCTATCTTGTTACCTTTCGCTTGTTAAAACTTCCAATTGCGATTGGTCCTATATATATAAAAACCCCTCCCCGATAACAAATTTTCCTTTGTATTTCTTTTAAAAACCCACTTTTCCTATATTGTTATAAGTCCCGACATTTTATTGCTTGATAAAATATCAGCCGTTGATCTAAAAATGATCAAACAGTATTCAGGATCTCACATCAAAGTTTTTCTTTAGATGCATCTAAATATGTTATGGCCCCCCTCCCGATTGGCGACCTTCCAATGGCTTCCTAGCCATCGATCTTCCCCACCAGGCCCAGATCCGACGGCCCACGTTGCTCTGTTCAATAGACCGCATATCCGCCTTTGGCATTTACAAACTAATCTTCGCCGTCGATCTCTCCAAAGATAAAAAATCCACATATAATCGCATCGGAGATTTTCTGTGCACCTTTCCTCTCTCCCCTGCCGATTGGAAATCTAGCGATTGGATCTGGGCCGTCCATTACTTACATCCGACAGTCCAGATTGAAGCCCTAACCCTTCATTATTTTCATAAACCCCGCTGTGAAATATTTTTCTGTGAATATCAACCATTGATCTTTGCAGGTCAATGACCTGCATTAACCCATTCTCCGCCCAGCCCCTGCCTTGTATGTTATTTCATTAGCCCCAAGATTGAATCTGGGTCGTCCATATTCAAGATCCAACGATCCAGATTCAACCCGATAGGCCCAAATTTTTTGGGTCCTACCCTTCCCAGATCAAATCTTCGCTGTCCATTCCCTGATCTGATGGTCAATATTGAAACCACTTTGACCTTGACCCACCTCTTATTGCTCGCACATCTATTCTCCATCGTGATCTTTTCATGACTGTCTGATCTAAGGCCCCAGATCTAATGGCCAGTGCACATTTTCACGTAATTTTATGCCGGAAGGATAATTATTTAAAATTACGCAATGAGGGCGGTTTTAAAAAGGCCACGTTTCGGCCAGTAACGCATATCGTCTTTAAAAAGGTAAAATTGCCTTTCTCCCTTTTCGTCGCGCGAAACTGACAGTTTCTTCAGCTGAAACCACCCTTCCCATTCCCATTTCATTTTCTCATATGTGATCTTCGTCATTGATCTTTGAGATCTAACAGCTCGAGTTTAACCTCGCCCTTAGTTCATTGCCCTCCACCCATCCTCCATAGAACTCCATCGATCAACCTCCTCTGTTGATCTCCGTGGACTAATCTAATCCAACGACCCAGGATCATTCGGAAACCCCAATTTTTTTTTTAATGCTTTTTCCTCTGCCAAAGGTTTTTCATCCATTTTCCTGTGCATTTTTCATCTATTTCATTATAACATAGCCCCTCCACATTATAGATCTTCGATTGATCTCGACCGTTGATCAACATACATCGACGGCTCGAACTTAATCTTTCACTGACCCCTCCAACTGCCTCTCCTTTTTAATCTCTACAAGTAATCCTTGCCATTGGATGCTTTCATCCAATGGCTGCACTCTAAACCTAAACCGCTGAAGCGGTTTTAACCTTCCTTGCAGGTTTTTTTCTAATTTTTCTTTATTATGCAGGTTTTAATGGTTTTTCAATTATTTTAAAGGAAAATTGAAGGTCGGGGATGATGATCCCCCATGCCTTTATTCATTAAGAATATTGTTCTACAGGGTTCAACACCATGTTTCATCAGTGCCTCATGAGCACTGACGCCATAAATAAAACCTATGTAACGCCTACACATCAACAAGACATAGAAAAAATAAATCAATCAAAGAGTATCAGTTGGACAACATCAAATCAAAGCAGAAACATGTTTGAATATTTTTAAAACACAGTTTTGAGGGATTACGGCCTAAATCGACTATCTAAAGCCTAATCCACTAAATTAAACATAGTTTGAAGAAAATAAGACAAAAATTAGGCCTAATTATGCCTAACACATAATTAAAACAAATTAAACAATGTTTAAAGAAAAACAATAATATCTATCAGTCCGAGAAGCCTCCACTGCCACATTAGAGGCTAATTGAATCCTCTCAGCTACCAAAAGCCACCTGCAGCCTCAAAGCATTCAAAGGAGGCCGAGTTATTGACAGAATAGAAGATTATTGCCTCAAGACAGCTGAACAGTTATTCCAAATCGAAGAAACTAATTTAAACTGTCAGAGAATTTATTACAAGGATAAGAGATAGCCTTAAAAGTCAAATATTTTAATCCACTAAGCCTCGAAAGCAAAACAGAGGTATGACACAGAGATATAGATTGAATGTATTCCTGCCTTATGCCTTGCATGGTTTTCAAGGTAGAGAATTGCATTAATTGTAGAATTTATGATATTTGAACCCTAGAAATATTTCCACCTCCTCATTTTCCTATAAAATATTCTTGAGGAGCTCATTTTAAAGGGTTGGTTGTTGAACTTTGATATTATACTTGTTCTTGAAACTTTCTACATGTAAATAGTGTTCAGAGGCTTTTGAAGCTCTGTTTGTAATCAAATAAGTTAGGTTGAGAAGAGAAGATGATTGTTAAACTGAAACATTGGACTTAAAGAATGTAACTGGATTGACATCAATATACAAGCTGATTCTTGGGATCCTGGTCTATATCACTGGTGAAGTGCTTCTTTATGTGTTATTGTTTTCCTTTCATGTATGCCATTTTTTCCACTTATTCTCTGATAAAGAAAAACAAGCATAGAGTTAGTATTTACTGTTTACAGTACCCTTCTCCGACTGATAAGCTTTATCTCAATGTTTTCCTCCGAATTGTGTGTTTAAGAATGACTTAAGTGTAAACATTATCAAGGAATATTGGTTTTCCCCTGTATTGATGTGCAAATCTTGAAAGGAAGTTCTTGAATGATATTTTCATTATATGCTCAGTAGAGTTAGACTAGGAAATTTTACGGTTTGCCCTGTCTTCTAGTTCTTTCTTCAAAGGTAATTCTGAAAGTTTCCCTAAGACTATGCTGAAATAAGTTTAGATTTAAAAGTATCTTATCTGATCTTAGGCTACACTTTGTTTTTCTTATCTGTTATCATCCCTTCTGAAAGTAATTATGTGGATTACTGGATTGTTTGTCTGTTAAGTTAGCTTTAATATAAGCTTGTCCAAAGAAGTCTATGGTTAGCCCTATCTTTTGGTTGGTTTTAAACATTTACTTAAAGGGATTTTCTTGTTTGGAAATGCTGATAAATCCAAGTTGAAATTATTGTCTTTTTCCACCCCTTCAACACTTTTATTGTTCCATCCCATCATTTTATCTAAGAGATCTTGTGATATAGATGACTTTCCCCTTGGACCACTCTTGAAATTATTGCACAATGAAACCCTTTTATGAATCCATAGCCCAATGGACTAAAAACCAGCGTTATATCTATCCTATCAGCCAAATCTTGTTCTGTTTTCTTATACCTTCACCCCTTTGGAACTCTTTCATTTTAGGACTTTCCACTCAACTAAAAATCATGCTCAACCATCCAAAACCAAACAAAAACCCCTGTTATTCATAACTAGCCTAATATCATACCCAAAAGCTTTAAAGATAAATCAATCTTTGAACTTATAGAGAGATACCTCTTTGGATTCAAGAGGGATAGATCCTAGAATCCCAAAGTAGGTTTAGGTGTTGTCTCTGCAGTTTTTAGTCTCACCAATAAGCTAAAATTATAGATTCCTAAAATTTCTGGTGACTCCACTGGGGAGTTATGAGTGAAATTACACCTATACATGCTTAAGGACCTCAGGAAAACACTTGATTCAAGAACATTTGGTATATTAGCCAGTTGAGCCACTAGGCATAACATTTCTAGCGACTCCACTGGGGACTGAGTCAAATTTCATCTTTGATACCTTTAAGACTTCATAAAAACCTTTTGAGTACAAGCAGCCCTCTTCAAGTACTACCAAGCAAATGGTAATCACGATAAAACTTATTTTGAATCAGTGACAAACTAAGGAAACCTTAGGATTCTCATAAGAAGCTTATCAAACCTTGAAGGATCAACTAGCTTAGCCATAAGGGTAGAATTTCTCTGTCTCATCACCGTAGCTACGTGTTGAAATAGATTTATGACACTCTTAGAGCCTATAAGACTAAAAAACTCAGAAAACCCAAAAATATTTCAGATTGGTATTAATTAAACATGGTGGTGGACCATAAAACCTTTTACCTCCAAAAGAGCTAAAAATTTCCACCTGGTGACTCCACAATCCTAAACAGACCTTAAGACTCCACTGGGAAGACCCATTATCATCATAAAATTATATAAACTCAGTAATAGGACTTTAGGATTAAATTTTTCTTGTTTAAGAGATCAGTTAGCCTCTTAAAGATTGTTATATTTGGTTAAACTTTTCTTGTTTAGTTGGGTCTGAAAAAAACAACATAGTGGCTTCTAGAAAGATTCATACTAGAGCTTACCCTGACCCAAACCCTCCTGAGATAGTTGATAACCCTGAAAAAATCCTTAGGAAGTCTCTTGAGGTTAAATCTTCAATTGTTTTCAGATCACCCCTTAGAGCTAGTTCTGTTCTTGAAAACCTTGCAGCTCTACAAGAATCACAAGTTAACTTGAGAAATCCAATTAGAACTTGGTCACTTGATGATTTAGATCAATTAGATTCAGATTCTTCAATTTCATCCCCAGATAGAAGTGAACATCCTGGTAGCAGAGAAACTACTCCACCTGATTTACATTTCATTCATAATTTTGGTTTCTCTCACCCTAGATCTGTTCAAAAATCTATTGTTGGTCCATCCACATCTGTTCTTCATAAATCCACTATCCAAACCACTACATTCCAGCCCACTTTCCCTCTTGTCAACCCACCACTTGTAAACCCCCCACTGTTTCCACGACCTCCTATCATGGCAACATGGTATGCTCCCCTTGTCCTTCCTTTACCTTTAGTCAATCTTCCACGGGACTATCAGTCCAAGATACCATTGTATGATGCTAGTAATGCTACTACTGCTTCACAACATGTGGATAAGATGAATGAATATTTTGACAGAAATGAGATTGATGATGAAACTGTCAAACTTAGATTATTTTCTCAGAGTTTAGGGGGAGAAGTAAGAAAATGGTTCAAAGGCTTAACCCCTCACAGTACTAATGATCTCCAAGCCTTCCATCAATTATTTTTAAACAAATGGGAAGTGAGAAAAAACCCTCTCCAAATACTTTCTGATTACAAAAATCTCCAAAGAAACACTGGGGAGAGTGTGCAAGCTTATTGCACTAGGTTCAATAGTGTTTATAATGCCCTTCCCCCAGACTTAAAACCTCCACAAGGCTAAGATTTAAACAAGTTTCCTGAAGGATTTGATCCTGAAATGGCCTATCAGCTGAGGGAGAGAGATCCTTTAACTCTTGAAGATATGCAAAAAGGAGCTCTTGTTGTGGAAGTTAATTTAATGGAGAAAAGAGAAAGAATGAGGAATGAGAATAAAGTATCCTTTAGAGAGGAATCTACACCTTCCACATCTAGCTCAAATATGGAAAGAATGATGGAGGAGATGATGAAAAAGATGAGCATACTTGAAAGAGCACAAGCAAGTCAAAACCAAACAGCTCCTCAGAACAGAAATCAAAACCAAAATCAGAATTTTAGAAGAAACCAACCTCAAAATAGACCAAGGGAAGATGATCAACAAATCACTCCTCCTTTTCATCAAAACTATGTAAGTGAGGTTGAAGAAACAATTGAACAAAAAAAGGAAGATGGCATAAACATGTTGGGAGTAGATAATGATGAGTTTGAAGTTCATTACAATAAGAAACAAGGTCTATATACACCCTATGATGAAAAGAGAGCAGAAGATGAATATTATTACCAAGAAATGGAAAATGTCATCATAAAAACTCCAAAAGAGTATGACCTTAGAAGTAAGAAAAATTTGGAAAATCTCAACAAAAAACCCTCTAACAAATCTGTTCAAAACAACACTGTAAATAAACCCAAAATTGTAAAACAAAATAACAAAATAGTGGCTACAAATTCTGATAAAAATAAAGAGAAGGGCACTCAAAACAATGAAAAATAGAGTGCACACCTTAGCGGCGCTAGTAACTCAGCTAGTGCTCCTGTTAAAACAATTCTAACCAATGTAAATAGAGAAAATCAGCAAGCTAATCTTTCTGATAAAATGGTGGTTAACAAAGCTAAAACAAACTTTGTAAGAAGTCAGCTACCTTTCAGTTTGGAGCAGGAAATTGCCAAGATAAAGATCTTTGTTCCCCTTACTGAATTAGCCACCCAAAATGTGTATAGATCCAAAATTTTGAAGGATTTTAACATAGAAGAGAATAATGACACTGTCAATCTTAATGATGACCAACCAGAGCTCATATTTGGTCCTAAGATTGAGGGTAGATATCAAGAAGGACTGGTTCCTCCTTTTTATGTTAGTTTAAAGATTCATGACAAAATTTTACACAATGCTATGCATGATTCAGGGGCCTCTCATAATTTAATGCCCAAAGCTGTAATGGAGAGTGTCAACCTTGAAATAACTAGACCTTACAAAGATCTTTACTCTTTGACTCGAGCAGAGTGAAATGTTTAGGTTTAATCAAAGATCTCTATGTAAACTTAACACAAATTCCAGCCAAGTGTTTAGTCATGGATATTGTAGAGGTTGATTTACCACCTGTTGAAGCCTCGAAAATCGCTGCAACAACATTGGGGGATAACCACCCGGTCCGGACCTTAAAGCAGCTCCTTTTCCGTTTGGTGTGGTGGCTCCGACTGGTTTAACTAGGTCCAGTTACCTTCTCCCTATTTGCTATTGGTTTATAATGTATCTTTAACTACCAATAGACAGGGATATCAGATCACTTCTTCTTGCTGATCAGGCAAGAGAATGACCCTTAAGCTGATTTGGGTTCAGCCAAACCACAACTAAGATTTTGCCTCTTTGAGAAGAGGACTTAAAAGAATGTAAATTTAATCTAATTGCAAACTTATTCTATAATGTAAGCAAAAGAAACTAATCTAAATCCTATCTCAATTAGGTAGATGAAAATCTAACCCAACTAAGAGCAAGATGATTAAATAATGAGAATTAAAATATGTCGGGTTTTAAATTAATGTTAAGCTAACGAAGAAATTCAATTAGCTCACATTTGTGAGTACCAAAACACATTCTATTGAGACCATTTGACTGAAATAATAAATCAACAACATTCCGGAATAAAATTCACAAAAAATGATATCAATTATCATATCAGTCAAACTAATAATTAAACAATAACATGTGGAAGAAATTCACAACACATTACTATTTAATAAATCAGTGTTATAAGACAGATTTCTGAGTAATAGTTACTCAGAAATCAGAGTTTAATTCATAAGAGCAGAAATACTTAACAATTTAAGACAAATTATCCATATCAACAGAAATGCCAAAACATGAATAAAATGAAACAACAATTTTATTAACATAAAAATGAAACTGGTATTTGATACAGAAATGCCAAAAATACCAGTTAATTGAATCTGCTTCTCTGATCCTGGTCTCTAACAGTACTTTACATTACTTGAATTTTTGCTTTCAAGACTAGAGCTGCAGAAATGCAAACTCTGCCCATCATGCATAATTCAAGATATAAAGAATAAACCCTCATTAATGTTCAGATCTGAAATTTTCTCTCCTCCCCATCTACAACTCTAAATTCCTATAACATAAATGCTTTTAGAAGTCTGGAATTGCAGAGGAGAGCAGCCCCTTTTACATTTTGCAATCTGCAATTTATAATCCTCCCAAAAGTATTTTTAGAAGAGAGTTTGTTGAAGAAAAATCTGCCCAATCCAACTTTAATTGCTCAAAAATTCCAATCTTTAATTGCTGGAGTCTTCTCATTGATTGAAATATTTTTCTTCAATATCCCTTCTATTGTTTTTTCCTGCAAAAAGAAATTAAAATGAATTAAGATGCAAAAATAAAATCCAAATATTATTTCTAACATTAAAACAAATCCAATCAAATTCTATTTAAATAAATAAAAAGGAAATTTAAGCTTCTTATTGATACTCATAACGATCTTAATTAACCAAGGATAATATTGATGCATGAATCTGAAATTAGAAGAGGCTGGACAAATGAAAATGAAGAAAACAAAACTCAGAAAATTGATTTTATTTTTAGAAATTCGGAGCTTGATTTTCTGCCTGATTTTTGACCCAATAAATGATCAAATCTGTTATTGAAACCTCCTCATAAATGTTCTCCTTGATTTTCTCTTTCCAATGAGCCGTCCTGGGCCTCATTTGGCCAAGTAAAACTCAATCTATGAGCCTCCAAAGTTGATAAGTCAAATCTGATATAATTCTTGAAATTCAGTTGCTCCTCGTGACTCAATCGGATCGGAAGTTTTGAACATTGACTTAATCGCATCGGAAGATTTGAACATTGACCTCATCGCATCGCATAAGTTCAATGTGACACAATCGGATCGGAAGTAATGAGCTCAATCGCATCGGGGCTGACAAGCTTAATCGGATCGGAGGTAATGAGCTCAATCGCATCAGATGAAACTAATGAGCCTCAATCGCATCGGGAAAAATCATTGCATCGGGGTTTTTTAAAAGGATGTTCACATGAATATTTCCGATGCGATGTGTTTTATGCAAAAATTTAATTTAATTTTTTGTTTTTTATATATTTGTTTTTAATATAAAATTTTAATTAAATTAAATTAATTATATTTAATATAATAATTAATTTAATTAATTCAAAATTTTATGTTAAAAATTAATTTTTTTTGTTTTTTGATCTTATTTTAGAGATGTTAAATTAGACTACGAATTTATCTAAAATGATGATTTACCTAAAACAACCATTTTGACATTTTGGATTTTTTTCGAGATTAGAAATTTATTTAAAAATTGGAAAAATTGGAATAAATGACTGAAATCCCGATGCTTGGCTGTATAAAAATAAAAATTGTTAGTAATAATTAATCTAGGGGTTAATATTTAAACTAAATGCATTATTAAAATCCGCAATTTTTTAACCCAGGTGACATAATTGATTAGACTTCAAAGGAGTGCTATTTACAAACCGATTGACCAAATGAGACGAAACAAGCGTCAAAAGGAAGCTTATAAAAAAACGATTTCAACCAAGCAATCAAAACAAGAATCTAAAGAAAATGAAAAATTAACAAAATCCTAAGATAATTGACTTAATAAAATCATAAAAGGTGTTTTAGATAAAAAATTTATAGAAAGGGTCCCCATTATTTGATGTGAACAAGTTAAAAATGGGGGGTTGTTGTACCGTACAACAACTGGCGATTCACTGGAAGAAACAGTTATCTCTGTTTGATAAAAATCAAATTTTCCTAAAATTTAAAGTAAAAATAATTAAAGAAGAGAAAATTATTTTTGGAATGTTTGACTAGGTTCATTAATCTGAATAAAAGCAACAATCATCTTACTGTAATTTTCTTGAAATTCCTCATAAATTAAAATATCTCATAACTCTATATCAGTCCTTAATCAGTTCTAGAGATAAAGCAGGGGTCACTTTACAGCCGAGCTTTTAAAGTGTACTCATTTGTCACAGGTAGAGCCACTGCTGCCAGCAAACATCTATAGTCTCGACAGGGTTACCTTTTAATCATCAATGATTCAGAATCCTATCTATTTAAGAATTATTGACCTAGAGATAAATCCATTTATATATGCTTATTTTTTTTTTTTTTTTTTATTCTTAAAAGCCATTGTCCTGGTTTGGTAGCCAGATAGTTGACAATGCCATTCACTGGTTATAATTGGACTGAACAAGCTGGCTCGTGATGAGACCCCTTGTCTTACAATTGTTTGAAATTATAAGCCATTACCCTGGTTTGTTTAGCAATGTTGGTAATGTCAGCCTATTTTTCCCCTATGATCATGGTAAGCAGGCTCGTGATGAGACCTCTTATCTTTTAAGTTATAAATATATTTTTGGATTACACTCTAGAAAAATAAAACTCTTTTTAAATAGGGAGAATCATTAACTCCTTAAGAGTTCAGGATGACAATTTCAGAGTTAAAAGTGTTTTGTTGTAAAGTGTCTTTACTTGGTTAAAAATAACTTTTCTTGACTGATAATAGAATCTTGAAAGATCTTAATAAAGTATTGAAATCTCAAAATAATTACAATTTTGATGAAAAAGAAATTTCTCAGATTTCACAATACTTCGTCAACTTTTCTTGTTTTGTAATCTCTTCCTTAAGTATGTCTACCTTTATAATAAGAAAAACAAATTTTGCTAAGAGTTTTTAAGAAAAAGCTAATAGGAGACTATTAACAATTTTTCCTATGTATGCCAACCATTGTTAAGTAATAAAAAGCCTTCCATATAAAACATAACAAAGTTACCAAAATCAAAATTGAAAACCAAAGGAAAAGAATTCTTAAACTAAAGTGAGAAAAGAAATTAGCAAACAAAATTAAAATGAAGCAAAAAAGTGGAAAAGAAAAAATCCAAGCTTTTGAAATACAAACTCTAACAAAAAAAAAAAATGTTTATACCAATGTCTCAACAACATGAAGTAAAATAAAATAATCATGTAATCATTTCTTCTTATGTCGAGATCCATAAAACTTATACCTTGCAAGGTTGTAAATGCTTTAGGTTTCAGATAGCAGTGATGATAAAATTCAGCCACAATGAAAATTTTCTGTTTGATGTCAATCTTGTCGTTTTCAAAGCATTATCTTAATCATTTTCTAATAAAAGAAATGCTTTAAAGAAATATATTAAAGGTTCAGAAACTTCCTAGTGTAGTTGTTTCAATGAAGACTATCGTTGCTTCTTGAAAATAAAACCAGGAAAAGAGCATAGGGCTTCCAAAATATGATTTGGCAGATGTTTGAAAGCTTTTATGAGGAGCTGCACAACAGATTCAAATATCAACATAATTTTGAAAAACAAAACTGAAACTAAAGTAATGAAATGGAAATTAATGAAAGTGGGTACATGAATCTTACCATTGGATGATTGCATTTGATCTTACCTGAAGGTATCAATTTCTCCAATACTAGCTGACTTCTTCTTGTAGTTTGACATTAAAAATATGAAGAAGGCAAACTAACCAAAATTCTATAACCTAAAATCATTATTTATTTTATTTAATTTAAAGCAAGCAGTAAAATGTAAAAACGAAATGCTTTGTGTTCAAGGGAATTGAAATTAAAACAATCGCGATAGCAGTGATGTGATTTTTTATAATAATTGGTGATGAACGAAGAACGATAAGCGATGAACAATCGGAAATTAGTGAAAATCGATGAGCAATGAGCATTTGGCGATTAATAAAAAGCGATAGCGATAAGCAATTGGTGATGAATTATTGCATCACAATTTTTAAAATGAGCACATAAGGATGTATTCAATTTTCCTCCCGATTTGCGATTTGCGATTAGACTTGTTGCATCGGAGGTCTTTCAAAATTAGTCCTTGACTAATTTAATAATTTGCAATTGCGATTTGAACTTCATCGCATCGGAGTTTTTGCAAATGGATATATCAAAATGAGGTTTCTCCGATTTGCGATTGCCGATTGGGTTGATCGCATCGGAACTTTTGAAATGAACGAATCAACTGTCATAGAACTCTGCCGAAATGCGATTGTGATTAGACTTCATCGCATCGGAACTTTTAAAAAGTTGACCTTTTAATCAATTGTGATATGAACCAATTGTGGTATGACTTTACCAATTCGTGATTGCGATTAAGTTTTTATCGCATTGGAGTTTTTTGAATGGAAGAATTAACCTTATGCCTAATGCGATATGTGCGTTTGTTATCCATTTCATTGCATCATAACTTTTGTAATAAAAAACAAACCTTTCAATTTATTCCAATGCGATATGTGATTTGATATTTTATGAAAAATTGAATGATGTAACACGTCAGAGATCTTGCATCGGAAATATGAAAATCAAGTTGGAGAATTTCTGATATGAATCTTGCGATACTCTTTTTAATTTCAATTGGATTTTTTTAAATGAATGAAAGCAAAGTTAAAGAATGTTGAAATTCTAATGAATCATAAAATAAAATTTCCCTGAACCTGTTGCAAATTTGAAATGGGTTTACTGCTTACTTTATGTTTTGAAAAGAAATAAAGACCTGCAAATAAAACAGAACACAAATCAAAAATAAACTAAGAATAAAAAATGAACTAATAATGGATGAGAATAAAATTGTAAATGCGTACCTGAAAGGAATTTGTCTGTAAATTTTACCTCATAAATCTTCAAATTCTTCCTTTGATTAAAATCATCTCATTATTTATTTTAAATATAAGTGTGCAATCAGCCTGAATGAAATCAATCATTCATGTTCATAAAACATAAAATTTAACAGAAATAAATATAAAAATAGACTCTCCTTTTGAATTGAAACAACAATTTATTATCTCTGCTTATTCTGAATAAATTCAGAAGAATCCGTATTGTTATTGTGACTGTTCAATAATGTCTTTAGTGAATGAATATGATGCATATTGCAGCATCAAATAATAAACTAAAGATTAGAATGGGATAAAGCCACTAATTGTAGAAAAATATCAAAACAGATTTGAATGTGTGCACTCAGCAAAATTGACATCCTTAAGGTCAACTTTAGCAAATTCCGAGGAAGATAATATGAACTTCATATGATTATCGTGAAAGGTTAGACTGACTACTAATGATTGAGTCGAAATTAAGCTTATCATAGACAATCATACATTTCATGGGATAATGAGATCATGAAGCTCTTACATCTTCAACCTTTATTATATAAATTCCAAAAGAAAATCTTAGAAGGAAATCTCGAAATGAAGAAAAGTGGCTTTGAGGCGATCAATGCCAAGTGCAACCTAATTGAATTTAATCAAGACATTATTCAAAATAAGCAGAGTAGAGGTATTGATGCAAGAAATTTAAAAAGGAAAGCAAGAATTAAAACTTTCTGATAAGGAGAAAATGTTTCAGTGAACATGCATGAGAAGGCTGATTGCTTTGTTTTATTTTTTTAATCTACAAAACTGTTAAAACAAATTAACTATACAAAACAAACAAACTAAATTAATTCTACTCCTATTCTAACCATATACATGAAAATGACTAGGTATAGTCATATTTCCAGTGTAGCCATTTTCTCATTTTAATTGCTGCATGTATGTACAGTTCAAATGTTAGTAATAAAAATACAAATCTAACTAAACTGAGGAAAATAAATCTGAAATCAGAATGTACAATTATTGTTAGCAACTTAATTAAAATCTCTTTCTCTTGAAATTTCCTTTCTAATTGAATACCAATTGGATCATAGAAATCTGGATGGATTTCTATTAAAATTTGGAAAATGTTCAAAGGAAGAGATAACAGGCCAAATTGTGAAGATGAGCTTTTAAATTCAAAGGCCTGGAAAGAATTGTTAGTATTATGTACAAATGGAAAATTATTAATTGAATTGAATTGCTGGCCAGATTGCAAAAATACATTCTCTTGTCGACATTGCCTTTGAAAAAATAGAAGCTTTTGATGAAACATTAGCATTGATTGAAATTGAAATATAAATATCTTTTGATGCTCATGATTATAATATGAAACTTCAATTTCCCAATCGGGCAATGCATCAATTCAGTGTTTGATAGTAAGGTGTTCAATATGCCAGCGAAAAGTGTGAAAATTTTGCAAAATAAAATCAAAAAATAAATCTAAATTTAAACAAAATGAAAGAAAAACTAAAATGAAATCACTATTTTTACAACTAATGTTACAACACAATTGGGATCGTTTTGAAATAATTTCATTTTCACAAGGATTGGCCAGAATTATGGAATATGAGTAATTTTGAATTCCAACTTGTGAATTAGAAAATGAATTATGATTATGAGTAGGAATGAGAGCTTGATCACGATACGAATCATAAATTGGAAAGTTTTCTCGAATAATGAAATCATGAAGATAATTTGCTGCTCTAAAATGAGGATTGGTTGGGATAATTTCTAAATTGAAGAGTTCTTCATTCTCAGATGTTATTTGAATTTTATCATGAGGATTCTTTTGAGAAAAATTGAAATCAACATCCTCAATATCAGAGTAATCATCATAAATGACCTTACAAGATTCTCTAGAATTCCCTTCAATCTCATCCAATATATCCAAACTAGGAGGAACAAGAATTTCATGTTCATTAATGGCAAAAGAATGATCGTTAATTGCTTCTCTATCTTGATAAAAACTTAATAGTAATTCATTTAGATCAGCCTCTATATTTTCTGAAATATCATTAATATCAAGAGGGGAAAAATTACCATCATTAAAAATATCAGGATAAAGGGAAAAATGTGAACCTGAAACAATGCATTTAAAACCGTCTCTGTTTGAGAACTCTTGTGCATTATGCTCATTGTAAATCTCAGATTCTAAATCATTCCTTTGTATGCTCATGCTTTCTTGAAGAAGGCTGCTTTGCTGCTGTGATTTCGGCATTTGCTCATCATGGAGGAATTCAGAAATTTGTACAGCAGTTTGTATTTTATTATTTACTTCGATTGCCGCTTGTACTTGTTGATTTGTGATCTGATTTTCTGAATTGACCGCAGAGTAATTTTCAGATTCCAAAGCAGTTCTTTCTCCAAAATTGCTGTTGTTGTCTTCTTGCATTTGATTAGAAATATTTTCCAAGCTTTGTGAAACCACTTCATCACAATTTATTTGCACATCCAAATTGGGATTCTCATTTATATTGTAATGGGATGGAACAAAGCTTGAATTAATTTCATATGGATTTGGAATGGGTGGAAGAGAACAAATATATTCAAACCAATCTAATGATTCTTCTTCCGTAGGTTTATCTTCGTCTTTAAATCTTAAGCAATTTAAATGAAATCGAATATTAAAATCATTAACAGACTCATTTTCAAACCTTCGTAAATATTCAATTTCTTCACATACCTGTTCATAATCATAGCAGTCAAATTTACAAATGAAAATTGTAACAAATTGATCCCAGCTGTGGATTGAAGCAACTGGAAGAGTTCTACACCAGCTTCTGGCTTTTGCCGCAAATGTGAGAGTAAAAATTCTGCATAAAATGCCTTCATCAATCCCTTGAAAATCATAATTTGAAACATTTTGAATAAATTGAAGGACATGATTAAAGGCATAAGAATTTTTCTTACCATTGAATTTTACCTAAGACAAGAGTCTTACCACTTCGGGTGGAGTATTGGAAGATGCACGTCCATGTATACAACTCCAAATTGGAAGTTTTAAAGGAGCCATTGTAATAAAAATGAAATGTTAGAATTCAAAGACTCCAAAGTAAAACAAATCTCAGCCCTCCTTCTAGCGCCAAAAATGTTGAGGCCTCGAAAATCGCTGCAACAACATTGGGGGATAACCACCCGGTCCGGACCTTAAAGCAGCTCCTTTTCCGTTTGGTGTGGTGGCTCCGACTGGTTTAACTAGGTCCAGTTACCTTCTCCCTATTTGCTATTGGTTTATAATGTATCTTTAACTACCAATAGACAGTGATATCAGATCACTTCTTCTTGCTGATCAGGCAAGAGAATGACCCTTAAGCTGATTTGGGTTCAGCCAAGCCACAACTAAAATTTTGCCTCTTTAAGGAGAGGATTTAAAAGAATGTAGAATTTACTCTAAATGCAAGCTTATTCTATAATGTAAGCAAAAGAAACTAATCTAAATCCTATCTCAATTAGGTAGATGAAAATCTAACCCAACTAAGAGCAAGATGATTAAATAATGAGAATTAAAATATGTTTGGTTTTAAATTAATGTTAAGCTAACGAAGAAATTCAATTAGCTCACATTTGTGAGTACCAAAACACATTCTATTGAGACCATTTGACTGAAATAATAAATCAACAACATTCCGGAAGAAATTCACAAAAATTGATATCAATTATCATATCAATCAAACTAATAATTAAACAATAACATGTGGAAGAAATTCACAACACATTACTATTTAATAAATCAGTGTTATAAGACAGATTTCTGAGTAATGGTTACTCAGAAATCAGAGTTTAATTCATAAGAGCAGAGATACTTAACAATTTAAGACAAATTATCCATATCAACATAAATGCCAAAACATGAATAAAATGAAACAACAATTTTATTAACATAAAAATGAAACTGGTATTTGATACAGAAATGCCAAAAATACCAGTTAATTGAATCTGCTTCTCTGATCCTGGTCTCTAACAATACTTTACATTACTTGAATTTCTGCTTTCAAAACTAGAGCTGCAGAAATGCAAACTCTGCCCATCATGCATAATAAAAGACATAAAGCATAAACCCTCAATAATGTTCAGATCTGAAACTTTCTCTCCTCCCCATCTACAATTCTAAATTCCTATTACAGAAATGCTTCTAGAAGTCTGGAATTGCAGAGGAGAGCAGCCCTTTTTACATTTTGCAATCTGCAATTTATAATCCTTCCAAAAGTATTTTTAGAATAGAGTTTGTTGAAGAAAAATCTGCCCAATCCAACTTTAATTGCTTAAAAATTCCAATATTTAATTGCTGGAGTCTTCTCATTGATTGAAATATTTTTCTTCAATATCCCTTCTATTGTTTTTTCCTGCAAAAAGAAATTAAAATGAATTAAGATGCAAAAATAAAATCCAAATATTATTTCTAACATTAAAACAAATCCAATCAAATTCTATTTAAATAAATAAAAAGGAAATTTGAGCTTCTTATTGATACTCATAACGATCTTAATTAACCAAGGATAATATTGATGCATGAATCTGCAATCAGAAGAGGCTGGGCAAATGAAAATGAAGAAAACAAAACTCAGAAAATTGATTTTATTTTTAGAAATTCGGAGCTTGATTTTCTGCCTGATTTTTGACCCAATAAATGATCAAATCTGTTATTGAAACCTCCTCAGAAATGTTCTCCTTGATTTTCTCTTTCCAATGAGCCGTCATGGGCCTCATTTGTCCAAGTAAAACTCAATTTATGAGCTTCCAAAGTTGGTAAGTCAAATCTGATATAATTCTGGAAATTCAGTTGCTCCTCGTGACTCAATCGGATCGGAAGTTTTGAACATTGACTCAATCGGATCGGAAGTAATGAGCTCAATCGGGGCTGACAAGCTTAATCGGATCGGAGGTAATGAACTCAATCGCATCGCATAAGTTCAATGTGACTCAATCGGATCGGAAGTAATGAGCTCAATCGGGGCTGACAAGCTTAATCGGATCGGAGGTAATGAACTCAATCGCATCGGATGAAACTAATGAGCCTCAATCGCATCGGGAAAAATCATTGCATCGGGGTTTTTAAAAGGATGTTCACATGAATATTTCCGATGCGATGTGTTTTATGCAAAAAATTAATTTAATTTTTTGTTTTTTTATATATTTGTTTTTAATATAAAATTTTAATTTAATTAAATTAATTATATTTAATATAATAATTAATTTATTTAATTCAAAATTTTATGTTAAAAATTAATTTTTTGTTTTTTTTTTATAATTTTATTTTAGTGATGTTAAATTAGACTACGAATTTATCTAAAATGATGATTTACCTAAAACAACCATTTTGACATTTTGGATTTTTTCGAGATTAGTAATTTATTTGAAAATTGGAAAATTGGAATAAATGACTGAAATCCCGATGCTTTATGATTTGGCTGTATAAGTAAAAATAAAAATTGTTAGTAATAATTAATCTAGGGGTTAATATTTAAACTAAATGCATTATTAAAATCCGCAATTTTTTTTAACCCAGCTGACATAATTGATTAGACTTCAAAGGAGTGCTATTTACAAACCGGTTGACCAAATGAGACGAAACAAGCGTCAACAGGAAGCTTATAAAAAAACGATTTCAACCAAGCAATCAAAACAAGAATCTAAAGAAAATGAAAAATTAACAAAATCCTAAGATAATTGACTTAATAAAATCATAAAAGGTGTTTTAGATAAAAAATTTATAGAAAGGGTCCCCATTATTTGATGTGAACAAGTTAAAAATGGGGGGTTGTTGTACCGTACAACACCACCAAATATGGTATGTTGTTATCAAGATCTTGGGGAGCTAAGTTACAAGAAACTATGCAGATGGATATGACATACGCGACTATCCCTATTTTTAATCAAACAAGAAGACTTTACAGGGAGTCCCATATGTAGTACATGGTTACTAGCCAAGAGAGACCACAAAAATCTCCCCTTTATTCTGTAAATACAGGCCTTGACTCATTTATTCTTTTCAATGATGAAAAATTCAATGAACAAGTGACCTTAACTGAATTAATGGCAGATAGAGAGGAGGAGGAAGACAACACAGAAGTGTCAAAATAGTTTGCTAAACCCAAAAACTACAGCAAACAAAACACAGGTCTAGAGTGCAGTCGTTGGATGAAAGCATCCAACGACGAGAATTACTTGAAGAGTTTAAAAAGGAGAGGTGGTTGGAGGGGTCAATGAAATATTAAGTCTAAGCCATCGATGTATGTTGATCAACGGTCGAGATCAACCAAAGATCTATAATGCGGAGGGGCTATGTTATAATGAAATAGACAAAAATGCGAAGGAAAATGGATGAAAAACCTTTGGCAGAGGAAAAAGTGTTAAAACGAAAATTTGGGTTTCCAAATGATCCTGGGCCATCAAATTAGATTAGTCCACAGAGATCAACGACAGAGGTTGATCGATGGAGTTAGGTGGAGGATGGGTGGAGGGCGATGAACTTAGGGCGAGGTTAAACTCGAGCCGTTAGATCTCAAAGATCAACGACGGAGATCACATATGAGAAAATGAAATGGAAATGGGAAGGGTGGTTTTAACTGAGGAAACCGTCGGTTTCGCGCGACGAACAGGGAGAAAGGCGGTTTTACCTTTTTGAACGCAATATACATTACTGGCCGACACATGGCGTTTTTAAAACCGCCCTCATCGCGTAATTTTAAATCATTATCCTTTGGGCATAAAATTACGCGATGAGGGCGGTTTGATGGAGACAAACAAATCGAAGACTTCCTGCAGTCCAAAAATTAATTTGAACTACTAAGTTCAGATTCAGACTATGAAACAGACTATCCTAGTGAAGAAAATATACTTGATAAAGAAGAAGAGTCTGCAGAGACGACTAATGTAAATCTGTTTTCTAACAAACTTGAAAACACAACAAAAAATTTTGCAGAGTCGAGAAAGAAGACTTAGAAACTCTGCAGTCTAACACTCAAAGTTTGCCAAAAGGACTGGTCCTTTAGAAGAGTTGTTTGATTTCAATGATGTGGCCAAGAAGCCAAAGTTGGAGCCTATGGAAAATGAAGTTGAAGAGTGTAATATAGGCAGCGAACTAGAACCAAAGATGATCAAACTTTCTAAAACTTTACCATCTCACATCAAACTGAAATACATAAAGTTGTTTAAAGAATTTTATGATGTTTTTGCGTGGAGTTATGAGGATCTGAAATCCTATGACACTGAAATAATTTAGCACAAGATACCTCTCAAGGAAAACCAAAAGCATTTTAAACAAAAACTGCGCAGAATAAACCCTGTTCAGTTACCTTTGGTTGAGAAGGAAATCAAGAAAATGTGTGAAGCTGGTATTATTGTCCCTATTAGATATTCTGAATGGGTGTCTAATCTAGTGTCAGTTAGAAAGAAAATAGGAGAGATTGGTCTTTGTATTGACTTTAGAGACTTAAACGAAGCCTCATTAAAGGCCTGTTTAGACCAGTTGTCCCTGATAACGAGAAATATTGGCAATTGTTTGATGGAGACAAAAAAATCGAAGACTTCCTGCAGTCCAGAAATTAATTTGAACTACTAAGTTCAGATTTAGACTATGAAACAGACTATCCTAGTGAAGAAAATATACTTGATAAAGAAGAAGAGTCTGCAGAGACGACTGATGTAAATCTGTTGTCTAACAAACTTGAAAACACAACAGAAATTTTTGCAGAGTCGAGAAAGAACACTTAGAAACTCTGCAGTCTAACAATCAAAGTTTGCCAAAAGGACTGGTCCCTTTAGAAGAGTTGTTTGATTTCAATGATGTGGCCAAGAAGCCAAAGTTGGAGCCTATGGAAAATGAAGTTGAAGAGTGTAATATAGGCAGTGAACTAGAACCGAAGATGATCAAACTTTCTAAAACTTTACCATCTCACATCAAACTGAAATACATAAAGTTGTTTAAAGAATTTTATGATGTTTTTGCGTGGAGTTATGAGGATCTGAAATCCTATGACACTAAAATAATTCAGCACAAGATACCTCTCAAGGAAAACCAAAATCATTTTAAACAAAAACTGCGCAGAATAAACCCTATTCAGTTACCTTTGGTTGAGAAGGAAATCAAGAAAATGTGTGAAGCTGGTATTATTGTCCCTATTAGATATTCTGAATGGGTGTCTAATCTAGTGTCAGTTAGGAAGAAAGTAGGAGAGATTGGGCTTTGTATTGACTTTAGAGACTTAAACAAAGCCTCATTAAAGGAAGACTACCCTTTACCCAAAATGGATCATATTTTACAAAGGGTAGTTGGTTCTAAAAGAATTTATTTGCTAGATGGCTACTCAGGATACAATCAGATTTTAGTATATCCTGATGATCAATTAAAGACAGCCTTCACTACACCTTGGGGCACTTTCATGTATGTGAAAATTCCCTTTGGTTTAATTAATGGTGGTGCTACTTTTCAGAGAGCCATGGATATTGCATTCTTGGAGGAATTAGGCTACTTCATCATTATTTACCTTGATGATGTCACTTTTTTACCCAAAACAGATGAAGAGCACTTAGAAAACTTGAGAAAAGTATTCGAGAAATGCAGAAAGTTTGGTATATCTTTAAATCCAAAGAAAACATTGTTTGGTCTCCAAGAAGGTAAAATTCTTGGGCACATAATTTCAGAATAGGGAATAAAGATAGACCCAAAGAGGATTGAGGCTATATTGCAAATCAATCATCCTAGAAACATCAAGGAACTTCAATCTTTCATTGGAAATATTAATTTCTTGAGAAGGTTCATACCCAACTTAGTTGAGCTCTTTAGAAACATTACAAACATGCTAAAAATGGAACAAGGGGTTAAGTGGACCTTAGAAGAAAAGAAGTCTTTTGAACTGGTAAAACAAGCATTAACCAGAACACTAGTTCTAATAAGTCCTGATTTTTCAAAATATTTTTACATTTTTTCATTTGCATCAGAACATACAATAGTCGTTGTCCTATTGCAGAAAAATCCACAGGGACAAGAGCAGCCCATTTCATTCTTTAGCAAGGCATTGAGAGATGCTCCTCTGAAGTACAACATTATGGAAAAAAAATCCTTTTCCTTAGTCAAAGCTTTAAAAGAATTCAGAGATAACATTTTGCACTCCCACATCATAGCCTTTGTCCCAAATTCAGTTGTGAAAGACATTCTAACATAGGACCCAGATGGAAAGAGAGGTAAGTGGATAGCTTTGATACTTGAATATGATTTAGAAATCAAGCCCACTAAACTCATTAAAGGCCAAGGACTAGCTAGATTAATGGCTGAATCAAAATTTGAAGTTCTTGATATAAATGTTTTAGATGAACAAGAGGAATTCTCAACTCCCATTTTTGAAGACTATTTTATGAATTTCTCTTGGTATGCTGATATTCTATATGTTTTTCTCAATCTAAATACACCTCCTGGTTTATCAAAAACAAAGGCAAGTTTTTTAAAGTTAAAATCTGTAAACTATCGCATTATAGATAAATGTCTTTATTGGAAAAATGCAAGTGGGATATTGCTTAAATGTTTGCTCGAGAATGATGCAGAGAAGGTTAAGCACGAGTTCCATGATGGAGAATGTGGAGGTCACCTCTACTGGAAGACAACAACCAGCAAAATCCTTAGAGCTGGTTACTATTGGCCCACCCTCTTTCTGGATGTACATAAGATTATAATTTCCTGTCATAAATGCCAACTTTTTGAAAGAAAAATAAAATTGCTTCCCTTACCTTTGCATCCAATCACTGTTGAAGCTCCTTTTCAATAGTGAGGTTTAGACTTCATAGGAGAAATCCATCCACCCTCATCTACCAAACATAGATGGATTCTCACTGTAACAGACTACTTTACCAAATGGATAGAAGCCATCCCTTCTAGGCAAGCCAATGACTCTGTCATCATAAAATTCATTGAGACTCATATCCTCTCTAGATTTGGTTGTCCTAGGAAGATCATCACTGATAATGCAGCTACATTTGGATCCAAGAATATGTTTGAATTCTATCACAAATATTAGATTACATTGGGCCATTCTATTGCTTATTACCCTCAAGGTAATAGGCTAGCAGAATCCTCAAACAAGAGTTTGGTGAACATAATCAAGAAGTTGTTGGAGGACAACAAGAAGTCTTGGCACACAAAGCTAGTACATGCACTCTGGGTTAATATATTGACACTTAAGAAGTCTATTGGAATGTCACCCTACCAACTTGTGTATGGAATAGATGCAATTTTTCCAACCAGCCTTGGTGTACCAGTCATGAAGCTGATATAAGAGGTACAGTCTAAAGACAATGACATGCTCAGAAGGATTAATCAGACCATACATCTTCAGAAAACTAGAGAGGAGGTCTACAACAGAGCATTACAAAAGCAAGAGAGCATCAAGAAGCTTTTTGATAGAAGGAAAAATGCCAGTAATTTCAATGTTGGTGACAAAGTGTTAAAGTGGGACTCAAGGAGAGAAGACAAGGGAAAGCATGGGAAATTTGATAACTTATGGCTTGGCCCTTATCTCATTCATTCTACTGCTGGTAATAATGCCTATTTCTTGTAGGAATTGAATGGAGCTGAACTGTTTGGGGGTCCTGTCAATGGCAGGATGCTCAAAAATTATTTCTCTTGATCCTATCATGTTTGAAAGCCTTTTTGTCATTTTTCTCATTATAAATATTTCATCCATCATTGCATTCAAAGTTAGAAAAATCAAAAATACGAAAACAATAGAAACAGAAAAGAGGGCAGATTGTTAAAACAAGAAAGGTACAGCCCCATATCAAAAAAGAGAAACAAAATCTGAAAGTGTGCAAGCTCAAATGCCACTTCTAAGAAACACACTCCTACTTAGTCATACAGCCTAATCATGACTAATTAGTTTTAAATTTACTGCTGATAGGTTAGTGAATCAGATTTTCCAAACAGCTTAATCTTAGCTTATCAGTTAGGTAGATTAGGATAGAAAATAAAGGTTCAAACAAGCTCAAAATATGAACCTAAGTTTCCAAAATAAGAATGACTCTAATCTGTTTAGATCATGAGTCAAAGATAGAAGCAAACTAGTTCTGATATATGCTCAAAACTTGAACTAGAGAACAAACAGAAAACAACTCAAACAAGCCTAAAAAAACAGAGTTGAATAAAAGAGAAGGATGTTCCTAAAAACTTTCAGATCTTAAGCCTTCACCATTTTGATTTAATTCTCTGCAAATAATAATCTATGCGCAACTTGTTTTTATGCCATAGATCAACAACAAGTTATATTGTTCAATCCTAACTTGTATGCTTTTAAATTTCTTGTTTTAGAAGTTAGTGAATAAAAATATGTTAGACAGTCTAATCCTAACAGATAATAGATTAGGTAGAGAAGCTTATGAACTCAACTATTTAATCTGAGTTCATGGAGAAATAAGAATTAGACTTAGATTAGTTTTATGCTTTCAAAAGAATAAAAAATTTATAAAAAGATTTTTCCAATCCAAATGCACTCTTAAAGAAGAAAAAATGTTAGATCAGTAGGATTGGGTAGGTAGAAAGCTTGTTTGATAGAGTTCCATTATTTTTCATGGTTGCTAACATTATCAGGACTGAAAAAGATCATCCAATGTAAAAAGGTTGCAGCCCAATGGATCAGGCATTGATCACCCCCCCAGAGAATACAAGTCTGAAGTTCTTGATGCCTTCAAGAAGGCATCATCCCCATGTGGAGCCACTGTTAGCCACCTATAACATTTGTCATATCAAATGGTGGCTAAATCATTTTTTAAAGCCTTCAAGAAACAATTTTATTGCCAAAATTGTTGGTTCTTAAAGTCTTGTGAAGATGACTTATCCTTGAGTTAATCTTCACTGCTGTTTCCCTCTCAATTCTTAAAATCTGTTGTTTTCCTGAAGAAAATACTACTGCAAAAACCCATTTTCCCCTTCATTTTTACCCCTTCTTCCACTCAAAAGTAACCTCCTTTTTATTCCCCTTTTACCTCATAAAATTCCTCGATTTTTCCTCATTTCCCTTCTTCTCTTCATAAAAACCCCTTTAATAAGGTTTAAAACTCCTGTTTAAACCTTACTGAAACCCCCAAAAATCCTTTGAAAATCCTTGAAAATTCATAAAAAACCCACTTTTTCATTATAGGTCGAAGCCCCTTTTTGGCTAAAGCCCTAAATCACTTCCCCACCATGTGACCTGGAGCCGGAACCAAGCGTTAAGGCCCTGAGGCGCTTATCGAAATCGGGACATTCATATGAAACACATTTCTTTTTGTTACATTAAAAAGTTTCGATGCGATTGATATTTGACCCTAGCCCCCAACCCCTTTCTTTCCGCATAAAACAACGTTAAGACCAAGTGGTGAGGCCCGATCGCGCAATCGCAATTGGGCGTTCCCTTGTATCTTGTTACCTTTCGCTTGTTAAAACTTCCGATTGCGATTGGTCCTGTATATGTAAAAACCCATCCTCGATAACAAATTTTCCTTTGTATTTCTTTTAAAAACCCACTTTTCCTATATTGTTATAAGTCCTAACAGTTTACTGCTTGATAAAATATCAGTCGTTGATATAAAAATGATCAAATGGTCTTCGGGATCTCGCATCGGAGTTTTTCTTCAGATGCGTTTAAATATGTTATGACCCCCCTCCCGATTGGTGACCTTCCGATGGCTTCCCTGCCATCGATCTTCCTCGCCAGGTCCAGATCCGACGGCCCATATTGCTCTGTTAAATAGACTGCATATCTGCCTTTGGCGTTTACAAACTAATCTCAGTCATCGATCTCTCCAAAGATCAACGATCCACATATAATCACATCAGAAATTTTCTATGCACCTTTCCTCTCTCCCCCGCTGATTGGCGATCTAGCGATTGGATCTGGGCCATCCATTACTTACATCCGATGGTCTAGATTGAAGCCCTCACCCTTCGCTATTTTCATAAACCCCGCTGTGTAAGATTTTTTTGTGAATATTATCCGTTGATCTCTATAGATCAACGACCCACATTAACCCATTCTCCGCCCGACCCCTACCTCATATGTTATTTCATTAGCCCCAAGATTGAATCTGGGTCGTCCATATCAAAGATCCAACAGTCTAGATTCAACCCGATAGGCCCAACTCTTTTGGGTCCTACCATTCCCAGATAAAATCTCCGCCGTCCATTCCCTGATCTGATGGTCAAGATTGAAACCACTTTGAACCTACCCCACCTCTTATCGCTCGCACATCTATTCTCCATCGTGCTCTTTTCATGACAGTCCGATCTAAGGCCCCAGATCTGACATCCAGCATGCATTTTCGCGTAATTTTATGCCCAAAGGATAATGATTTAAAATTACGCGATGAGGGCGGTTTTAAAAATGCCATGTGTCGGCCAGTAATGTATACTGCGTTCAAAAAGGTAAAACCGCCTTTCTCCCTGTTCGTCGCGCGAAACCGACGGTTTCCTCAGTTAAAACCACCCTTCCCATTTCCATTTCATTTTCTCATATGTGATCTCCGTCGTTGATCTTTGAGATCTAACGGCTCGAGTTTAACCTCGCCCTAAGTTCATTGCCCTCCACCCATCTTCCACTTAACTCCATCGATCAACCTCTGTCGTTGATCTCTGTGGACTAATCTAATCTGATGGCCCAGGATCATTTGGAAACCCAAATTTTCGTTTTAACACTTTTTCCTCTGCCAAAGGTTTTTCATCCATTTTCCTTCGCATTTTTGTCTATTTCATTATAACATAGCCCCTCCGCATTATAGATCTTTGGTTGATCTCGACCGTTGATCAACATACATCGATGGCTTAGACTTAATATTTCATTGACCCCTCCAACCACCTCTCCTTTTTAAACTCTTCAAGTAATTCTCGTCGTTGGATGCTTTCATCCAACGACTGCACTCTAAATCTAAACCTCTGAAGTAGTTTTAACCTTCCCCACAAGATTTTTTCTAATTTTTCTTTATTTTGCAGGTTTTAATGGTTTTTCAATTATTTTAAAATAAAATTGAAGGCCGGGGATGACGATCCCCCAGTCCTTTATTCATCAAGAATATTGTTCTATAGGTTTCAACAATATGTTTCATTAGTGCCTCATGAGCACTGACGCCATAAATAAAACCTCTGTAATGCCTGCACATCAACAAGACACAACAAAACTAAATCAATCAAAGAGTGTCAGTTGGACAACATCAAATCAAAGCAGAAACATGTTTGAAGATTCTTAAAACATATTTTTAAGGGATTACGGCCTAAATCGACTATCTAAAGCCTAATCCACTAAATTAAACATATTTTGAAGAATAGAAGACATAAATTAGGCCTAATTATTCCTAACACACATAATTAAAATAAATTAAACAGTGTTTAAAGAAAAACAATAATATCTATCAGTCCGAGAAGCCTCCACTGCCACATCAGAGGCTAATTGAATCCTCTCAGCTACCAAAAGCCACCTGCAACCTCAAAGCATTCAAAGGAGGCCGAGTTATTTATAGAATAGAAGATATTCACCTCAAGATAGTTGAACTGTTATTCCAATTTGAAGAAAATAATTTAAACTATCAGAGAAGTTATTATAAGGATAAGAGATAGCCTTAAAAGTGAAATCTTTTAATCCACTAAGCCTCGAAAGCAAAACAGAGTTATGACACAGAGATATAGATTGAATGTATTCATGCCTTATGCCTTGCATGGTTTTCAAGGTAGAGAATTGCATTAACTGTAGAATTTATGATACTTGAACCCTAGAAATATTTCCACCTCCTCATTTTCCTATAAAATCTTCTTAAGGAGCTCATTGTAAAGGGTTGGTCGCTGAACTTTGATATTATACTTGTGCTCAAAACTTTCTAGTGTTCAGAGTCTTTTGAAGCTCTGTTTGTAATCAAATAAGTTAGGCTAAGAAGAGAAGATGATTGCTGAACTGAAACATTGGACTTGAAGAATGTAACTAGATTGACATCAATATACAAGCTGATTCTTGGGATCCTGGTCTATATCACTGGTGAAGTGCTTCTTTCTGTGTTATTGTTTTCCTTTCATGTATGCCATTTTTTCCACTTATTCTTTGATAAAGAACAACAAGCATAGAGTTAGGATTTACTGTTTACAATACCCTTCTCTGACTGATAAGCTTTATCTCAATGTTTTCCTCCTAATTGTGTGTTTAAGAATGACTTAAGTTAAGTGTAGACATTATCAAGGAATGTTGGTTTTCACTTGTCTTGATGTGCAGAGCTTGAAAGGAATTTCTTGAATGATATTTTCAATGTATTCTTAGTAGAGTTAGACTAGGAAAGTTTACAGTTTGCCCTGTCTTCTAGTTCTTTCTTCAAAGGTAATTCTGAAAGTTTCCCTAAGAGTATGTTGAAAGCAGTTTAGATTTAAAAGTATCTTATTTGATCTTAGGTTGCATTTTGTTTTTCTTATCTATTTTCATCCCTTCTGAAATTAATTATGTGGATTACTGGATTTTTTGTTTGTTAATTTAGCTTTAATATAAGCTTGTCCAAAGAAGTCTATGGTTAGCCCTGTCCTTTGGTTGGTTTTAAACAGTTACTTAAAGGGATTTTATTGTTTCGAAAGACTGATAAATCCCAGTTGAAATTATTGTCTTTTTCCACCCCTTCAACAATTTTATTGTTCCATCCCATCATTTTATCTAATAGATCTTGTGATATAGATGACTTTCCCCTTGGACCACTCTTGAAATTGTTGCACAATTAAACCCTTTTATGACTCCATAGCCCAATGGACTAAAAACTAGCGTTATATCTATCCTATCAGCCAAATCTTGTTCTGTTTTCTTATACCTTCACCCATTTGGACCTCTTTAATTTTAGGACTTTCCACTCAACTAAAAATCATGCTCAACCATCCAAAACCAAAAAAAAACCCCTATTCTTCATTACTAGCCTAATATCATACCCAAAAGCTTTAAATATAAATCAATCTTTGCACTTATAGAGAGATCCCTCTATGGATTCAGGAGGGCTAGATCCTAGAATCCAAAAGTAGGTTCAAGTGTTGTCTCTGTAGTTTTTAGTCTCACCAATTTGCTAAAATTATAGATTCCTAACAGATTTAATGGTGCATATCTATTCATTAAGAAAGAAGGGACTGTCATGTTTAGGCCCTGATTGACTGCTCCTTGAGTAGGGGGGATATGACTACCAGTTGTAGGTGTAGGTGAATGGGGTGTAACAACTGATATGGGAAGGGGTTGATAACAAATAGCAGAAGAACTGACAACTGTATTAGGTTGAGTTTCTGTGAATGGAAATGATACAGACTCGAAATATTGTTCTTCTAATGTTGGTTCTTGGAAATGAATGAATGAGGGCAAGGATTCTTGTTCCGAGAAAATGAGTTTCCAGGAAATATCCTTGGATGAAAGGGTATGATAACTGTTGCCTGGTGCAAGCAGTGTGGCATCAGGTGTAGAAAATATTTTTGATTTCTAGCCCTTTTTAGAAACTAACTTTTCTGGATCTGACAAAACGAGGGCTTTTTGCTGAGAGGTATCTGACCTCGTGTGGGGCCTCTTAGGAGCCAGAATTATAAAATGAAAACAAAGCTTTAGTATTTCCTCCTCTCTAAACAACCAGGGGAAATATGAACAAGACCTAGGGAAAACCTCACTTCTTCGTTCCCCGACAACGACGCCAATTAATGTTGTACCTTAAGAGACAATCCCTTAGCTGTGATAAGGAATCAGTGCTTAAGACATTTATATGATTATGTCACAAAAATATTTGTCTCTGATTTAATCAGCTTCAAGTATTTACAATTAAACCCTTATAGATATCAAACACAATGAATGTCTCACAATGCTATTATTTGTTGATATTGAATGAAATGACTGGAATAAAATGAAAGAAGGAAGTCCAAACTGATATGTTGTCACACAGAATATATCATCTTAAACTTCTGAAGAATTTATGAAGGAAATAGTTAAAACAAAGGAGTGTCAATTAAGGATTTTAACTCTTTCTTACATAGGTAAAAAGAGACATGTTGCTCATTAATTTGTCTTATTCAAAGAAAGAAAACACAGAATGTAAACTTAGATACATATCAACATAAAAAATGCCAGAAACTTGCTTACTCATTCATTAATCATTGAAATCTGAGAGTACAAAATAATATTCTCAAGGTTCCAAAACTTGAAACCTTTCTTCCCCTTGAAAATTACATTAAATACAGTAAAAAATAGTTTGGAATTGTTGTAACCAATCCTAACTACCACAACTACTTAGGACTTCGGAGGCTGTCTATTACATGCCTTGAAAATGTCTTATTACAATTACATTGTCTTTGAAAAAGTAATATAATGTAAAAATATATATCCTAATCTATAGGAATTGTTGATGATGCTGCTGCATTTCCTTGGTCAGCTGATTTGTCTTTCCTTAATGTTGAAAACACTTTTGGCAAGTCTATTGTCCAAGATCTACACTTTTTCCATATCTCTACCTTTGTCCTGGGCGAATGTGTTAGATTGTGATACTCCAATATGAATGCAGTAATTCGACTATAGGATGGTGCTTCTGTGAAAAGAGTTTTTACCAACCACAGTAGTTGAAAATGTTTCTGCAGAAAGTTGACCATTGTTTCCCCTTTAAGCACCTGAGTTTTTTCATGCCTGTTATCAACTTTACTTTTTGTCAAAACTAGGGAATTCTCATAAGAATCCCATGGCAAAAGAATTCCTTCATCTCCCCAACATGATGGCAGACCTATTCTTGTTAATTTGTCAAACAACTTATCAAACTAGCTTACTGCTTATTTAATTTCCATCAGTTTCTTTTCTGTAGCCT
Source organism: Pinus albicaulis (assembly GCA_034641835.2). NCBI lineage: Eukaryota > Viridiplantae > Streptophyta > Pinopsida > Pinales > Pinaceae > Pinus > Pinus albicaulis. Next base: position 627,461,436 of record CM076580.1, on the reverse strand, counting down.
TTCTGTGGTCATTTCTGACAATCATCTTATTGATCTCTATTGCATATAAGGTCTTGTATTTAATTTCATTCTCTTCTAATTCCTAATCTGTTTTAGCATTAATAAAGTTAATGAACCTTATAGCCCAAATAGCTCTATTAATTGCCTTATGTTTATCTGTCATGATTGGTTCTTCACATTCCCTTATAAGACTTTTCTCCTCTGCAACTATCATCAAATAGCTCCAAATTGATTTCATTTCTGAAATTATATCTTTGGCTTGTATCAGTGAAACGTTTCCTTTCATTCTCTCTTTGAGATTTTTAATCTCAGTATTGGCATTCTGAATAACCATTTTTTACTTGTCAGCTTAATTCCCTATGGCTTGAATAAGCTTTGTTGTAGTCTCCAGATCTTCTTGAGCCTTTTTCTGATCTCTTTCAGCCATCTGCAATTTAGTATTCAACTGAACAATCTATGCTCGTGGATCTTTGTTACCTGTAGGAAAAAAAAGTTACAATTATGATTATCAATATGATTTTGCAGTGATATTGCAGTTTTCTTTATTTTGGAAATTTCTTCATATTTTTGCATGAGTTGCTGTAAAAGATTTTCCTTTTCCTTCTCCACCTTTGCAATTTCTGCAACCATAGAATGTTCTCCTGTAGGCAATTTTAGCTTTTTCCTCAATGTAAATATTTCTGTCTCAGCACTTTGCATAAATTTCTGTACAACAGTCTTGTCACTAGGGTCCACTCCAATCTTTACAATGATTTTATTTAGCTCATCATTCTGAAATATTAAAGCTCTTGAAATAGCTTTCTCTAACTTTAATTTCTTAATTACATTTCCCAACATATTTTATGCCTTCATTGTCACTGAATTGGTATTAGTCAGGTCATTCACAATCAGCTGACTAGTTTGCATATGTAAATTCATCTTATCCATTAGGGGAATCTTCTTCACATCTACAGTCACATTTACAGTATTGAAATTGTTAGAAGAACCTATTGACATGTTTGTAGGATGTGACAGGGCAATCTTGAATTGATCTTTCTCAACATCCATGATTGTCAAAAGTCTTGTTTGATCTGGAGCAACTTGATATTCAGCTTGGGCCTCCATGTTGGCCTTCATCTTCTGATTCCTTTCTTCAATTTGTTTAAGCATCTGTTTGATCATAGTTACTTGTTCATCAGAGACTTCATGACTCCTGGGTGAAGCAGGAACATTTTTTTCTTCTCCCAAATGTAAAGAAAACCAGGTGGGTTAGATGTAGATTCTTTTGTAAACTTTTTCCTCTTCTCAGCTCCCTGCTCCTCATCATCTAAATCAATCACTATTTCTATGATTCTTTTGTTTGATTTCTCAAATATGATAGGAGTCTGAATGTTTGAACCTGCTAAACCCATCACACCTTTACTTGCTATCTTCTCCAAATCTGGCCTACTTTCATGAATGAAATTTGAATACCCATTTTCAATTCTTCTATTTTAAATTACATTATGAGGGTCATAAGCCCAACTTTCCCCCAATGGCATATGCATCTCATCTAACATTTTTGTAACCTCCTCAAATGCCTGTCTCATATTGACTATGAAAGGGCCTACAGTCCTGGGTAGTTTGTACATGTGCCCCTTTTTCATGGGCACAAATTGAACCTGATCAACATTTAGGCTTTGTCGAATAAATTCCAAGGCAAATAGCCTCATAGGCACAAACATTGGAAGTCTATAAGGCTCAACACTTGCTTCATATAGCCTAATTTCAAAGTAATCCTCAAAAACAAACCACTCTCCAAATTTTCAATTTACTCCTAAATGAAAATATTCCTGAGCTTTAGGTAGAAGACAGGGAGGAGGAATTCCATTCAAGATTTTATATGCAAATGACATGAATAAATGGAAAAATCAAACAATCCAGCTTCATTTTTCTCTCTTCTTACTACATCAGTCTAGAACACTACTGATTGTATTTTCTTGTTTATATCCATAATATTCAGACCTAGATGCATGAACTCTTCCACATTTTGATATAAGAACAAGTAGACAATCAATGAAGGAAATTTAAAAGAACCTGTTAATGAAAGGCTCATTAGCTATGAATTAACTTCTTCCTACCAATGTGATGGAATATCCAGCACTATTCCTGGCTTCATCATCATGGAAAACATCCCCAAGACTGATTTATCCACTGTACTGTCATTATATTTGTCCAGAATTTTCGCAATGCTGCTTAATACGGGTCAAATTTTTGCATCAAAAATATCCAGGGAAAATTCTTTGTTGTTCGGCTGAAATTTCTTTGTGTTTGGCTTCAAAAAATATATGAACTGATTAAACTCTTCACCTGCAAGATTATCAGAATAGGTTACCAGAGAATCGTCAAAGAACTGAACAAATGACTCTAACTCAGGATAGCAGAGGGCATGGCGAATTAACTGCGTAGACACTTGCAAAACATTCTCTCCCTGACAATTCATAATAAAACACTTCCCAGGGTACATGACTGACACCAACCCATAGATAAATTTAGGAAAAAGGTGGGTCTTTAGGATACATGCAGAAAGCACTCCAGACTTGACCATGGTAGTATAAACAGGGGAGGATTTGTCATTCAAGATGACTCGCTGATAAAACGGAAGGTGAATTATAGAAAAAAAGGATATCTTGAATATCCCCCTCGGTGTCCATGAGAGGGATATGACTAGCAGAACCTAACAAGGACGAATTCTTAGCCATGACTGAAAATTATCGCAAAGAACAACTCACAAGGTGGTCAATTTTACTAGGGTGATAGAAGACTAAAATAGGACGCATCATAAACTAATCACAAATGATTTGAAACAGTGAAAATTTTGTTTAGATAAGTGGCATAGATTTAAAATTTTAATGCTGTCATGATGCACCAATGAGCCATTGATTTCATCTGACGTGGAAGACAGCTATGAACAACTTAGTGCCCTATGTCACCGCGGGGGGTCTCGAGGTACGGAGGAAAATTTTGGCTGGTGCCCCTGCACTCAATCTCCATTGTTCATCTCTGTTGTCCTCGCAGTCAACCCAGTCAACTACGGAGGCACTCATCCTATTATTTCGTGCACTGGTTGTGCCTACGGGTTGGGCCTTTTGATAAGAAAATAAACCATCAACACTTTCCGCCCAACAAACTAATCAATCTTTAAACATAAATTCGGAACCCACTTTCATAAAGTTTAAAGTGTTTAAAATTTTAAGTCCAATATATCAATAGAAATGTTTTTGATGCCTAAGTATAAGGATTTTAATACTTTAACATAATTTCGACAATTTAAAAAAAAAATTATATTTTGAAGAATTGGAAATAAAAGGATATGCAAATGATACACAACACTGCCAAACAATAAATTTTCCTAACTATTTAACCTAAGTCCTCTCTATTGACTTATCTAGCCATTCCATTTATTTCTTTCTGCCACTGTACATATCTAGTCCATCTGGTCATTTTCAATTGCCCCTCCTATTTTCTATCTACAAAGCTTCTCGTGAGAACCACAGATGATAACAATAAAGAGAAATATTTTTTTCAATGGAATGATGTGATTTATCCTCAATGTGTCCCTGATTCATATTCCCAATATAGATATTTTTTTTCATATCCTTTGAAGGTTAAATTAACAGAATCAGAATTAAATAAAATTTTCGAAGAGAAAATTAGGAAATTAAGATTGACTTAGGAATAAACTATTGGAAGTTGGTTTTTATTTCCTAACTACACTATGATTTTTTTTAATGGTTTAGAAATATAACTCTTTCAACTACCCAAGTATGTTTCACCTTTGTTTTTTTCTTATGAATTCCTTAGGAGAAAGATTATTGTGAATGATTTGAACTTTGTCTCTAAGAAAAAGGGGTCACTATTTAGTTATCAATATGTTATTTTCCCTTTAATTGCTCAAAATAAGAACGATATAGATGCCTTGGATAGAGAAATGGTGTCCTTTGGATTTCTACAGGATAGTATATGGCATTATGATCCCCTGGGAATCATCTGGGGATTAAATAATTAGGTTGGACTATCAGCCTATGTTCATCAAAGACGACATAAATGGAAAAGGTGGCAAACATTACGTTACCTATTGATATTACCATACAATAAATAGCACTTGTACCTACAGAAATGAATGAAGGAGAAGCTCAATTTGTTTCAAGTATTTTTGAAATGAAAGTATAAGAGAGAAATGTGGAACCTATCACTCTTATGTCTATAGCCTCTGCAAATAAAATTAATTCAAAGGTTTTAACCCCACCTAAAGTATCATGGAGGGTAAAGGTGAAGGAAGATGATGTTGACACTGACATATTTGAATGAGAAGTTGAGCAGTTGGATAAGTAAATATGACAATATCTTGATGATATAAAACCAAAAGATTCGACAACGCAACCTGTCAACATTAAACACAGCTTAACTGAGTATAATAGATAATAGTGACTGGTGCAGAGTTAGCCTTATTATTGTATAAATCTCAATCTACAAATGCCCCAGCACTTAAGGATTGGATTCTCACAGGTGGCCCTTGATTTATCTCTACCACTAACTTCGAAGTGAATATTTTAAACTTTACAGTTGTCCAACCAGATATTGGGAAAAATCAATAGATGTTGGGATCTAGAACCTCATCTATGGCTATTAACTTGGGGAAAGTGTTTGATATGGAATTTATCAATATTCACCAACAAGCAAGTGAAATTGTAGCCTGGATATTACTTGATTAAACTTCTAGGAACAAGAAAATGCAAGCGATGTTCGAAAATGTTTCTGATCAATTGCATGTGGCACATGTGGCTTTAAGGATGAAACAAACTGAATAAAGGAACTAGAATATATAATGATTCAAAAATATAGATAGCCCAAAGACATTGGGCCCATTAAGATATTGTTGGAGGAAAAGGAGAAAGACATTAAATCCCTTCAAAATATCCTTAAAATACTTGAGCATGATCCTCATGTTCTGATTCAAGCGTTTGAAAGAAGAGAAGAAACTGAAACTTGCCTCCCAGAGATGGAAGTAGTCCTACAGCTTAAGGAAGACTTAACGCCAAGAGACTCTCAGAAAAATAGAGCTCTTGAGTGTAGAATACCGCAAAAAAGAGGAGCATCACCTTAAACTCTTGGCATAATGTTAGTATGAATCTTTTGTCAAAGTGTACGAAAATATACCACTTTGGCTACGCATAACTTATAGCCCTAACATCAAATATGGCTGCCAATATCTTCAGATCTGCAGTTAGTTGACCAAGACAAATGTTGCACAAATCCAGATCTACGCATAAAAGACATTAAACAGCAAGTAAAATAAAATTTTCTCCAAGCATCCCATGGACAAGACAAGAATTATGTTTTTTGAAGAATTTTATATTAATGGCATCTGGGAGGAAAACAAGAAAGGTGTTTCCAATTCTCCTCAATGGGATGGGTTCTTGGAAGTCCTCAGCACTTCAGATCTATAATTTCTCTCTCTTGTTGGTGTAGAAAACCCAGACAAACATAGAACTCAAAGGGAGCTCACAAAGAAAATAATAGAAAATATGACAATGATAATGGCTCAAAGTCAAACCAAGAGCATAGATCCAGAGTGTTCTAAGAGGCAACAAAAGGTGATGAATGGTAGGAAAAACCTTTCTATTTATAACAAAATATTACGGTAGTCTAGAAATTGGTGCATGAATAAAATATTATTAACCAAATTCTAGAACCACCTTTTCTGAATATTTTATTATATTTGTTGCAGGGAAAAGGATTTTGACTTGGGTCAAATCCTTTATTTATAAATAATAACTAAATAAATTATTTATTTATTATTTTAAGGAAATGGTGGAAATATAATTAAATAAATAATGGTTTATTTAATTGATTTCCTTATTTTGAGTTAAATATGACCAGGAATAATAATTAAATTGATGTTTAACTAATTATTCCTTGAGGAAATATAAAAAAATATAAATTTGTTTATTATTTCCCTTTGGGGTTTCCTATTTAGACCATAAACAACTTAATAAAGGTGTTTTACTAAGTTATTTCACATAGTGAAAGCAATTTTACTTAGGGTAAAATTGGTCTTAGATGGTGTACTTGGGTCTATCTAATGATAATGGGTTAGATGACCAAAAAATGGTGTAACACATAATATAAAGCTTCAATTGATCAAGCTCTTATCTCCTCTCAGACATCTGAGACTAAAGATTATAAATTTTTACATGTTAAGATAACTTAGCTAGAGAAGGAATTGGAATTATCCCAATCGGGGAAGATAAGAGTTGAATGTAGAGCAGAAAATTTGGTAGGACGAAATAATGATGAGATCGAGCAGATTCAAATCAACTTGGAATAAAATCACGATGAATTCAAGTCCTTACAAAACTTAATTAGAGTTACACTTACGGGAAAGGAAGTACTAATACAGGATAAAGGATAGATATGGTGTAATATCCCAAAATGGGGATGCAACAATAGATGAACACAAAACTAGAAATAGCAATGTAAAATCAACTCATTAAAATTGGAGACCAATATGGAGACATATCATCATGTATTATATCAGAAAATCAATGAAAAATAGTGAGGCATGAATCGTATACAATGAGGGAACAAGCCTCCCATAAGCAATCACTCCTAAAAATGAACTGTTGCTACAATAAAAAATGCTTGAAGAATGATAAAACGCAGTTATAAACAAACTGATACAGAAAAATAATGTACAAAACATGTAGGGCTATTATATGCCTCAAAAGATATTCCCAATACAGATGTAGGCTCAATACAAACTCCTACAAAGAACCCGGGAAAGGGTTTCAGAGATACATCCTATACAAGATGGGATCTAAAGCCCAATGGCTAAAGATTCACTGAAAATTGAAGAAAAAGAGTGTAGAAGGCTGAAATATAACAGATCTGATGTATATCCCCTCAAAGATCTCCTCCCATGAAAGGATGAACCCCTCAATCACAAGAAAACATTGCAAAGGAACCACAAGATCTTCTACTGAAGCTTCCCTCCAAAATAATGCAATTCCCATCTGGAACAACGTTGGAAATGATAGGAAATATATGGCCTGATGCCAAAGATATAAAATATGCTCAAGAAATCTCGAAACAGATATCCCAAGAGAAGGAAACCTTCCTCCTATGAGAAACTAGCTCAAAAAGTGGGATTCTAACCCGTCCACTGCTGCACCCTGCAACACAGCACAATAACCTGCAGAAACTGTGCTGATGAAGAAATTTGTAGCTTGGAATGAAAACCTAATTGTGGAAATGAATACAATACTCTTCCAAGGGGCCTCTCAAGGAAAGAGGTGGGATTCTCTCTTGAGAACACCCGATGCTAAACAGCACAGCAACCCTGATAAACAGCAAGAGGAAGCAATAGTCTAAGCAGAACAATGTCAAAATAATAATCCAAAACATGAACCATATGGATGTCACCCTCTTCCTTAAATAGAATATGAGCTTGATTTCCCTTGGCCCCACTCAATTAGGTCATTTCCTTCATGATATTCATCTCCCTCCAAAACTGTGTTATTCCTCAATTAACCTCCACTCCTCTTTAATAGCGTTGTTGACTTGGTCAAAGTTGACATAATCAACATGATATAATCCCTGTTCATACTTTGAGGTGCTTTATTAAGTTGCTAAAAGGGTATCCTTTCACACTTAAAGTGTTTTTATTGCTGCTTAGGAGACTGATGGGCCTTCCTACCCATTTATTCACTTACCTAGTGATAAAACAACTATAAAATTCCATTTAGCTTGAAGGATAAATTTTTGGAATATTACAGTCCTCCCCTCCAAAATGTTGCTTGTCCTAAAGAAACTATATAAGGAGAGAAAAATTCCTCCCCTCCTCCTCTTGTGGCCTCCTCATCAATAGTCCCCACCACTGCTCAAAATAATCTGCAATAAATTTTCCCTCCAATGTTTCCTCCCAAGTATGCAAGACCAAATGGCTCACATCATGAAAAGGTGGAAGGTATAAGTGGAAAATTTCTTGCTGTCCAATTGTAATGTTCCAAATTTTGCAATAAAGTATTTGGAACATTAATTTTTCTTTTATTTTAATAAAAGGAATAAAATGGGTGAGGGAACCCATTGTAGCAACTTAATAACACTCCTAAGGTGAAAAAGTCACTTAAGTGGCTTAAGATAGCAGCCCCAAGTGTGAAAAGGGCCAAAATCAAGTGAGCTAGATCATGGTTGACCAAAGTCAACAACGTACCCTAAGAGGGGAAGCTTGCACAAGAAGATTGCGTAGTTGGAGTGGAGGGAAATTTGAAATGAAAGGAAACCCTAATGTGAGTGGGGTCCATGCATACATTGCATAAAAGATGAAGGAGAGCAATTCTTGGAGCAGTTTTGGAGAATAGAATTCGAAGTTGAAGCTCCCTTAAACTTGTTGTTGTTTAGCACAAGAGGGATTCCTATTTAGGAATTCCCTTCTCTTCCATGGGAGGCCATGGAGATATTTTTCTTCATCTTCCTCACACCATGGATTAAGGCCAAAGAAGTCATCTATAGCTACTGCGTTATTCTTGCAGCAAGAGAACGCTGGAGTTGCTAGTGTTACAGTGAGGTACCTTCATCATCTCACTTCCAGAGTTGGATTGTAGAGGGGAAGCTCATTCCTTCTCTAGGAAATCAGCAAAGGAGATTTCCAGACCTCATATTGTAGATTTGGCATCAGGCCATATGTATTTCTCTCATGCCCATCACAATCCCTTCTTCTTACAACGTTATTCTCAGAGAGGGTTTGCAGGTGGTGCTCATTTTGTGCACTAGTGAGTGCAATATTTAGTGAGGGGATCAGCCCATCATTGGAGGAGGCTTCATTTTTATTGCAACATATATTTCCTTCTCCTATTTTTTATTATATTTGAGTTGCAGCAGCTACACTGGAACTCCGACATTTTCTACTTTTATGTATTTTAGCCAATCCCTTGGAGGATTGATGTAATAATGTTTTCTGGGGTTGAGATCTTTCTCCCCCATCTTTATTTGAGCTCTTATTGCTGTATCATCATATGTATATCAAAATACAGTCATTTTCCCCTATATACTATGCAGTATAGAGTAGCTGGATCAGGTAGCAGTGTATTTCCTTCATTGCATGTATATCTTCCTTTGAGGCTGATTTGCACTCACCTTGAGAGGTCTTTTCCTCAAGGATTTTATATAACATTTGCTACTACACTTTATATATCATATTTGTACTCTTCTATCATTATATGATGCATTCTTCACTGTTGTTCATATTGGAGGTTTAATACTACTGAAGGGTTCCTCATTGAGCATTATTTCAGTATACTTGTTGGTGGGAGATCTGAATAACTTTCTTAGGGTTATTTCTTTGAGCTTATATTCTGCAGGGAATTTGTAACAGACATATTCTAAGGCACCTCAGCATTGTATTTCCTTATTATCACAATGGCTTCCTTATACAACATCCTCATGGGTAGCTGTTGCAGAAATTCCTTGAAGGGAATTATTAGCCTTCGATAAGTTCTATTGGCAGAGTCTGCTAGTGGGCCAAGTAGCCTCTAGATCTCATTATTCCTTATGAATATGACATATCCAGTAAATTCCCCTGCAGTCAATCTCTGAAATAGTTCAGATTTGATTGTTAATACTCCCAGAGGTGGAAAATAGGAATATCTCAAGATATTCCCGGCATTGCAGAAATTTCCCCATTTGGGATATTACAGTGGTATCAGAGCTTCGAACTTGGCTCATCCTGTTAAGTTCAAATTTCAGAGAAGAATAGGCCAATATGATGTAGGATATGAGATCAATCTCATCATATTTGGGTCCAGCAACAACCTCTCCAAGGAGGTTGAGGAGATAGAAGAAGGGGAAGAGGAAGGAACATGCACTTCATATTCTCACAAAGGAGCAGAGAAGAAGCATGGAGAACACTTGGAATTCGAAATTCTAAGTGAGTATCTTGCTGAATATGGAGCAACCCTAGAGTCTTCCAAGAGACTCTATCATTTTCACAGTTGTTCAGCAAGAAGAGGACAGAACTTGGTGGTTCAACCATGGGAGGCATGCAAGGGCTTCTACTCTTGCTGATTTTTCTCAGATATTGAGCAGAAGATTTGGCCAAAGGAGGGAGGAGCCCTCACCACCAGAGGCACATGCCAGTTCTGTTAAATTCATGGAGGAGCGGCCTCCACCTTCAGTTATTGAGGCAACCAGCACACTTGAGGAAGAGACTCTTGCAGCAATATTCTTCCAACTCTCTCCAAGGTATGCATGAGTTTGTATCTATCATGGTTGATTGCACATTATTGCATGCTGATTGTCTTGAGGAAGGAACCTTCTCTGTGCTATGCCATTTTGGAGAAAATAAACCCTCATCATCCTCATGCACTATTGATGAGCCATGCATCACATGTGAGGGTGGGGTTTTGAATTTTTTTTATGAAGGAGGTTGCATTTCAATGTCCCATGAAATGCAAAGGGAGAAATATATTTTGGGAAAATGGTAGCTCTTGTGAAAGAGATACAAATTGGCAGGATACTTACACCAAAGAGCAGAGCTTTGTGGATTATATGTGCCCAGCAGAAATGTGGAGGATCCATAACCCATAGGTCCCAGAATCATTTCACACTTATTGCACTTGATGGAAAAGGGGAGAGCGTGGATGCATCATGATGGGATGGAATTTCTCTTACCATTCATCATGTTCCCATTTCAGATTGGGTATGGTGGAAGTATAGGGGAGCAACAAACATTCTTGTTGCTCAAATTTTGTTTGATGTTGCGGGAGCAAGAGGAGGCACTAGCATAGTGCAAGAGGATTTCTCTTTGATCTTAGATGCCAAGCAACACCTTCTTCATGGGAGGAGCCCTACATTTTCAAAAAAATTATGGGAGGAGCCTTTGACAAGATTCATGTCAAAGATGGGAGCTTTGAGATGATAGTGGCCCTACTCCAAAGGCCAGCAGCGCTGTCACTTGAGATCTTGAGTTACTGGTTGGAGTGTCTTCCAAGCCACTTCACAAGTGATGTATTTTGGAGGCATGTAGATGATGATCATGAAGGAGTAATGGAGGGAAGAATTCCTCACTACATTTTGACTTTCTTGGCTTGGTTGCACAAGCACAAGAAAATGAATCTACATGCAAAAATTTTGGGTTCTTCTTTCATGCATTTTCATGCATATTCTTCATTGATGGAGGAGTCCACTTGGGAGGGCTTCCTAATGGATGTATATCAGCATTTGGATAGATTCATAGCCCAAGAGATGATGATATGGTTAGCACAACCACTCCCCTACTATATTGCAGTAAGGGGGACTTTTCATTGGAACCATGTCAGCTCAAAGGCCAAAGTACATGATGAGGGAGGTAACTTTTTTGACATGCATTGTACTCTCTTATCTTTATGAGAAACATATCAGATCAAGAGGGATCCTTCCTTTTTGAATATTGTGTTTTGTTTTACTTATGGTTCATTGCAGCAGAATGATGGCTATTTCAGCAGTGGTTTGTGGGGGAAAGCCACATAGTTTTGGTGTGCAGCTTGGGCACCAAATTTTGTTTTCATTATCACATATTGCAAGATGAATGTGGCAGTAAACAAGTGGCTGAAAAGACACTTTTTATTTTCTATTTTGAGGCAGGCCAATAATGCCCTGCGTTGGTTCCTTGCATGGGACCAAATTTCACCTCCTTGCTCTCATAAGTTTATGCTTCCATATGTTGTTGATGGAATACTGTTCAGAGGAAGAACTGTTTTAAAGGAGGGAAGTAAACTGAAGATTCCCATTGGGAGTGTGACTCTCCCTACTTTACATGTCGTATGTTTTTGGAGGAGAAATGGGTAGCCCATGATTGCCAAGCTTCATCTCTTTCATTCATGTGGGAGGAGCTATTTGGAGAGTTGAATTTTTGGAGGAGGCACTTCATGGTTTTTATGTTGATGGGGTAGCTTGGGTCTCTTTTGAAGACCATTTAATTTCAGCCATATATCAGTAGCAACCCCATATGTATTATGTGGAGGAAGAGACTCATTGAGTGGATGTACCCTTTGGGAAAGAAGACCATCCATTCTTTTTGAAGCACATGCTCCAAGGGGGAGTATGGAAGAAGATATGGTAACCATGTTCAGCCATGCTTTTTTCCATGAGGTGAACCATATGATTGTTTGGATGCCATATGTTGATGGAATCCAACTCATCACATATGAGATGAATTGGGCCATCTTGTTTTGCAGCGTTGGAGGAGAGGTCCTTGGAGATCTAGACTTCATCTTGCCTCTTGAAGAAAACACTAATGCAGCCCAACTTCAGATTTCACTCCACATTCATCATATGTGGGGAAGAGGGCAATGTGGGGTAGGCTATGAAGCTTACCAAGTTCAGAAATTCAGCCCACTTATTTCTCATGAGCACAAGGTGGAGGAGTATTTTCAGGAGTTTCCTAGTTGGAGGGTGACTCATTTTGCTTGGTTGATTTCTTAAGGATGGAGGATTTACATGAGGATATTTCAGATTCCATGCCTTCAGTAGAATACTTTTTGCATTTCATCCTTTCTCTTGCTTGAGGACAAGCAAGTTTTGGGAGGGGAGGACTGTAATGTTCCAAATTTTGTAATAAAGTATTTGGAACATTAATTTTTCTTTTATTTTAATAAAAATAATAAAATGGGTGAGGGAACCCATAGTATCAAATTAATAACACTCCTAAGGTGTAAAAGTCACTTAAGTGGCTTAAGATAGCAGCCCCAAGTGTGAAAAGGGCCAAAAGCAAGTGAGCTAGATTATGGTTGACCAAAGTCAACAATGTACCCTAAGAGGGGAAGCTTGCACAAGAAGATTGCGTAGTTGGAGTGGAGGGAAATTTTAAATGAGAGGAAACCCTAATGTGAGTGGGGTCCATGCATAAATTTCATAAAATATGAAGGAGAGCCATTCTCGGAGCAATTTTGGAGAATAGAATTCGAAGTTGAAGCTCCCTTCAACTTGTTGCTGTTTAGCACAAGAGGGATTCCTGTTTAGGAATGCCCTTCTCTTCCATGGGATGCCATGGAGACATTTTTATTCATCTTCCTCACACCATGGCTTAAGGCCAAATCATTAATCTACAGCTATTGCATTATTCTTGCAGCAAGAGAACGCTGGAGTTGCTGGTGTTGTAGTGAGGGACCTTCATCATCTCACTTCTAGAGTTGGTTTGTAGAGGGGAAACTCATTCCTTCTCTAGGAAATCAGCAAAGGAGATTTTTGGAGCTCATATTATAGATTTTGCATCAGGCCATATGTATTTCTCTCATGCCTAGCACAGTCCCATCTTCTTACAACGTTATTCTCAGAGAGGGTTTGCATGTGGTGCTCATTTTGTGCACTAGTGAGTGCAATCTTCAATGAGGGGATCAACCCTTCATTTGGAGATAATTGGAGGAGGTTTCATTGTTATTGAAACATATATTTCCTTCTCTTATGTTGTATTATATTTGAGTTGCAGCAGCTACACTGCAACTTCGACATTTTCTACTTTTATGTATTTTAGCCAATCCCTTGGAGGATTGATGTAATAATGTTTTCTGGGGTTGAGATCTTACTCCCCCATATTTATTTGGGCTCTTATTGCTGTATCATCATATTTATATCAGACTTCAGTCATTTCCCCTAGAGACTACGCAGTATAAAGTAGCTAGATCAAGTAGCAGTGTATTTCCTTCATTGCATGTATAGCTTCCTTTGAGGCTGATTTGCACTCACCTTGAGAGGTCTTTTCCTCAAGGATTTTGTATAACATTTTCTGCTAGACTTTATATATCATATTTTTACTCTTCTTTCATTATACGATGCATTCTTCACTGCTATTCATATTGGAGATTTAATACTGCTGAAGGGTTCCTCATTGAGCATTATTTCAGTATACTTGTTGGTGGGAAATCTGAATAACCTGCTTAGGGTTATTTCTTTGAGCTTATATTCTGCAGGGAGTTTGTACCATACATATTCTAAGGCACATCATCATTGGATTTCCTTATTCTCACAATGTCTTCCTTATACAGTGTCCTCATGGGTAGCTGTTGCAGAAATTCCTTGAAGGAAATTATTAGCCTTCAACAAGTTCTATTGGCAGAGTCTGCTAGTGGGCTAGGTAGCCTCTGGATCTCATTCTTCCTTGTGAAGATGACATATCCAGTAAATTCACCTGCAGTCAATCTCTAAATTTTTTTTTTTGTTTTGATTGTTAATACTCCCGGAGGTAGAAAATAGGAATATCTCAAGATATTCCCGGCATTGCAGAAATTTCCCCATTTGGGATATTACACCAATGGCCTCCTCAAGGTAGGAGTGATGAAGAAAATGGGGAATCTCATTCCCAATGAGTGACTCCCACTCCCATTCTATCATCCAAATGAAATGAACCATTCTAGGTAGATCATCAAAGAAATCATCAACCCCCGATTTATGCAATGTATTGGGGCTGCATGGAGAGATCATATTTTTCCATCCAAGTTGTTTCTCTCTCCATTTATGGTAAGTATGGGGTTGTTGCTGATCTTGGGCTGAAATGAATTGGCCTCTAATAATGGCCCAAGCTACCCCACCAAAAAAATAAGCCATGAAGTGCCTCCTCCAAAAACTCAAACTCTCCAGATGGCTCTTTCCACATGGAGAAAAGAGATGTAGTTTGGCAATCATGGGCTTCCCATTGCTACTCCTGAAACATGCATCATGTAAATTAGGGAGAATCACACTCCCAATGGGCATCTTTAGCCTTTGTGCTACTCTCCCAACAAAGCTTCCAATAACATGAGAACATCTCCAAAATATGGAAGAAAAACCAATGAAAACAAGCTACCACATGACAACCGGGAGGTGGGTCATAGTTCCTCACATGGAACCAGCGCAGTGCATCCCTTGCCTGCATCAAAAAAATTAATAAAAAGTGCTCTCCAAGCCACTTTTTTTCTACAACAATCATTCTATAATATATAAGCATGAAAGCACAATGTGGTGTCAATGGTTCACACCAAAAATCATGTGGCTTCCCCCACAAACCACCAATAAAATAGCCAATCTAAATGCTGCAAGTAACTTCAAGTACATCATCATATAATATGCAAGAAGGTATAATCCTCCTTGGTACAACATGCTACTCATATAAGGTAAATAAGGACAAAACATAATGTAAAATTGTACCTTCTCAACCATGTACTTTGGATCTTGAGCTGAAATGGCTCAACCGGAAATTCTCCCTCACCTCCAAAGAGTAGGGAAGTGGATGTGACATCCTCTCTATCACCATCCATGCTATTCATCTCTCCAAATTCTGATATATATCCTGTTGGATGCCCTCCCAAGTGAACTCCTCCATCAAAGAATGAAATGCACCAAAGTGCATGGAAAGAAAGTCCACATGTGTTGCATGTAGTAGCTTCCTCTTGAGCTTAGAAAATCTAGTCAAGAAGACTCTTCCATAAGAATAGATGACCTCTCCAACCACCATGTATCTATCATCTCCCTCTGGGTCATCAAGAATCATGCAAGCACCAAGATCCTTGGAGTACTCTACCAAGATTTGAGATCTCCAATATGGATCAATCCTCCTAAGAGACAACGCTAATGATCTGAAATGTGAAGCCCCCCACATGTTGTTGTCTAATCCTTTGACGTCCCCCATGCCAAATTCATCCTCCAAAGTGCTGCCATGCCCATCATGCAGCTTCTCATGCTCAAATAGAAGTGGTTATTTTTGGAAATGGGCCTCCCATGAGAAGCTACTATCCAAAAAGTACCTCTTGATCTTGGCCAATGTAAGCATGAGTGGCCTCCATCTACTCCAATGTATGGAGGATTTATTCCTCAAAGTAAGTACCCTCTGTTTCTGCAAATCCATGGAGCATCTTCCTTTCACCATGAATATTCCATCCTCCATCACTGCAGCAACTTCTGTCAGTGCAGTTTATGTAGTGAGAGAAGGTAATGTTGAAAATGGGAGAATGTCTCCCTCCTCCTTGAGTCTATCCAAAAATCTCTGCATTGTACTAGACTCCTCCAAAGTCTTTACCTCTATGGAATCTAAGAGTGTTGAACCAAATGGCAAGATGTATCTTACCAATTCCTGATCTGGTGGCCTCTTGGGTGGAATGCCTCCATGTAATGAGACATCAATGTCAAGAGTAGACTGTGCATATGGATGGGCAACTTTTCCATTGCCCTCACAACGAAAATCAGTCTGCCTATTTTTTGCATTAGCTCTTTGAAATAGATAGGGGTGTGTGCTCCTCATCAAGTGATGCTGACCTCCCTCCCTACCTTATCCTTCCATCTGCAATGTCTCACAATCATGCTACTCATTGATTGTGCTTTGTCCTCCATATGCTAGATCTTGGGGAATTTCTTGCAATGATACAAGAATTCCTCCTGTTGGAGCATGTGCTCCTCCTTCCTCTACATGAGGGACTAGATATGCTCTAGATGTGACAACGTTGTTTCCCCCATCCTTCTCTTCCTCTTCAATATGAATGGGAGTCACCTGCTCAATAAGAAGATCCTCTTTTGAAAAAGGAACTGTCATGTTGTCTTTTCCAAAGATATGAGATAGAGATCTTGCCTCTAGCAAGGTGTTATGAAAGATGTGAGGTTGTCCAAAATTTTTCTGAAGTGGATTTGAGTTTATAGGTTCTTCCAACACATGCAAAGGGTTTGTTGGTTTTGGTTTGTTTAGTTCCACCAATGATGTTTCAGAATGTTTTCCATCAAACCTTTCCACTAATCTCTTAGTGAACCTTTCATAAGAAGAAGCATTTTCATTTATTAATGAAAATGACTCAAATATCCACCAAGCATAGGCCTTACCTTCAAAATGCAACGATGCAACTTTGATGGCTTCATCTTCAGAAACTTGATGCTGCTACAAATAGGTGTGTAGCTTCTCCACCCAAGCTTTGGTTGAACATGTTGTTGATCCATCAAAAGTAGATAGAGAAAATCTATCCATGTCATGCTACTTTCTCTTCTCCACCTTGATCTTGAAAAACACTTGGAAGGTGATATGATCTCTAAACTTCTCAGTTTGAGATTCATACTCTTGCAGAAAATTACTAAGAGTTTCCCTCCTTGGAATTTTCTCTTCTTTCAACTCTCTCATGGTAGATCTGGGCATTTCACTACGTTGTGCTTAATAGGGTGTAGCTACATGCTCACACCTATCATGTGAAAATCTATATTTGTCTCTAGATCCAAACTCCTCTGGAGATTCCATCTCCCTTCCCATTTTCTTGAGATCTTATTTAATGCTTTGTATAGATTTAGGAAGAAGCTTTGAGAGCCTCTTTTCCTTCCTTCCTCCACATAATGGAGTCTTATCTTTGTATTTTCTGTACATCTCTCCTTCTCCTTCTTCTCTTGATAGCATAATGGCTGAGATCCACAGGATGAGCCAAGATTATGCTTTGATACCACTATAATATCCCAAAATGGGGATGAAACAATAGATGAACACAAAACTGGAAATAGCAGTGTAAAATCAACTCATTAACATTGGAGACCAATATGGATACATATCAGCATGTATTATATTAGAAAATCAATACAAAATAGTGAGGCATGAATCATATACATTGAGGGAACAAGCCTCCCGTAAGCAATCACTCCTAAAACTGAATTGCTACTATAATACAAAATGTCGAAAGACTGCTACTGTGCAGTTATAAACACACTGCTACAAAAAAATAATGTAAAAAATATGTAGGGTTGTTATAGGCCTCAAACGATATTCCCAATACAGATCTAGGCTCAATACAAACTCCTACAAAGAACCCAGGAAGGGGTTTCAGAGATACACCCTGTACAAGATGGGATCTAAAGCCCAATGGCTGAATATTCACTACAAACTGAAGAAAAATACTGTAGAAGGCTGAAATATAATATATCTGATGTATATCCCCTCAAAGGTCTCCTCCCATGAAAGGATGAACCCCTCAATCACAAGAAAACACTGCAAAGAAAACCACAAGATCTTCTACGGAAGCTTCCCTCCAAAATAACGCAATTCCTAGCTAGAACAATGCTAGAAATGATGGGAAATTTATGGCTTGATGCAAAATATTAGAAATATGCTCAAGAACTCTCCAAACAGATCTCCCAAGAGAAGGAAACCTTCCTCCTATGAGAAACTAGCTCATAAAGTGGGATTCTAACCCCTCCACTGCTGCACCCTGCAACACAACACAATAACCTGTAGAAATTGTGTTGATGAAGAAAGTTGTAGCTTGGCCTAAAAAAATGATTGTGGAAATGAATAAAATACTCTTCCAAGAGGCCTCTCAAGGAAAGAGATGGGATTCCCGCTCGGGAACACCCGGTGCTAAACAACACAGCAACCATGCTAAAAAGCAAGAGGAAGCAATACGCTAAGAAGACCAATGTCCTCTTCCTTAAATAGGAAATGAGCTTTCTTGCCCTTGGCCCCACTCAATTAGGTCATTTCCTTCATGATATCCATCTCCCTCCAAAACTGTGTTATTCCTCAATTAACCTCCACTCCTCCTTAACAACAGTGTTAACTTGGTCAAAGTTGACTGAATCAACATGATATAATCCTTGTTAATACTTGGAGGTGCTTTATTAAGCTGCTAAAAGGGTTTCCTTTCACACTTAAATTTTTTTTATTGCTTCTTAGGAGACTGATGGGCCTTCCTACCCATTTATGCACCTACCTAGTGATAAAACAACTATAGTATTCCATTTAGCTTGAAGGCTAAATTTTTGGAATATTACATATGGAGGGAAGTTTGGCAAAAGATTTCTACAGTTAGGGATTACGTCAAGATCCTTTCAGACTGTGAGAAAGGTATAATTAAAATTGAAAATTTTGAATAAAAGAGTACAGCCACAACGCTTGATGAAAGACTAAAAGATATTGATTCACCCATCAATCTTATCAGCACCTTAGAGGATGAAACTTTTGGAGAACTAGGTATACCTCCTAGGGACCAGTGTGTTTTCTCCCTCTACATGTTACAATAAAATCGGGTTGCCATGAAAATGATGTGGGAAGAATTTGAGAAATATGCCAAGGAAATAAATGACTTCAAGACTAACTAGAATTATCTTGGTGGGTTTGGCATACCTTCGTTCTAGGGAGAGGATAATTGGGTAGTATCCCAGGAGAAATTTTTTGATGAGCTTAAGAATATAGAACTAGAACTCATATGTTTGGCTATACAAGGTGAAGAATTAGTTTCATCATCCACAATTATAAATGGTCTCTGCAAATATTTTACCATTTTGGCTGGGATTAACAAAATAATACAGAATCTCCCTACATCTCGATATAAGATCAGATCTCGAATGGTGGTGATAATCACAAAATATAAGAATGTACCTTGGGTATGAACTTCATATTGGGATAAAATGGCTAAAATGAGGAATCACTTAAAATGAAATCTCATTATAGAATAGGTTTCTTCAACATCACAAGTTGTTCAGCTAGTGTATGTGATGCAATATGTAACAGAGAAGACGGAAGACTGGGGAAAAATCCCTCTGATTACCATGTAAGCACCAGTAGTTAGGATGTGTGGAGCACACACTTTCTCCCTTACAGGTGCAATGAAGAATGTCAAATATTCCAAGCTGCGGAGAGGCCACAACATCTAGTCATTTTATTTTAAAGTTATCTTATTTTAATTTTAAATTCGAAATTGTTACATTTGAGATATTTATCCAGACAGTTATTATTCATAATATTATTTAAAATCTTATTTCCCATAAAGGGGGGGTTGTTGATAGAAGTGATAATTTTCAATTTTGGGAGAACCTATTGTACCTGATACACAACTTATTATCATATCTCTGAAAGTTGTTCATTATGTTCTGGAGAAATCTCATTTTTTTCATTTATTTATGTTTGTTTAACAATCATTGAAAATAAATTTGGGGCTTTCCCTCATTTAGAAATTATTACATTTAGTCTTGATTATTTGGTATATATTAACAATCTAAAGGATTGAATGGTGAATGTTTGATTGTTGTTATTTTGAAAGCTTGTCTTTAGACTTAACAATGATCTTCATTCTTCATTAACGATTGTCACAGTGTTATGTTGTAATCTGTTATACTCAATATCACTTGCATTTTAGAAATATATAATTTTTCTCATCTCTTTATATATTTTTAGTTTTAATATTTATTTTTGAATATGGTCATATGCAAAGGTCTGAAATGAAAGAATTGATAACACTTATACCTGTTGCAAGGATGTCTTATTATTATTGAAATGATTTGTATCTTGTATCTTGTATCTTTATGTTTTTTATTTTCTTTCATTTTTCTTTCTTTAAATTTCTTATTACTCAATTTTAAATCAATGTGTTGAGGTTTTTATTTCTCATCCATGTAGGTTGTAACCCTGTACATAAATTATTTGCAAAAAAACTCTTAAAACATAAAATAAAACAATAGAAAGAGCATAAAACATAAAACATATATACACAAATATTTTCCATGGATCCCAAAACCAGGATTGTCAGCTTGATTTTTCATTATATTCCTTTCAATGTTACAACACAAATATATGCATACCAAATAATTCATAAACCCCAATCCATTAACCCTAGATTACAAAATAAAATTAGTTCCCTTGACTGGATCTACAAAATGCCATGGGAAGAAAACCATCATGCCCAAAACCATGTGCAAACCCATCAACAAAAACATAGGCAGGTTCGCCCACCTAATATAGGGTCCAAAAAAAATTCCTGGGGCATTGGCTTGGGCCCCCTTGCAAGGGGGCTACCACCCCCCTCTTACCCCTTGCTTCTCGCCTGCATCTAGTCGTGGAAAGAATATAACAAACACCCAACATTCTCCCACTTCTTCTTTTCTTTTCATGGGGGGCACAAGAGAGCTTAGCCATTGGTCCAACACTACAATGCCCATTTTTTATCTACACCAAGAGAACTTCTCAGTGCTCACAAAATTCATCAATGCATCTGCAAAATTCTTCAAAGTGTCCACCTTTACCAACAACACCTTTTTGTTCTCATCCATATCTCTCACAAAGTGATAATGAACATTAATGTGCTTTGTCTTTGAATTATAAGTAGGGTTCTTAGCCAAGAGAATTTAAATTTTGCTATCACAGTAAATCATTATAGCTCACTGCACCAACCCCATACTTGAACACAATCTTTGCAACCAAACTACTTCCTTGCTTGCATGAGTGTTTTCCATGTATTCTGCCTCTGTAGTTGAAATAGCCACTACAGACTTTCTTTTACTCATCCAACTGACTGCACCTCCAAATATGCTAAAGACATACCCACTTGTAGATCTTCTTTGATGAAAATCTCCATCCCAGTCTGCATCAACAAAGCCACAAATATCCAAAACTCTATCCAATATTTCTCTTCCCTGGTAGTACAAGCCATAATCACTCGTGCCATGCAAATATCTAAAAACCCGCTTCACTGTTGTCCAATTCTCCTTCCCTAGTTTTGACATAAACCTACTCAATACTCCCACTACATGTGTAATTTATGGTCTACTACATACCATTGCATACATCAAACTACCCACTGCACTTGCATATCGAACACGAGACATGTTCTCTTCCTCTTCTTGTGTCTTGGGACACTGTTTAGAAGATAACTTTACACCTACAGGAATAGGAACCTTCACTAGTTTACTACCCTGCATATTGAACATTTACAATATTTTCTCGACATACTTCCTCTGGGTTAACCATAGATTCCTCATTACTCGATCTTTTTTAATTTCCATGCCCAAAATATAGTTTGTAGCACCAAGATCCTTCATGTCGAATTTAGAGAACAATTGGGTCTTCAAATTTCTTTATCATTTCCAACCAGCAACATATCATCCACATACAAGACCAAATAAATAACACAGTCACCAATTAATTTAAAATACACATAGTGATCCTCTTTTCTTATGGTGAAGCCAAGTCCTCGTATATATGTATCAAATTTCTGATACCACATCCTTGGTGATTGTTTTAACCTGCTGTTGGGTACAAAATATGCATACTTTTCTCTTCTATTTTCACCCACTCTTTTATATTTTTGTATCATTAATTGTTATAAACACACGAGGTAAACCCCTTTTCACTGTCTTATATGGAATTTTTTATTAGTGAAGTAATGGTCATGGAGATTTTACCTACGCGAGTATTAATTCTGTTATTTCTGCAGATCTGGCAGTAAAAAGGTCACATCTGCAAGGTTAAAAAAGCAACATTGAATTCTCAGCGTTATTTCAATATGTTGTAATAGCACAATAGATCCAAACCTACCCAAAATATATTTTAGACCTTTCTTGGTTTTCTCTCAGCAACTAGTTTGGTCATTGTAACAATTGTATATTTGTAGATATTAGTTGTCAGATGGGGAAGACGGGGGTTTCTGGAACAATTGTATAAGAAGGGTCTCAAGCCTGTGAATCGGGGGTTGGCGTGAAAGAGACAAATTTTGTAACAGAAGAACTTTTAATTAATTAAATGCAAGTTATTTTGTTGTTCCATATTTAAGCTGTGATTTTACCGCAACCCTGGTTAGAGAGTTGGGCCCACTCCTATGATCAGGTGCTGCGTTATTTCCTTTTGTTACTTTTGCACTTCTATTTGATTATTCTAAGTGTTGTTCTGGTATATTTCTTCAATTGATGTGAATTCTTTTATAATTCTACAATGTATCTTTAATTGTTGTTACAGTAGTTTTGGTTGTTTTAATTGTTGAATCTATGATCAATATCGAATTGTGCCATTGCTCCTGCATATACCTTGCGTGTTACCTTGAAATAATGTACGCACTTGGATTGATAAATTAATGTGTAAAAGGGTGGAATAGTTCATCCACACTCACACACCAAAATTTTTGCGGTGCTTCCGGGGAAGGCTAACAAGGTGCAAGAACACGATCTGTAATTGATCCAAGGATCAATATCTTGTCTTAGGGAGGGAATTTCTTACCCTTCTCTAAGTCCTAAGTGTAGTGTTCTATTTTTAGGCTTTTCAATTGTTTTTTTTTAGAATCAATCTCTCGTCTTAGGGAGGGAATTTGTTGCCCTGCTCTAAGTCCTAAACGTAGTATTTCTCTTTCTCGCTTTTTGATTATTTTCCTAGGGGAAATTTCTCATCCTAGGGAGGGTATTTGATTACCCTACGTCAGGTCCTAAACTTTGAATTTCTTAGTTTGTTTAGTTTTCTTCTTGAATCCAATCTATCGTCCTAGGGAGGAAACTATTTGTCCTGCTCTAGGTCCTGAGAACTTATGTTATTTTAATGATTTATTCCTACCAATTGCATGAAAAA
Source organism: Pinus albicaulis (assembly GCA_034641835.2). Lineage (NCBI taxonomy): Eukaryota > Viridiplantae > Streptophyta > Pinopsida > Pinales > Pinaceae > Pinus > Pinus albicaulis. Next base: position 627,438,122 of record CM076580.1, on the reverse strand, counting down.
AGATTCGAATAAGAGGGGCAGAGGAAGACCCCTAAATAAATTAAGGGATCTGGGAAGGAATACATATATCCAGGAGATCATCGCAAAGGCTGAATCAAAAGCATCTTCTCGAGCTGCTGTCAAGGTAAGGGTTCAAACGAAGATCAGGATGCAGATATTTTGACGAAGGCGCTCACCAGGAGAAAATTCAAATACCATAGAGACAGGATCAGGGTGAAGGATAATCCCTTTCATTTTGAGAGGGAGTGTTGATATTCAACAAGATGATGATCCTAGTGAAAATTAAGTACCTACACTAGGTGGGGCCCGTAGGCTATTTTTAGGTGTATGTCTATTTTTAGAATGGCGAGAAAATTATATTTATAGCAGGAGTCTATTTATAGATGGTTCATAAAATTATATTTATGGATTGAGTTATATTTTTGGAATGCATGTGTGAAGACTGTTCATAGATCGCATGTCTAAAAATATAATGCATGTCGATTATTATTATCTCTTAATAATAATTAGACAATAATAATAATATATTCTCTTGAAGCACTTGATTTCAATTAAATGATGTGGCAAACTAGTTGACTACAGGAATTACAAGTTCTAAGGATAGTTGGTGGGATATGCAAGTGTACTCTGTTGTAACTGTGATACAAAGTTGTAACAGAGTTGGATGTGTAGTTATGTGAGTTGTAAAGTAGTTTAACTCAGTTAAGTGAGTTAAACTCAGTTGTGCTAGTTGTAACTAGTTGTAACTAAAGATACACTAGTGAGAGATCAGTGAATTAAATATTAAATTAATTCACATGGAGTGATCTCACGTGCAACTGAAGATTTACTATTGTTAACTACATGCATGCCAGATCCAGTGGAGACCCAGTTGAGAGATAGGTGAAAGGGACAGTTTGAATATCAGTTGTGACATTAGTGGGTGCACACTTGCAACCAAACACACATTGGAGATGCCAATGAGGATTGCGAAGTCAAGGAAAGGGAATATTGAATTCATTCAGGGATTGTGATCAACAGGGATTGTACAGTGGAGGCAGGTTGTCAGGAGGTAGTAAATTGGTGCATGATTATTCCAATTTTCGTATGACAGTGTGAGATGATTGTATATTGTACTGAGAGCTCTTGGATTAGAGTTTTTTATGAGATTGTTTCATGATCTATTATATATACATAATATATGATAGTGGGGTTTTTAGCTTTATTCTTTCCCGGTAAAAGCATCTGTGTTATGTGTGATTGATATTTCTTCATGTGTTTGCAATTGGCGATTTGCGCAAAGATTTAATTAAAAGGATTCTATATTTAATAGTTGCATATAATTGTTAGATCAGGAGAACCCAGGCAATACATAATTTTATTAAAATTTCTAAATCCTGAAATATTGACCCTGAGTAAACAGAGCCCTCAAGCAGAGTTCAACTTTTTAGGAGAATTACAAAATATCTTTGTTAAAATACCCCTACTCCAAGCTATGAGGGATGTACCTATATATGCAAAAACTCTCAAAGAATACTGATCTAAGAAACTTGGGAAGAAATCAAGGGATCCGTTAACCATCCACATGATGGGCAGATTATTTGACATCATCTTGGGAAAAACCATGCTTGTAAAATATGGAGACCCAGTGAACCCAATTCTAATGGTACAAATTAATGGGGTTGAAATCTCAAATGTACTCATATATTTGGGTGCTGCTATAAATATCGTTACCTCTGAAACAGTGAATGCATTAGGTCTTAGAAACATTAAGAAAACCCCTACTGTCTTGGAATTGGAAAATAGGTCTACAATTAAACTAGTAGGGAAGTTGGGAGACGTTACTATTTCGGTGGAATCATGGCACTATCTCGTGGACCTCCTTGTATTACATACACGATCCCTAGATGGTGGTCATCCCTTGATTCTAGGAATACCTTAGCTCACAACTGTGGATGCCTGTATCGGGTGTCGATCTGGACATATGATTATATCAAACATGATGGTTACAAAGAACCTCACTCTCTATCCTCCTGCGGAACCGAGCCCATCGAGCCCATCAAAGAACTTAGTAGCCAAGCACAAAACTCTACTAATGGAAGAATCTGAACCTGAAAATGAAGAAATTAGACTGATCCTTACCATTGGGCAGGCCCTTCAATTCAAAACAGAAAATGAGGACGATACCATAACACTTTTATTAATGATCCCTGTTATGTCTTTGATTCAACCCATAAAATTTTAGAGTCTGCCATGAGCTATGAAACGCAGTAAAATATTGAACCAGAAGATGAAATTGAAGATATCAATGCAAATTCATCCCATGATAGTATTCCAATTTAAATAGAGCCACGAAAGACACTCAACATCAACTCGAATCTGTCATAATCCTAGACAAAACAGCTTGTGAAAGTCCTTCAAAACCATCAGGAATCTTCACCTAGGATTATAATAACATGAAGGGGATTCCTACTATTTTATGTAATCATCATATTTTCATTAAGAAATATTTTCGTCCTATGAGGCAACCCCAATGAAGAATGAATCCTACTCTAAAAAAAATTGCCAAGGACGAACTTCAGAAATTGTTGGACGTAGGTTTTATTTACCCCATCTCGGACAACCAATGGGTGTCTCTACTAGTTATTGTTCCCAAAAATAATGGTAATTTGTGGATTTGCGTGGAATATAAGGAACTAAACAAGGCAACTCAAAAAGACCATTTCCCCTTGCCATTCATTGACCAAGTCCTGGACACCCTGGCTGGGAAGAATTTTTTCTCCATCCTAGATGGGTTTAGCGAGTATAATCAGATCTAGATAGCCTATAAAGACCAAGATAAAAAAACCTTTACATGCCCATGGGGGACCTTTGCATACAAATTTCTCCCATTTATTTTGTGTAATGCGCCTCCAACATTTCAGAGGGCAATCCTGGGAGTTTTTTCTGATTTAGTTGATGACAATGTTGAAATCTATATGGATGATTTTACTCCATATGGGAATTCATTTGTAGAATGATTGGAAAATTTGTAAAAAGTACTCGAAAGATGTAAACAGACCCATGTTTCTCTCAATACAGTTAAATGTCACGCGATGAGGGAAGAAGGAATAGTATTGGGACATTTTCTCTCAGCTATTGGAGTTCGAGTTAATCTGGCCAAGGTAGAGGTAATAATGCACTTTCACGTAACTAAGACACCCACATAGGTATGTAGTTTTATTGGTTTCATTGGTTATTATAGATGTTTCATAGAAAATTTTTCTAAAATAGCACATCCACTTTTTCAATTGCTAACAAAAGATGCAGAATTTTTTTGGACAGAGGACTGTGAAGTATCTTTTGTGAAGATCAAGGGACTGGTTTGTGAATCTCCGATCCTTCGAGAAATTGATTGAAAACTACCATTTCATATACATTTTGATGCCTCTCAGATAGCAATAGGAGTAGTTTTAGGATAGCAGGTAGAAAAGACACCATATGCAATTTACTACGTCAGCAAAAATTTAACTCCTACTGAGTTAAATTACACAGTGACTGAAAAATAATTCTTGGTTGTCATCTATGTTATCAACAAGTTCCAACACTATATCACTGGGTATCCTACTTTCATACATAATGATCATGCAACAATAAGGTATTTTATGAATAAACCTATCACTCCCGGTCGCATTACAAGATGGTTGCTATTTCTTCAAGAATTTGATATCACAATAGTAGATAAACTGGGAAAAGATAACGTAGTTTCTGATTTTCTGTCTAGAATGGATAATAATGATGAAGGAACAACCATAAATATAGTTTTTAGGATGAGAATATTTTTTCAATTTCTACTAATCCTCCATGGTATGTAGATATTGCTAACTATCTTGCTACAGGGAAGGTGCCCCGTCATTTTTCATATAAGGAACAATGGAAAATTATTCAACATAGTGTACGATATTCCTGGATGGAAAGATACCTTTTTCATATAGGAGCTGATAAGTAGGTTCGGCGCTGTGTATCTGAGGATGATATCTATGAAGTGTTAAAGGCTTCCCATGATGGCCCCTGTGGAGGGCAGTTTGTAGACAAAAGAACAAGCCATAAGGTGTTACAGATGGGATGTTACTCACCTTCTATCTTTCAGGATGGAAAAAATTATGTCTGGAGGTGTGATAGTTGCCAGCACATGGGGCAGCCCGGTCGATCCAATGAAATGCCTTTGTAGCCCTAGGTAGTCCTCGAACCTTTTAAGAAGTGGGCTATTGATTTTTTTGGGCCCTTTAACCCACCTTCCCAGCAAAAGTTTCAAATTTTGGTCTACACTGACCATGTGAATAAGTGGGTAGAATTCAAGGTCGTTGTGAAAGCAATAGAACAAGTGGTTTCAGATTTTCTATTTGAAGATATTTTTTCTTGTTATAGTACATGTAATATTCCAAAATGGAAATAGCAGCAATATAGCTCATAAAATGAAAGCAACAGCAAGTATTTAACACATAAATCATGAGACCAATATAGAGCCATATTACTGATCATATATGCAGCAAATAAGTACAAAAAAATGAGTCACAAACCATAGAATGTGATCACACAAGCCTCCAATACATATACACTCTCAAAAGTGAGATGATGTTGCAATAAAAAATGCTGGAGAGCTACTACAGCACAGTAATATTATGCATAGATATAGCTGGAGATAATACAATGATGTAAAAATACTGATATAGGCCCCAATATAATCTAAACATACAAATCCGGGCACTAGATCAACTTTCCAAGACAACCCAAGAGGGTTTCCAGAAAATTCACACAATGTGCCAATGTAAGCTGCAGCCCTAGGGCTGAAGATCTGTTGCAACCACTGAAATGAGAATATATGGATGAAGCTGATGTAGAGAACTACAAATCTGCTCCAACAGATCCTTTGGATGAAAGAATGGCTCCTCCACTAAAGAAATCACCTCTCAAAACAACCACTGCAACTACCCTTGCAACTCCTCCCTAAAATAACGCAGATATGGAATGAAATTGCGTTGTAGGGAATAAATTCTCCTTGTCCTGGTGCCAAATGGATCAATAAATCCAAAGGGGATTCTTTACAGGCATCCCAATGGATGGAAACCTTCCTCCACTGAAAAAATAGCTCTAAAGACACCTGATCTAATTCTCCACTGCTACACCCTACAGCACAGCACAATATCCTACAGAAACTGTGCTGACAAAGAAAGTTGTAGATTGGCCTAAAAACCTGAATGTGGAAATGAATTGCAATGCTCTTCCAAGATGCCTCTCAAGGAAAGAGGTGGGATTCCCGCTAGGGAACACCCCATGCTAAATAGCATAGCAATCTCAACTAAATAGTTGAAGAATGCAAGAAATCTAAACATACCACATACAAAATAATAATCCAAAACATAACCCGATATGTCTGCCATCCTCTTCCTTATATATATTATGAGCTTCCTTTCCCTTGGCCCCACTCAATTAGGTCATTTCCTCCATGCAATCCATCTCCCTCCAAAACTGTGTTATTCCTCATTTAATATCCATTCCTCCATAATAGCATTGTTTACTTGGTCAAAGTTGACTTGTTCAACATGATCCAACCCCTGTTCATACTCAAAGGTGCTTTATTTAGCTGCTTATAAGGTCTCCTTTCACACTTGAAGTGTTTTTATTACTGCTAAGGAAATCTATGGGCCTCCCCACCCATTTATTCACCTACCTAGTGACAAAATGATCTATAATATTCCATTTATCTTAGAGCTAAATTTTAGGAATATTACAGTCCTCCCCCCCAAAATGTTGATTCTCCTCAAGAAATTGTAAAGGTGGAGCAAAATTCCTCCCCTCCTTCTCTTGTGGCCTCCTCATCAATATTCCCCACCACTGCTGCTAAGTCCCTATATTAATAGTATAGCCCCTTATTATGTTAGTGTAGCCCCCCTTATTGTTATTATTGTACCCCTGTAACCCCCATATTGTTATTATTGTGCCCTTAAATTATTATTGTTAGGTCGGCTAGGATTACATTGGGGCCCACTAGGATTACATTATGGCCCCATGGACTCCTATATATAGAAAGGAGGTTTTGTAAATTGTATCATCCAAGAATTGTTCATTTATGTAATGTATTGGAGGTTGCACCCTCAAAGTGGCTCATTTCTAAGGTGTTGATATCTCTTTTCTTCTCTTTTTGGAGCTGGTTACACAACATTTGGTATCAGAGCTTTGGATTCTAGGGTTTCGCTGCTCCAAACAGGTCATCGTGGCATTTTCGCTATAAATTTGTTTCTACGAAGTTTCAGAAGCTGAAATTTTTAGGGTGCGAAGCTGAAATCCTGAGGAAGATTTTCTAAAAATTTCAGAGCTTGGTTCATAATATTTTCGGAGATATCATATGTGGAAGTTAGGTCTTTTTTCAAGCTCCTAAACAGGCCATTGTGGCATTTTCGCTATAACGTTTTGTACACGAAGTTTCAGAAGCTGAAATTTTTAGGGTGCAAAGCTGAAATCCTGAGGCAGATTGTCTAAAAATTTCAGAGCTTGGTTCGCAATATTTTCGGAGATATGATCTGTGGAAGTTAGGTATGTTTTCAGGCTCCTAAAAAGGTCATCGTGGAATTTGCGCTATAAAAAAATTTCTACGAAGGTTCAGAATCTGAAATTCATATGGTGCGAAGTCGAAAATTTAACCGAGGAAATTCGTCAACAAAAAATTTCAGAGCTTGGTTCGCAACATTTTTGGAGATATGATCTGTGGAAGGTAGTGCTTTTTCAGGCTCCTGAATTTCATCTCAAAGAGGTGATCGTGGGAAAAGTTCAATAACTCTCTCTCTGGGAAGTGGATTTGAGTGTCGTTAAAGTGGTCATAAGTACACAGATTGTAGTTTCTTTGTTATCAATTTCAGAGACAAAGGACGAAACAGTGACACGTGTCAAGTCCTACAATTTCGCTCCACTGAACCAGTCCATAATTAGGTCATTGTGGGAGATTGGACACAACTTTGCCTTAGAGAATCCAAATTAGGTCAGACCTGTGGCATTTGAAAGAGAATTCAGAGGGCTACTTCAGTTCTGAATTTCAAATATTGAAGATCTACAATCACAGAGATAATGCAATTTCAATATTGAGCTCCTCAAAGAAAGTAAAAGCTGTGTATTTTTTTTTCCGAATTGCATAAGTCTTGTTTGAAGAATCAAGTTGAATTGATGGGTTCTATTATGCCTCCAAAAAATAATTCCATACCCATTAAGCCCTCAGAAAGCTATACTATGATGCATGAGGAGGAGGAATTGCAATATGAGATATCAAAATTACGGTACCAAGTGCAACAAATTTCGATCTTACGAAGAGCAATTGAAGATGAAATAGATGGTTTAAAAGCAGAAGTGGAGGATAAGTTTGATGGTTTGAAGGATCAAATAATAGCAAATATGGATGATAAATTAGTGGAAGATCACATCGAGCATCAACAACAAGTTCTCCAACTCTCAAAGGATAACCCAACTTTGGTGCAGAATCTAATGAAACAACAGGAAGATCAACATCACATCGAAATAAGTTATGAAGCAGTCATAGAAACAAGAAATCGACAAGTACGATCAATTTCAAAGTATCTCAGCAAGTGGAAGAACTTTCCTGTAGAATATTTCACATGGGAGGATGAGAATTTTATACAGAAGCATCAAGAAATAATCAAGCGTTGAGGACAACACTTGTTTGAAGGAGAGGGGCATGCTAAGTCCCTATATTAATAGTATAGCCCCTTATTATGTTAGTGTAGCCCCCCTTATTGTTATTATTGTACCCCTGTAACCCCCATATTGTTATTATTGTGCCCTTAAATTATTATTGTTAGGTCGGCTAGGATTACAATGTGGCCCACTAGGATTACATTATGGCCCCATGGACTCCTATATATAGAAAGGAGGTTTTGTAAATTGTATCATCCAAGAATTGTTCATTTATGTAATGTATTGGAGGTTGCCCCCTCAAAGTGGCTTATTTCTAAGGCTTTCATATCTTTTCTTCTCTTTTTGGAGCTGGTTACACAACAATAAATCTGCCCCCCAATGGTTCCTCCCAAGTATGCAAATCCAAATGGCTCACATCATGAGAAAGTGGAAGGTGTAAGTGGAAACCTTCTTGTTGTCCAATGGGCTCCTCAAGGTAGGAATGATGAAAAACATATGGGATCTCATTCCCAATGAGAGACTCCCATACCCATGCTATCATCCAAATGAAATGAGTCACTCTAGGTAGCTCATCAAAGAAATCCTTAACCCCCAGTTCATGCAATGTATTGGGGCTGTATGGAGAGATTATATTTTTCTACCCATGTTGTTTCTCTCTCAATTTATGGTATGTATGGGGTTGTTGTTGATCTTGGGCTGAAATATTATGGTCTCCAAGAATGTCCCAAGCTACCCCACCAATCAAAACATCCATGAAGTGCCTCTCCCAAGAACTCAAGTTCTCCAAATGGCTCCTCCCACATGAAGACAAGAGGTGTGGCATGGTAATCATGGTTTGCCCATTGTTTCTCCTGAATCATGCAACATATGAAGTATGGAGAATCATACTCCCAATGGGCACATCCAACTCTTGTGCCATCCTCCCAACAAAGCTTCCCATAAGAACAAGAACATCATCAATATATGGAAGCAAAAGTAAATAAAAACAAGTTGCCACATGACAACCGAGAGGTGGATCATAGTCCAACTTGTGGAACCAGCGTAGTGCATCCCCTTCCTGCCTCAAAACAAATTATAGCAAGTGCCTTTTTAGCCACATGTTTTCTACCACAATCATCCTACAATATGGTAACATAAAAGTAAAATTTGGTGCCAGTGGTGCACACAAAGAATCATGTGACATCTCCCACAAACCACCAATAGAATGGCCAATATCAATGCTACAAATGGCCTCAAGTACATCACAATAAAATATACAATAAGGAATGACCCTCCTTGGTACAATATGCTGGTCACAAAAAGTAAAGGATTGCAAATAATAATGCATAAATATACATCCTATACTATGTACCTTGGTCATTGAGCTGGAATGGCTCAACTGAAAGTTCTCCCTCACCCTACGTGAGTAGGGAAGTGGTTGTGTCAACCTCTCCATCATCATCTGGGCTATGCATCTCTCCATATGCTGATATACATCCTGTTGCATGCCCTCCCAAGTGAACTCCTCCATCAACGAATGATATGCATCCAAGTGCATGGAAAGAAAGCCCACAGGTGCTACATGTAACAACTTCTCCTTGAGCTTAGAAGCTCTAGTCAAGAAGACTCTACCATAAGGATAGATGACCCCATCATCCACCATGTATCTATCATCTCCCTCCGGGTAATCAAGAATCATGCAAGCATCAAGATCCTTGGAGTACTCTACCAAAAGTTGAGACCTCCAATATAGATCAATCCTCCTAAGAGATAATGCTAAAGATCTAAAATGTGAAGCTACCCACATGTTTTTGTATTTTCCTTTGGCATACCTCTTGCCAAATTCATCCTCCAAAGTGCTTCCATGCCCTTCACGCAGCTGCTCATGCTCAAGTATAAGTAGTTACCTCTGGAATTTGGCCTCCCATGAGAAGCTACAATCCAAAAAGAACCTCTTGATCTTGGTCAATGTAAGCATGAGTGGCCTCCATCTACTCCAATACATGGAGTATTCCTTCCTCTAGGGAAGTACCCTCTGTTCTCCAAATCCATGGAGTGGTCTCCTTGCATGATGGTGGTACCATCCTCCATCACTACAACAACTTCTGTCAGCGCAGAATATGTATTGAGAGTGGGTAATGCTGAAAATGGGAGGATGTCTCCCTCCTCCTTGAGTCTACCCAAGACTCTCAGTGCTATGTCAAGTCCTCCTAAGGTCTTCACCCCTTTGGAATCAATTAGTGGTGCAACCAATTGTGAAACATCTCTCATCATCTCCTAATCTGGTGGTCTCCTAGGTGGAATGCCTCCATACAATGAGACATCAATATCAAGAGTAGATTGCATATATGAATGGAGAAATTTTTTCTTGCCCTCACAGCAAAAATCAATCTGCCTCTTCTATGCATCCACCTTATGAAATAGATAGGGGTGTGTGCTCCTCATCATATGATGTTGGCCATCCTCCCTACCTTCTCCTTTCATCTGCAAGGTTTCACAATCTATCAATAATGGCACATGTTGTTCATGGATTGTGCCTTGATCTCCACATATGAGATCCTTTGGAACTCCTTGTGAACATACAAGGATTCCTCTTGTTGGAGCAAGGATTCCATCTCCCTCTGCATGAGGTGCTAGATATGCTCTAGGTCTGACAACGCTATTTTCTCCAGCTTCTCTTCCTCTTCAATATGAATGGGAAACTTTTCAATAAGAGGATCCTCTTTTGAAAAAGGAATCTCCATGCCCTCTTTTCCAGGAGTATGAGATATATATCTTGCCTCTAGCAAGGTATTATGCAATATGTTAGCCTCTTCAACAGTTTCCTGAAGTGGAGTTGGGTTTATAGGTCCTTCCAACCCATACAAAGATTTTTTTTTATTTGGTTTGTTTAGCTCCACCAAAGGTGTTTCAGAATGTTTTGTTGGAAATACTGAGAGGGCGGGGGGGGGGGTGGGGTGAATCAGTATTCCTTTCAATTAGAGCATTAGTTAATCTTCAATTATTATCACTTTTTTTTACAATGATAGCAGCAAACAAGAGGAACACAAATGCACACATTTTTAAGGTGGAAACCACTCCGAGACAAAAACCAACTAATGCTTTTCTAATAATTCTTTAATATTCAACTCCAATTGAAAATAAAGCTCCAACTTCCTAGAATCTATAAAAGCATTCTTCTCTAGCTCCCACTGGATGGATGCTCCAATGCCCGATATTCTTTAGTATTCAACTGAACAGATGCCCCAACACCCAATGAGTTACAACTCACCCTAGCACCACCCTACCACCCTATAGAAGAATAAAATAATAATGGACTCCCATACCAAGGAAAATGGTCCACTTTACAATGATATAGAATGATGTATAAGAAGAATATATACTATACCATAACCCCAACTTTGACACAACCACCTAATGATGAACCTAGACCTCCCAACACTGCCTCTTCAACCCTTGGTAGATAGACACTAGTACAATTTTTACAATAATTTATTTACAATAAATTAGTACAATGATACCTTTACAATGGTTGTATGCAGTTCTGCCCACTTGAAGACTTCATATGATGAACTTCTTGCTGCTGTTATGCACCTTGGTTGCTGCTCTTGTCATGCTACCCTCTGTTGCACCTTGCTTTTCTTTTCTACCATAGAAACTCTAGTCCTTTGCAACCCTTGACAACACATGATCTAGCTTTTTCTTGCCTTCTAGGAGCTCGATATTGAATCTGGTGTATCTGTGTTATTTCAAATCCTCAATATCTGATTTTTAGTCTTGTAGTATTCCTCTGAGTCATATTTCCAATTTTATAGGTCTGACCCAATTTGGATTCTTCAAGAGAGAGTTATACCCAATCTCTCACAATGCCCTAATTATGGACTTTTTCAGCAAAGCGAACTTGTATGACGTGCCACGTGTCGTAGTTTGTAGATTTCTGTGGTGAGAGTTTAGAGTTTCTGGTTTCAGAATCTCCACATTGAACATTTTTAGTGTCACTGTTTCTTGATTCGGCTCTAAAATTGATAAAGAAAAAGATACAGTCTTTGCACTATCTATTAATTTTTATGGAATTCCAATCCGATACTCAGAGAGAGAGTTATGACGATTTTACCAAGGTCACTTATTTGAGATGAATTTTAGGAGCCTTCAAAAACCCTGACTTCCACAGATCATATCTCAAAAAATATTGTGCATCTTGGTGTAAAAATTTTACAGTAGCTTCCTCAGGATTTCGGCTTCACCTCATAAAAATTTCAGCTTCTGAACCTTCATAGAAAAAAATGTAGAGCAAAAATTCCATGATGACCTATTTCAGATGGTGAAATCCCTTGCATAAGGAGGAAATGAGGATCACAATTTATATAAATGCTTAGGTTGAGAGGGGCTTCAACAAGTGAACATGGGAGGGATTTTAGGAGCGTAAAAGATATTAATTATGAATTTTCAATTAACCATGCCCCAACCCCATGGGGTTTTAGCCCACTAACTAGGGGTACAAACTTCAAACATGAATATCTCTCAAACCGTGAAGAATTACATCGCGTGCCATATATCAACAGAAAAATATTGACAAGTAGAAACCATCAAAAGCATTATTGACCCAGAATATGTTAATTTGGTAGGTAAAAATTCCCATGCAATATTGGGTTAGCCCCTGGTGCTGCTTAGGTTGACACCAATGACAACCGCTGATCAAAAATCTCCCCCTTTGGCATTGATGGCAACACAAGTACTCCCCCTGCAATCGTGACACCTCTTCCTACAACATTCTCTCCCCTTTTGACATCAATGGCAAAGGGTAACTCCCCTTGAAACACAACCATCCTGCGGACCTGTACACACTTCCACTCCCCCTAACACACAACCATCCTGCAGACCTGTAATCTACTTCCACTCCCCCTTTATATTCTGAAAAAGGAAAATATAATAAGAACTTGGGAGAATCCCAAGCTTCTGGCGAAGATATTCCAATGCTAGTGAATATTTGATGTGTGATTCTTTTGGTGATGCTTGGAATCTTGCTACTTGTCCAACTACTTGCATAACATCTAGTTGGGATGTTGTTACATATCGAAGACTACTAATCATAGATCTGTACAACCTTTGATCCACATCCTTAGATGAGTCGTCTATGCTCAATTTGCAACCTGTTACCATTGGAGTAAGGATGGGTTTGCAATCTTCCATTTTAAATTTCTTGAGCATTTCCTTGATGTACTTGGCTTGACATATAAATATTCCTTTCCCTTGCTGAGATATTTGAAGCCATAAGAAGTATGTCATCTCACCAAGTAAAGATATCTCAAAATTAATTTGCACCTTTGTAACAAACTTCTTACTTATTCGATCATCATTGCTACCAATTATTGTATCATCCTCTTTAGCTATTAGACATGATTTAGTTGCTTCATCCAGAACATATATGTCGTTTGGAGCTCGACTTGCTATAGCCACAATTTCACCATACACGCCTTTCCTGATTTCACATTTTGTGGAGTTGAATAGTATTGTGTGTCCTTTATCACACATTTTTCCAACACTGAGCAGATTTTGATTCATGTTTTCAACCAATAGAACATTCTTGGCTAGGGCATCTTTGCTTCCAAGAGTGACAATACCTGATCCTATAGCATTTGAAGATCCATAATTTCCAAAGGACATGGTTCCATCCTTCTTCTCTTTTAGAGATACAAATTTATTTCTATCTCCAGTCATATGTGTTGAGCAACCACTATCAACATACCACACATATTTGTTCTTTTGAGCCTTGAAAGCGACAGCACAATTATCATTCTTCTTCTTCTTCCATGTTTGTTTGTTCTATGGCTTCGAAGATTATTTTGGAGGATTTTCAAGTCTGCAGTCTTTGGCTATGTGTCCAAAGTTTCGACATTTGTAACATTCAATATTACTTCTTAAATGTTCAAATCTATTGATGTTTTGTTGAGCCCTGGGAGGTTCATATTTGACAGATCTCCTGGAATTGTATTCATTCCTAGGGTATGTGTGACATTCTACAGCTTTATGACCAAATTTTCCACATGAATAACATTAGCCATAAAAATATGTTGGTACCTGGATGGAAATTTTCATTGAGGAATTGTCTTCCAAGGCCGTTCTTGCGAATCTTGACCAATGAAGTCTACATGCATGTCAGATCTCATAGGTTCATTGTATTTTTTTGTAGAAGGTATTGCTTCTTCTTTGTAACCGATGCCAGTTTTGTCATTGTAAGATCTTTGATTGTTGATGAGTTCTTCCAATGCCCTTGAGTTGTTGGCATAGTTTTGGATAATTTTTCCTTTCTTCACTTCCTCACGCAGCAAGACTACTTCGGCTTCTGATTCTTCCCTTTCTTGGTTTCTTTCTTCCAACTTCTATCGAAGTGACTCTTCAATGAATTTGTGTTCTTCAACTTCAATTTTGAGACCTTGAACTTGTTCTTCAAGAGTATTGGAACGGGTCTTCTCCACCTTGAGATCTTTTATAAGCTTGATTGCTTCCTCATAAAATTCTTCTATGGTCCATCCTTCTTCTTCATTGTTTGATACCTCTTGTTTATTGTGCTTGGGTTTATTGTGCTTGGCCATAAAAAATACTCTCTCATTGGCTTCTTCTTCACTGTCATTGTCTTCATCAGATGATGAGCTATCTTCTTTAGAGAGAAAGTTCCTTTTGGATCCTTGCTTGTTTAATTTCTTAAAGCCTTTCTTTCCTTTTTAGTTGCCATTACTTCTGTTTAGACATTTTTCTACAAAATGCCCAACCTCATTACAGCTAAAACATATCAATGGAATTTTACCTTTGAATTGTCCCTTACCAATTTTTAGTTTTCTCGTGAAGTAAGCATATTCTTCATCTGAAATACCTTCTTCATCATCTCCCTTTTCTTCACACTTGCAGGTGCATGTCTTTTCAATTGAAGGTTGTTTATCCTTATTGGTTTTCTTAGATGCAACAAACGCAGTTTCTAGATGCGAAGTACCCTCTTCTTCATCAAGTCTCATTTCATATGTTATGAGAACTCCATGTAATTCCTCTTTGCTGAGTTTGTCCAAATTTTCATTGTATTCTAAGACTGATACCTTTGGGTTGAATCTCCCTAGTAACGTTCTAAGAATCTTCCATATAATAGTCTTCTCATTAACTGGCTCTCCCAATCCTTCCAGAGTATTGGTTATTTCATCAACGTATTGGAAGTATGCAGCAATGTTGCAATCTTATTTCATTTTAATTTGCTCAAATTTTGCTCTATAGATTTGAAGCTTTGCTTCTTTGACATTTGAGTCAGCTGCATATATAATCTCAAGCTTGTCCCATACATTTTTGGCAGTTTTACAACCCAACACCTTATGATAAGCAGATTCAATAAGTCCACTGATAATAATATTTTTTTCTTTTGCATCATTTACCAAATTCTTCTTACCTTGCTCATCTGTAGTTGATGTACTAAATCCATTTTGAACAGTGTCCCATACTTCGTAACCTTGCGCCAAGAGATAAACCTCCATTCTTCCTTTCCAAAGTGCATAAATATTTTCATTGAATAGAGGTACACCATTCTTGGTATGCTCCATGACCTCCTTCCAACTGTTAAACTGCTATTGAAGGAACCAAGCTCGGATACCAATTGTTGGAAATATTGAGAGGGGGGGGGGGGGGTGAATCATTATTCCTTTCAATTAGAGCATTAGTTAATCTTCAATTATTATTAGTGTTTGTACAATGATAGCAACAAACAAGAGGAACACAAATGCACATAGTTTTTAAGGTGGAAACCCACTCTGGGACAAAAACCAGCTAATGTTTTTCTAATAATTCTTTAATATTCAACTCCAATTGAAAATAAAGCTCCAACTTCCTAGAATCTAGAAAAGCATTCTTCTCTAGCTCCCACTGGATTGACGCTCCAATGCCCGAGATTCTTCAGTAGTCAACTGAATGGATGCCCCAACACCCAATGAGCTATAACTCACCCTAACACCACCCTAGCACCCTATAGAAGAATAAAATAAGAATGGACTCTCGTACCAGGGAAAATGGTCCACTTTACAATGATATAGAATGATGTAGAAGAAGAATATATACTATACCATAACCCCAACTTTGACACAACTACCTAATGATGAACTTAGACCTCCCAACACTTCCTCTTCAACCCTTGGCAAATAGACACTAGTACAATTTTTAAAATAATGTATTTACAATGACTTAGTACAATGATACCTTTACAATGATTGTATGCAGTGCTGCCCACTTGAAGACTTCATATGATGAAATTTTTGCTGATGTTATGCACCTTGGTTGCTGCTCTTGTCATGCTACCCTTTGCTACACCTTGATTTGATTTTCTGCCGTAGAAATTCTGGTCCTTTGCAACCCTTGACAACACATGATCTAGATTTTTCTTGCCTTCTAGGAGCTCGATATTGAATCTAGTGTATCTCTATTATTTCAGATCCTCAATATCTAATTTTTGGTCCTATATTATTCCTCTGAGTCTTCTTTCCAATGCCATAGTTATGACCCAATTTGGATTCTTCAAGAGAGAGTTATACCCAATCTCTCACCATGCCCTAATTATGGATTGTTTCAGCAAATCAAACTTGTATGGCATGCCACGTGTCATTGTTTCTTCATTTGGCTTTGAAGTTGATAGAGAGAAAACTATATTCTATGCAATATCTGTTAATTTTTACGGAATTCCAATCCGATACTCAGAGAGAGAGTTATGACAATTTTACCAAGGTCACTTCTTTGAGATGAATTTCAGGAGCCTGCACAATCCTTGACTTCCACAGATCATATCTCCAAAAATATTGCACAACTTGATCTAAAATTTTTACAGCATCTTCCTCAGGATTTCAGCTTCGCCTCATAAAAATTTCATCATCTGACCCTTCGTAGAAACAAAGTTAGAGTGAAAATGCCACGATGACGAAATCCCTTGCATAAGGAGGAAATGAGGATCACAATTTGTATAAATGCTTAGGTTGAGAGAGGCTTCAACAAGTGAACGTGGGAGGGATTTTAGGAGCTTAAAAAATATTAATTATTAATTTTCAATGACCCATGCCCCAACCCCATGGGGTTTTAGCCCATTAACTAGGGGTACAAACTTCAAACGTGAATATCTCTCAAACCGTGAAGAATTACATGGCGTGCCATATATCAACGGAAACATATCGACAAGTAGAAGCCATAAAAAGCATTATTGACCCAGAATATATTAATTTGGTAGGTAAAAATTCCCATGCAATATTGGGTTATCCCCTGGTGTTGCTTGGGTTGAAATCAATAACAACCGTTGATCAATATGTTTTTCATCAAACATTTCCACTATTCTCCTAGTGAAATTTGCATAAGTAGAGGTATTTGCATTTTTTAATGAAAAAGATTCAAACATCCACCAAGCATAGGCATTACCTTCAAAATGCAGCACTGCAACTTTGATGGCTTCATTATCTGAAACTTGGTGTTGCTGCAAATAGGTGTCTAGCTCCTCCACCCAAGCTCCAACTGGACATTTAGCTGAACCATCAAAAGTAGATAGAAATAATCTACCCACATCATGTTGCTTGCTCCTTGTGCTTCTTCCCTCCTTGATCTTTCAAAACCCTTGGAAGTTAAGGTGATCTCTGAACCTCTTAGATTGAGATTCATACTCTTGCAAATAATCACCAAGAGTCTCCCTCTTTGGCACATCTTCTTCCTCCCTCTCTCTTATATTAAATCTAGCCATAATATTTCATTTTGAATCATAGTGTGTGGCTACATGCTCACACCCATCTTGCAAAAATATAGGGCTTGCTTCATATTCAAACCCCCTTGGAGATTCCCTACACATCTCCCTTCTTATCTTCTTGATATCTCCCTTGATGCTCTGCATAGTTTGAAAAAGAAGCTTTGAGAGCTCCTCTCCCTCTCTTCCTCAAAATAATGGAGTCTTTTCTTTGTTTTTTTTGTACATCTCCTCTTCTTGTGAGAAGCTTCTCCTTATGCTGACATATTGGCTGAATGCACAAGCTGAGACAAGATTATGATTTGATACCACTGTAATATTCCAAAATGGAAATAGAAACAATATAACTCATAAAATGAAAGCAACAACAAGTATTTAACACATGAAATCATGAGACCAATATAGAGCCATATTATTGATCATATATGCAGCAAATAAGTACAAAAAAAATGAGTCACAAACCATAGAATGTGATCACACAAGCCTCCAATACATAGACCCTATTGGGCTAGAATTGTGAATTACGGATAAATCACGCTTCCCTAGATAGGTGCTAGTATAGAACAATAGGTGAAATAATATACAACTACTTCTCCTAACTCAGAACAGATACACAGAGAGGATTGGAGGCTTACTTGTTTAGTTGCTTTCAAATGGCTCCTTCTATCACTTCCGTTCCAGATTCAAATTCAAGCGGTTTGTGAGCTGAATTCTTCCTGCAAGAAAGAACACTAAAACAATATAAGATGCAATAATATAGATATATATTCAAGCTAGTTAGCTAAATCAGTAAATCATAGACCATATACATCAACTAAGATCTTCCAATATGGAAAATCAAACCCAATACAGATGCATATAGGGAAAAATAAGCAGTACTCTTTATTGATGATAGAAGGAGAGGTTACAACCTAGTGACTGATTTGAAGTGAAATTATAGCAATGTTCCCAAGCCTCATCACAGTATAAATATCTCCAGCAGCAGCTTCACAAATCTATCTCTCAATTGAAAATTCTCCAGCATTTCTCTACTCAAATTCTTCCCTCTCAAGCACTTAGATTTGTGCTCAATTTATAGATGAACTATAGGTTTTTTTGCAATAAAAAACTTTCCAAAAATAGGCAAGACATGTTTCCAGTCATGTAGATGTCAAATGGACACTTGGATCTGAAGCTTGACACATGTGAACTCTTCTAGAAGGCACTGGCCAAGTGGAGATTCCAGAACAATGAGAATGTCTCTCCCAATGTGACTAACGCACCTGTGAATTTCGGGAAGTGCTTTCTAGAGTAGCCTTGCATGGGGCTACATGCATATGAAATGCACTTAGGCCCCTTAGAGACTGCAGAGCTCTCATATGCTATATAATAAGCTTCAAACCTTGGAAACCTTTGCTTGATGAAAGTCTTTCTTGATTTGTCTTGTTTCTTGTCTTAGGGCATGTAGCAAATGAAATTATAGGGAATGATAGACCCTTAATCATTTGTCCTGGAGATGATGTCCAGTTAACCAGGTCATTGGAAATGGTGCCCAAATTCACCTATAACAATTTCCCCCTAAGGCATGAGATCCAAATAATAAGAACATTTGATTGAGATGCTTTACACTGTGATGAGTCTAGAAACGAAGTAGAGTGGTCACTTGCATCAATATTACAATACATTACATCATGATATATCCTCTTTTGATCATAATTGTTGAGGGTAGGAATTCCCATATTTAGCACACAAAAAAATCTAATAAAATGTACATAATTCAGAAAGTCGTCTTCATTGGAATGTTGCCCAGATGTAGACATGCCTACAGATATAGGCCTATGTTTGGATAACAATCTGTATGTAAGGTCATCGTACAGATGATGTGTACAACAATCCTGAAATCGCAACCCGGATGGATGAAACTAGATCCGAGGTCTTCTTATCTCATTCACTCGATCATTCGGGTACAAGTCTAGCCATGCGAATATATGATTTGTAGTCGAACATGGAAAGACATTGTTTGATTACCAGCTAATGATGTGAGATGTTAACAAACGCGAGAGAACCATCATTAATGTCAATGGCCCTTAAGGTACTGCAGTACATTTCTTAAGGTGTGAATAAATGATTTGATGTCGAACGCCAAACAAAATCTTTCGGTCAAAAGTCCGGAAGCAAGGATCTTGTCGATGCTATAACAAGCCTCATGATACTAGAATTTGATGTTTCTAAGTGAACTTCCTGGATATTGATTTTTCGTCGATAGGAAGTTACCTTATTGCAAAACAAGAGTTACTGATTTCAGAGACAAGGGTATGACTTGATATATCAATTTTCAGGGATGACGGTCATGAAAATGAAGGTTTATGAGTATTGCAGAAGGATGATTTTTTAATCACTGGATGACTTCTCTTGAACATATCGGTGACACTGTGATGAGTTAGCAGCATTGACCCAAAACCAAAGTGAAGTTATGATGAACCATAGGTGTGAATGAAGCATCAAGATGATTACCCAACCCAAACAGTCATGGACATGGACTGAAATAAGTGTCATGTTCAAGAGCGACTTGCTACCAAAAAGAAACTTTTCTTACTTTTTCCAAATTTTCCCCAGTCATTTGTCAACCAGTACCTCTTTATTTTTTAACAAGCTTGAGGAGGATAACATTTGCTTGATCTATAATTCAACCCTTTCGACAAATAAAATATCACTATTTAATAACTTAACGAGTCTAGCGATGAATGAAACTTGATTCTTTCCATGATCGACAAGCTCGTCGCTATTTTTATGTTTTAATGAGGTTAACGACAGTGATAGCCCAGTCCTTTTTCATATTTAGAGAGTTTGAAAAAGAGGAAGAAAG
The DNA here is from genome assembly GCA_034641835.2 of Pinus albicaulis. Classification (NCBI taxonomy): domain Eukaryota; kingdom Viridiplantae; phylum Streptophyta; class Pinopsida; order Pinales; family Pinaceae; genus Pinus; species Pinus albicaulis. The sequence continues at coordinate 627,417,891 of CM076580.1, read as the reverse complement.
AGAACTCCAAAAGTACTTTTTTGTAAATTTGTCACTCGGATCCGAAAAAGTGTAAAATAATATCTGAGAGAACCTCTTTGGTCATGTTTAACCAAGGTATTCCTTTTTCGTAAATAATCTATCTCAGTCTAGAAAAGGGTTAAACTTATACTGAGTAGATATCGATTCATTTTCTTTAACGAGCTCGAAAATACAAGTGCTCAGAAATATTTTCACATTATCAGAGTCTGAAAAGAAATGAAAGAAGACTCCAGGGGTTCCTTTTTTGATGTTATCAAAGCTCGAAAAAGAGATAAAAGTGCGCTTCAAATCCTCTTTCGTTTTAAAAAAGCTCGAAAAATAAGGAGAAAAAGTATGCTTTGTGTTCAAGTCATTCTTTGAATAAATCTGCACAACCAATCTATTCATCAGTTGTATTTCCTGTTTAGAACAACATCAAATGGATTAAAAATACCTGTTTCATGATAAAAACATAATAAAACTATATTCATAGCAATAAATTTAACTTGCAAACAATTAAATGACTATAAAAAAAGTAGTTTCACTATTCATTTTTACCATTCCATAGTTACGATTTGCATTTTGGAGCTCTGAACCTGATTTTCCCCAGAACTTCAATGGTCGATTGCGTGCAATTGGTAAGAATGTTTTGATTGCCCCCTGAAAAAGCACATGTCGAATGCCCCCTGCAAGAGAAGATGCCCCCCAAGCTTCATTTCATTCACCTAAGTATAATATTAGTTACTGATAGTTGGATGGAATGAAGGTTCATTATAGAGGAGGATTTGTTTCATTTTTTAATGAGCTTAACACAGGAAAAGAACTATGCTCATGACCTGTTTCATTTTTTTAATGAGGTTGACTCTGTAAAAGAAATTTCCTCAAAGGCACTTATTTCATTTTTTAATGAGGTTGACACAAGAAAAAATAACTATCCTTATAGGCACTTGTTTCATTTTTTAAACGAGGTTGACACAAGAAAATATAACTATCCTCATAGGTACTTGTTTCATTTTTTAACGAGGTTGACACAAGAAAAAATAACTATCCTCATTGTGCACTTGGACTAGTGAGTGTGTGCTAGAAAATACGTAGTCTAACAGAGTCATCATTTAAGGAGTTTGATGAATACTACAAATGATAAATTATAACATGCATTGATGGGTCTTCTCCAGTGTTTTCATTGAATTTAGGAATGTCTGAGGGTAACATATGTGGTATCACCAGCCACCAAGGAGAGGAACCAAACAGGATTCCAGATGATGACATGGGTGAAGTCAATGGACAAAACATCGAAAATGAAGCAACAATAGCTGTTGTCGCAGCTGAAATAGATTGTTCAGTTTGGGATGTTATCTCAGCCATGGTCAAATGACCCAATGTATACCCTATAGAATCTATGGGAACTCAAAGTGAAACAAGATCAACAAAAGCAGAGGAATGTGATTGAGGAAAAGACTTGTATAGGTAAATCTCCTACCGAAAATGAGTTGGAGTTAAAGGTGTCTCGTCTTGTGATATTTCTTCAATCGAAATCAAACCAGGTGGAAGAACTTTGCCGTTAGGCCCAAAGTATATTTCATATGGTTGACTTTGTGATATGGGAGACTCAATGGCTACAATATATTGTGGAGTGACCAATACAGAAACAAATTTCAATTGTTCAACTTCGGGATCAAGATTTTCTCCACTTAGGGAATATAGCAACAAAAATATAAGGGGATGATAGACCCTATTTAATTGGTCCTGGGGATGATGTCCATTTTGACCAATAACAGTTTCCCCCTAAAGCACAATGGGATGTGGATCAAATTCCAGTTGAACAACATTGGGTTCGGGAGGTATGATCTCACAGATTGGATGGATCATGACCACGGGTAGCTGTGAGGACTTTGTCTTGACAATAGTAGACAAACCAGGATTTGTAGAAACAACTTGTGCCAACTCTGGTATATGGGAAGATGATGCTTCACTAGAGGTACTGATGGCACTGGTTTCGGTAGAGCGATGTCTACGCGAATGATGGGGGAAAGGATTTTGTTCTTCCACGATGACTGATTTATTTTAACCAAAAAAAAAAAAACAAAATAAAAGGGTAATGCTAGGCAAAAGGGTTTACCAAGAAACTGTGAACTGCAGAATACCTCTTGGTGAACCAAGAAGTACGAGTAGGCAATCTCCCTGAATTCTATGTTCGGTGTATCACAATTTCAAGGCAGCCGACTCGGTTCACTATGGATGGATAGCACCTAAAATTTTTCCTCCCAAATATACCCGAAGGTACATGGAGGCCCAATTTTGTATTAGCGCTGTCTGATGCGAAACCACATAAAGAGAGCACCCCTTTATACTTATCGTACTGTAACACTGCCCGATATACCCAAAAGTATGTGGACGAGCTACGATATACTTACATATGTGGAGTAAGGTATCACACTCGGAATGTATCACAGACAATTTAACAACATTTGCTATGTTTTACGACGCTGGAACACGTCTCTAGCCTAAAACTTCTAAATTTTATCGTTATGGTTCCAATGTGTTGTTAAGTAAATTGAGATTAATTTTATGTTGATCTTGCTTAATAATTTTCCTTTCAAAGGTTCACCATGATGATGTATATGAAATTCCTAAAATACAAGATAACAATGATAAACAAACTTTCACTTTCATCTTTTTCAATGAAGAACCTAGCTACTAAGGGAAGAGAGAAAATAATTTGTGAGCAAACAAATCAATGAACAAAAACAAAATCAATGAATCACAAACTAAATGCAGATTTCCTAATGTTCCTTTTACAAAACACACACAATCCTACATGCAAATGTAAGTTTTTCTTTTCATTTTCCTTAATGTTATGAATGCAAAAAATAAACTAGGTGCACTAGATCAATAATTCAAATGCTTTTTACTTTCGAGAAATGAAGAATACAAACAAAAATTTCTCCTATCAAGGAAATGAAGATTTTACAACAATTTCCTATTTCGGAAGAAAATGATTCTTAATGCGACCATAAAAAATACTTTGAAATCAACTTTTCAATGATAAATATTTTTTTTTTTAAACAAACATTGAACAAATTTTCAGCCAAAGGAGGAAGAAGTATATAGATTCACTGGTCAATTAAGCATCAAAATTTTCAGAACACAACAGTAAAAAAAAATAAAGCAAGTTGCAAAGTCAAATTCAAGGTAATTTGGGTACTTTCAGGAGTCAACTCAGTCTCTAAGGGGAGACAGTGCTCTGCAATGCATTATGTCCAGTCTAAGGGTGTGTTGGGCGCAGTATACAAAGATAAATACTACTGTTTAACTCACTTTCTTTTCAAATTAGGCTCTGAAAAAGTTTAATATTTATGTGTAACAACTACTGGGTGGATAAACAAAGCAAATCAGAGGCTAAAACACCTAGAACTAAGATAAATTCTCCCCAGTGAAGTCGCCAATTTGTTGGGCCAGAATTGTGAATTACGGATAAATCACGCTTCCCTAGACAAGTGCTAGTATAAAACAACAAGTGAAAGACTATACGATTATTTCTCCTAACTCATAACAGATACACAGAGAGGATTGGAGGCTTACTTGTTCAGTTGCTTCCAAATGGCTCCTTCTGTCGCTTCCGTTTCAACTTCAAATTCAAGCGGTTTGTGAGCTGAATGCTTCCTGCAAGAAAGAACACTGAAACAACAGAAGATGCAATAATATAGATATCTATTCAAGCTAGTTAGATAAATCAGTAAATCATAAACCATATACATCAACTAAGATCTTGCAATATGGAAAATCAAAGCCAATACATATGCATATAGGTAAAAATAAGAAGTACTCTTTATTGATGATTGTTAAGTCTCTATATTAATAGTGTAGTCCCTTCTTATGTTAGTGTATCCCCCCTTATTGTTATTGTTGTACCCCTGTAAACCCCATATTTTTATTATTGTGCCCTTACATTATTATTGTTAGGTCGGCTAGGATTACATTGTGGCCCCACGAAGATTACATTGTCGCCCCATGGACTCCTATATGTAGAAACAAGGTTTTGTCATTTGTATCATCCAATAATTTTTCATTCATGTAATGTATTAGAGGTTTTCCCCTCGAAGTGGCTTATTTATAAGGCATTGATATCTTTTTTCTTCTATTTGTGGAGCTGGTTTCACAACATTTGGTATCAAAGCTTTGAATTCTAAGGTTTCTCTGCTCCAAACAGGTCATCAAGGCATTTTTGCTATAAATATTTTTATACGAAGGTTCAGAAGCTGAAAATTTTAGAGTGTGAAGTCGAAATCCTGAGGAACATCGTCACAAAATTTCAGAGCTTGGTTCACAATATTTTCGGAGATATGATCTGTGGAAGTTAGGTCTTTTTCATGCTCCCGAATTTCATCTCAAAGAGGTGATCGTGGTAAAATATTCATAACTCTCTCTCTGAGCATCGGATTGGAATTCTGTAAAAAGTGACTAGACTTACACAGACAGTAGTTTCCTGTCTATAAATTTCAGAGCCAAATGAGCAAAAAGTGATACGTGGCAAGTCGTATAAGTTCGCTCTACTGAACTAGTCCATAATTAGGTCATTGTGGGAGATTAGACATAACTTTGTCTTGAAGAATTCAAATCAAGTCAGACATGTGGCATTCGAAAGAGGATTCATAGGGCTACCTCAAGGCCAAATTTTAGATATTGAAGATCTGAAATCACAGAGATAATTCAGTTTCAATATCGAGCTCCTCAAAAGCAAGAAAAAGGTGTGTATTTGGTTTTTAAAATTGCATAACGTTTGTTTGAAAAAGCAGTTTGAAGTGATTCCAAGGGCATATTTTAGAATTTTTATTAGTATTGGGTTCTATGATGCTTCAAAGAAATAATTTCATACCCATTAAGACCTCAAAAAGTTATACTATGACGCATGAAGAGGAATAATTGCAGTATGAGATATCAAAATTAAGATACTAAGTGCAACAAATTTTGATCTTACGAAGAGCAACCAAAGATGACATAGATGGTTTAAAAGAAAAAATGGAGGCTAATTTGGATGGTTTGAAGGATCAAATAATAGCTAATATGGATGATAAGTTAGTGGAAGATCACATCGAGCATCAACAACAAGTTCTCTAACTCTCAAAGGATAACCTAACTTTGGTGCAAAATCTAATGAAACAATAGGAAGATCAACATCATATCGAAAGAAGTTATGAAGTAGTGACAGAAACAAGAACTCGAGAAGTACGATCAATTTCAGAGTATCTCAGCAAGTGGAAGAACCTTCCTGTAAAATATTCCACATGGGAGGATGAGAATTTTAAATAGAAGCATCAAGAAATAATCAAGCATTGAGGACAACACTTGTTTGAAGGAGAGGGGCATGTTAAGTCCCTATATTAATAGTGTAGTCCCTTATTATGTTAGTGTAGGCCCCCTTATTGTTATTTTTGTACCCCTGTAAATCCCATATTGTTATTATTGTGCCCTTACATTATTATTGTTAGGTCGGCTAGGATTACATTGTGGCCCCATGGACTCCTATTTATAGAAATGAGGTTTTTTCATTTGTATCATCCAAGAATTTTTCATTCATGTAATTTATTGGAGGTTGCCCCTTCGAAGTGGATTATTTCTGAGGCATTGATATCTCTTTTCTCCTATTTTTGGAGCTGGTTTCACAACAATGATAGAAGGAGAGGTTACAACCTAGTGACTAATTTGAAGTGACCTTCCAACAAGGTTCCCAAGCCTCATCACAGTATAAATCTCTCTAGCAGCAGCTTCACAAATCTAGCTCTCAATTGAAAATTCTCCAACATTTCTCTACTCAAATTCTTCCCTCTCAAGCACTTAGATATGACCTCAATTTATAGATGAATTGTAGGTTGTTTTGTAATCAATAACTTTCCAAAAATAGGCAAGACATGTTTCCAGTCATGTAGATGTCAAATGGACACTTGGATCCGAAGCTTGACACATGTGAAATATTTTAGAAGGCACTGGCCAAGTGGAGATTCCGGAACAATGAGAATTTCGCTCCTAATGTGGCCAACACACATGTGAATGTCAGGAAGTGCTTTGTAGAGCAGCCTTGCATGGGGATACCTGCATATGCAACACACTTAGGCCCCTTAGAGCCTGCGTTGGTGAGCTCTCATACGCTATATAATAAGCTTCAAACCTTGGAAATATTTGCTTGATGAAAGTCTTGCTTGATTTGTCTTATTTCTTGTCTTAGGGAATGTAGCAACTGAAATGATAGGTAATGATAGACCCTTGATCATTGGTCTTAGAGATGATGTCCAGTTAACCAAGTGTTGTGGCCAACAACAACCCCCCTTCTTATTTAGTATTTAATACTAAATAAGTGGGGACCCTTAGTTTAAAAAAATCCAAAAAATTAAATTAGTGCTTGTTTTATTTTTCAAATAAAACTTACTATCATTAACTTAAGAAAATTCCTTAGAAAATCTTTAGATAAACTTAAGTTTATGATAGATTAGAATAAAAACTTTCTTTGAAGAAAATATCGCATCCATCGCAACAAAAAGTACAAGATATCTTTTGCAAAGCAGAACCTTCTAAATTGCGATAAGCGTGATCCAATAACCATGCATTAAAATATTTGTCGTAAATCGCATATTGCAGAAAATATATTCACGGATATTTTTCATATGTTATATTTTGCGATATTGTGATTTTGCGATATTGCGATGCCACGATATTGCGATCCCGTGATGTTACTAATTGTGATTTGCGTAAATTGTGATTTGCAAAAGTTGCTATGATTTCGATTTGCGAAATTTGCGATTTGCGATATTGTGATTTTGCGATATTGCAAAGAAAATCGCATATTCTTCAAAGCTCGTTATACGAAGCAAATATTTCCATAAATCGAGACCTGTTATGTGCCTTAATGTCAAGTTAATGAATTTTTTTTCAATTATTAATGAAAAAGGATTTTGTTTTGATCGAAGGGTTATTTCACGATTAAATAATATATTTCATACGCCTTCAGCGTTTAAAACTATCTCGTCACCTTTCTCATATAATTATTCTCACTTAATTCGTAAAACTGCAAGCACGAAGAACAGGAGACTATACAAAGCAATTTTCAGAGCATTATGGGAAAGAAAGAGAAAGCTCCGAGTTCTAAAAATAAAGAGATGGCATCCTTGTACGCAGATACTGCTTGCAATAAAGACGTTGGCATCACCACTTGGGAGGGTATGTTTAATTTACTTGAAGAAGAAAACCCAAGAGTAATGGATGTTGCGGCTACTGCAGGCTCAAGTAATTCCTCTGAAGCATATCTTACAGAGCTGGCTTGTTCATTTTTACACCGGATAGCAGCAAGACCTAGAATTCTTCCGTATATAGACATGGTAAAATGGGTGCTGGATAGCACTGATATTACAGATAGAAACTTCAAAAATCAAGGTCAAGAGCTTATCGGGTCATTCACTCCAGAAGATTTGAGGCTTATGTATCATTTTCCGGAGCCTCAGGCAACTTACAACAAACAATTTATGGAGAAATTTGCCAAGGAAAATGCAAACTTAGCGGAATGCAGTAAAGAATGGTCTAGAAGAGATGAACCATTGAAGAAAGATAAACACGGTATGTACAATACTGGCTCACTCACTTCTCCATATTGTTTTGCTGCCGCTATTCTATGTAGGCTTTTTGGAAAGTCTGACATTAATAAGTTTTTGCCTGAATGGCTTCCCCTATTAAATGCTGCTGTTAACGCTACCATTGTGGACTGGGCTAAAATATTGTCTGATAATTTGGCCATGGCTATTTTCAATTACCGGTCTAAACGGACTGTCTCTCAGAGGATTTATCCTCCTTTTTATTTATCTGCCTATGTTATGGATTCAATATGCTTTGTTTCTAAGTTCCCTTTAATGGGTTGGCAATGGACAATTCAGGATCCCCTGCCCATCCATGTTTATCACAAAGAATTGTGGGAGTCAAAATTCATTCCTCATTTTTACAAGATTTGCCACAGAATAATGTTGCCACTGTATAGATTGTTGTATAATAAGGATGCCCCAAGGTTGTCCCCTGAAGCAGAAGTAGACATTCTCCCTGTCGCAAGATGGTTTGGAGAAGAATTGTTTACTTATGTGAGGGTTTTTGGAAGCTTTGCTTCTCCTCATGTTTTGCCCTTATATGTTCCGGATAAACTCATAGCTCGAGAAATTGCATATCAAACCTATGGAGATGGAGGTTTGACAAAAGAATTAAAGGATAAAAAGAAAGCCATTTGGCCACAATTTCCTGTGTCCCGCAAAGCATTTTCATTATTTGATGTTGGTCACGCGTTTAAGAAAGTAAGCAATGTTACATGTTTAAAATTGTTTAAGTTTCCGAGAAGGCTATTTGATCCATATGGTATTGTCAAGGATTTCACCACTGTAGTCAAAGTGAGAGTATTTTCTGGAGAAGAATATCTTTTTGATGATATGTTTCAAGAAAAAAGTTCATTTAAATAAATTTTTCATTTAGCTCAAACACGGTTCTCCCCAGAAGAATTTCAAGAGTTTAAAGTATACAGAGAAAGAAGATTGACCACTATTCCTTTGGACAATTTGTGTTTGGAACCCGCAAGGGAACCAACTCCTAGTGTCAGTCTCAGTGGCAGCTCAGATTCAGAAAGGTCTAAGTCAAAGTCTGACAAAGAAATTTCTGAACATTCTAAAAAATCTGATCAGGATAAAAGTGAAGGCTCAGTGAAGGATACAGCTCAATCAAAAGAGCTCTCACAACAACAGACTTCAACCACTCCACAGTTGAATCTTCCACCTCTTAATGTACAGCAACCATCTATCAGCACTCAGTTAGATAAAGAATGGGAATCATTTAATGATTTTATTAATTTTGAAGGATAGAACATAAAAACTTCTGTACAGACAGTAAAAGGTTTGGTTACAGAAATAAGTGGCAATGTCACAGAAACAGAACATATACCCATTACTCCCTCTGCCGATATTGTACTTAAAATAGAGAAAATTCCTCCTCTGGATATATTTTATAGCCCTCAACATAAAGCAGTAGTAAGGAAGCAAATAAAGAAGAGGAAATTATAAAGTGCGCTCTCTACTGATGCAGAACAATTGGATGTTTTATGGAAAGATCCTACTATGGATCCCACTGAAAATCTTACTAAATTATCTCAGATTACAGGAGCTTATGCCTCCGCAACTATTGACAAAGCATCTGAGGTACGACTATTATTAAATGAAAAAGAGGATAAGACACAAGTTCTGCAACAACAATTGCAACAAGCACATGCCAACAGTGAAGCACAGATACAATTTGAAAAGTTATAGCAAGAGTTTCAGTAGATGCAGATCGGATATAAAAAAAGCTTGGCCGAAAAAGAGAAACAAATACAGATTATGCAAGAGATGCATAAAGACGACCCCAAGCTTACAGAGTTCATCTCAGAATCTATTTCTTTGAATAATCAACTACTACAAAAACAAGATATATTATGCCGGAAAATCTCGCAATGGAACTCTTTTTGTCAAGAAAGTGATAAAATCACTAATCATGTCATAGAATTATGACATGATTATGATTTAACTAATGAAAGAGTTACTAATTATTTGGCATGGCAAAAGACAGAGGAAGGAAAAAGAGTAGGAGCACCAATTATCCATGATGGTAATAAAGAAATACTCTTCAATAATTGGGATGCACATATCAGAGAGGCAGAAAAAGCAGCAGAGGAAGCAGCTACAGTAGCAAGTAACATGACTGATTGTGTAAATGAAAATTTGCACAAAGTTAATTTGATTTCTGAAACTATTCCAGGATACCTACCACAAGCACAGCAATTGCAAGCAGAGTGGAAACAGAAAGCTGAAGAGAAGGCAAAATCAATTCAAGGATTGACAAAATTAAATTGGGATTCTTACTGGACGTGCCTGGTTAAATCACACAGCCAATGCAGAGCTCTTAATTGCATCATTAATTTTGCTGAGAAGATTGCGCCATCACTTGCTGATTCCGTCTTTTCGGGACAATTAAAATCTGAAGTCGGCCAGCCCACTCTTCTCAAATTAATGCTGGATGCTTGCAAATTCAAAGACCAGATTCATAAGTAGTTAGTTAATAGTTTTTAATTTTAGATTTAGTTTTAGTTTTACTTTATTTTTGCATAGACAAAGGAAAATCATTTAAACCGAATCCTAAATTTTTTTAATAAACTATAATTAGATTTAGTTAGTAGTATTTAAATCCTTCTCATGCATTTAGAGAAGGGTCCTGAAATTTGTCAAAAACTTGTCCTTAGAACATGCACTTTTGCACCCTCAGAGGAGGTTTTGATGAATGAATGGAACGAGATTTATTGATATATGTGTCTAATATCTGCTACTGATGTTGCATTTTTGTACTCTTAGTAGATGTTGGATTAGGAAGAGATAAATCATTATTGCTTCTAGCTCATGAGTAGAACCAGTTATAAATGGTACTTTTATCTCTTAACTATTTCTGCTTCTGTGTTAAAGTAATATTTATTTTTAGTTGTTTATATATTGATGCTTTAATGCTTAAGTTATCATTTGGCACTTCTGTACTGTGATAACTATTTATTTATGCTTAGTGTATGAATAGCTTATTATGCGATATGTTTTTCATAACTGTTTCATCTAGCTTTTTATATGAAATGGTTTATCTTTATTGAATTCTTTTCTTATAACAGTTGAATAATCTTTATTATCAGTTGTTATTTGAGATTATTTTAGATCGCATAAAGAAGATTACATCCTGGGTTTAGTTTAGAATTAGATATTTCTGTTTAAATTAGAATACAATTTGCATATGATTAGATTATAAATAGAATAAAAGAATTTCACTTAGGAACCTTTTTAGAGAGGAAATATCTATTCTCAACACACACACACATATTGGGAAACTGGTCCCATTATCCCCAGTTGGACCCACTACACCAAACGGAAAAGGAGTTTCTAACCAAGGTCCGGACCAGGTGGGTATCCCCCTTGTTGTAGACCTGATTTTCGGGGCTTCAACATATTTGGTGCTAGAAGGAGGGCCACGAACTATGAATGGCAAGTAAATCAAAATCTAAATACCATTATGAGAGTAAATCACCCTCACCATGTCCCCCGACTTCTCCATCGCACTCTGAAATCTTAAATCTAGATCTAGAAGTCGAAAGAAGAACAAACACTGCTACAAACCTTGACTTTTCAGAAGAATCTGCTATTGAACCTCCTGAGGTTGAATCTTTGATTCATAAACTTCAGTGATTTTCAATATCACCTCAAAGATCTGATAAATCTCAAGGCAGTGTGACTTCACAATATAACCCTGCTCATCCTCTTACCAGATTACAGAGTGAGAAGCTTGGCATTCAGCCAACTGAATTACCTTTACGTACAAGGAAAAGAGCAAGGAATTCACCTAAAGGGTATAATAGCGAGACTCTTTCATCATCATCATCCATCTCAACCTCTTCACCATGAAGTCAGCCACTGTAGTGTCCCTTATTAGTGAGATAGCTTTGATGACACTTAGAGATGGTGATTTTGATATAATATTACGTATGAAAGACTTATGTACATGCTTATATGCTATGACCTGGTTTGGGTCACTTGGTTGTTGTGTGCTTATGATAATATCTATGGTTGCGTGCACAAGGATTGATTTTGGTTAAGAGAATATTAGCGATGTTTTCTCATTTGGTATCCTATTTGACATAGGTGTACGATGTGAATGTAGATTTAGAATTGAGACACAGATCCATGGACGATCATGGCTATTATGTGGAACATATGGTTAATTATGATTTATGGATGATACATGATTCGTATGATTTGTATGTGTGCATAACTTGACTAAGCATGATGTGGCAGGGACTATCATTCTTAACAGGATGTCTAAGAGTAATGATCAAGGAAGTCATTTCCTCCTCCAAAAACAAAATGACTGTAAGCCATGCACAATATTCGCAAATTTGATTAAGTTAATTATGAAATTCATTTGATTGAATTTAGACACAGATTGTGATGTAACAGTTCAGAAGAAGACCTACCAACGAACCATCGTGGGATGGGTATAAGGTCACAAAAAATACGAAGGTGAAACGCTAAGAAAACCAAAAAGCAAGACAGATGAGAAGCCATGGAAATTAGGGCTGAGTCCTAAATCCATGAAATATAAAGACGCGGAGTCTTGAATCTATAAGGAAGTGTTTGGGGCGTGGAGTCATAAATATTTAAAAAGATCAAGGTGTGGAATCTTGGATCTTTAGAGTAGATAAGGGCGCGGAGTCCTCAATCTACTAAGGCATGAAGATCCATACAATAGGGGTGCGGAATCCCTATTATCCGGAAGAAAAATACCACTCATGGGAAACTCATAGATGAAATTTCCTTAATAATCTCATTCCTAACAATTTTGGAGTGAATTTCTAAAAATAGAAAGTCATGTCTACCATTTCAAGTATGACTTTCCAAAAATATTAAATCACCTCCAATCAATGGGTAAAGAAGTATACTTGAAGAAAAATAACTTAACTTATGATTAATCAATTGTAATAGTTCAATATCGACTTAATCCTCAATATTATTAATATTATTAATATTATTTTTATCTTTTATGAGACTATGATATTATTATTAAAAGGAAATTATATCTCCTCAATCACTTCACACCTCTCTCCTTCATGACTCTCATGGCTCTATGTAACTCTCTCTATTTTACATATTACATTACACTCTCTTTTATGCACTCATCAAGGAATGGCATATTCCTCTTACACTCATTAAATATATGTCATAAAATATTCTTACACTCATAATATGTGTCATAAAATATTCCTCTTCCACTCACTTTAATGCATGTGTTACACTCTCCTTAAATAAGGCATGCATACCTCTCCTTAATGGCATAAGTTACACTCCTCTAAAGGGAATACAATGTATGCATATTAATCCTCCTTTATGACATGAATTTGTTGCTCCTCCTATATATGAGTCTCATGTATTCTCATTTGGGGGGAGAGGGGGTAATGCCAAGAGTGGAAGAGACTTGAGGAATATTGTGAAAGGGAGAGATATGGAGAGTATCCAATTACTTCCAAAAAAAAAAAAAACTGAGTTTCTTACTAATCTACTAAGTATTTATTGAGGTTGAACATGAGTGGTATTTAGAGTAAGTGAAAACTATCTTCATTATTTTTCCTTGCATCTCTCTCTCTATTGTTGTATTTTGGTACTAGTTGTGAGCTTTTATAGCTCGGGGGTTCCAGGGGGAGGAGTTCTCCCTGGATATGGTTGGGTGGAAAACCGGATGGTTCAAATGAGTTGGTTAAGGGATCGAAGGTGGATCATATTCTCAACGATCGGAGCTGAATATCTCTTCAGGTATAATTTCCATTGTCCTAAAATTATAGTATAGATTTAGCATAAAATAAAAGGTAGACATTTAAATTGTTGTAAGCATCTAATTTTGGTTTAGGCTTATGTTATCGAAAATGTTATTGATTAGTTAAAAATGAAGACTAGATCAATCTATATGTATGGATGTTTAGATCTCAATATTGGAGTTATTATTGGTATAGTTTATGGTACTAATCTTGGTATTGTAGCATTTGAGAAAGGAAAGCCAAATATTGTTGAAGGTAATTTCAATAAATAAATTCCAAAGGACATGGGTAAGTATTTCACGATTTATGGTTCTATTTCAAGTAATTAATAGATGCATGTTTTATAAATGGTTTTAGGATAGTTTGCAAAGTGTTTGACAAAATCTGTGAATGAGTAATGTTATAAATTTATTTATGCACGAATAAGTGCTAACTTGCAACTTACATCAGAAGTAAGAAAATGGACATGTACCCAAAATATGCTTGGAGGAATTGCAGAATCAACCCTTAAAAGAAAATGCAAACAGGCCATTTCACCCCAAGTTTGATTCCAAAAATCAAGGTTTCGGACATCAATTCCCAAATCTGCTCTGTTTTGCAGATTTGTTGTTGCATGTAGAACCGCCTGTTGTTTTGTCTTGCTGTTTGGTTCTTTTTATATTGGAACTGCCTGATAATTTAGAGTGATGAATCTAATTTAGGCTAACCACTTGGAAATTTTTTTTAAAGTATAAATGGTTAATAATTTGAAAATTTAAATAACCATATGGCAACTTGTTTTATGACTGCCAACTATTTGTCAAAATTCCTCAATGGCTGTACCTTACAACATTGTGAGCTATGTTTGAAATTTCTAAATATTTATATTCATTGGTATAGATTCAAAAATGAATATGGTTGATAGTCTACTAATATCTTAAGTTCAATTATTGGCACTACTTACAAACAAAAAAAAAAGGTCATGCAACTTTGGATTCATGTTAGCTAATTATTGTGAAAACACCTTAAAGAGATAATGGTTGTAAGTGTTTGACGAAATGCCTCAATGGCTGTACATTTCATGCTTCTAAATTGGTTTTCATAATTTTCAATGGTTGCATCTAATTACGTTTATGAACCGTCCATAAAACAAAAGGCTTAAGTTAATTTAAGATTTGCAATCAAGGTATTTCTAATATAATAACTCATTGAGTTAAAGGGTCTTGCTGAAAATTCAAAATTGCAGTAAGTAATTTGTTGCAATATCAGCTCACATATGAATTCCTAAATTATAAGATGCCAACTCTATATAATTTAAATTATCCTTTTAAGAAAATAATTCATAAGCATGTTATTAGTCACTCTTGAACACATTTAATTACAACGGAATTAACAATTAGTTTATTGTAAATTGTGGTTCATAAAGGTTGACATTTATTTATCCCACTAAATAATTTATATTTTAAGGGTGATTTTAGTCTTGAGAAACAAGTATTATGGTTGTATTTTTTTTGGATCTTGATAAACCTTGAACTTTGTAGCTTTGAAGATAAGTTGGTAGAATTTAGGGTGTAGTGTAAAGGACACCAATAACTTCTATATAATAATAAAAAAAAATAAAAAAATAAAAAAAAATATATATCACATTTTGATTTAATATAATATTTCTCTATAATAATTATGGTAGGTAAGGTGGGACCTTACATATGGTATCAGAGCCAAGTTACAGCGCTAGGCCTAATGGGCCAACATGCTTATTTGTAGTTTGATGATGTATGAATGTTGACTTTGCATGCAAGTTGAGTTCTTGTATATCTTGACTTAGAAGCATAGTGGTTGCATAGAGGATATTATTATCATTATGTCATTTAGTTACTGATGAAATAAAATAAAAAAAAATTCCCTTATATTCCTTTATATTTTTGTTAAGACACATTATCAACAATATGTTAAAATGCTTAAAGACATGCTGGGAAAGGATGTGCTTGAGAAAGTTGGGGTTAAACCCAAGTATGTGAATGACTTGATTTTCAATTAATGAGTGAGATAGGTGGAGTGAATGCATGGTTTCACATATTTTTAATGCATCATTTTCAATGTGATATGGGCTTAGTAGCCATCTTTACTTGCTGAAATCGTATCTACCGAGAAGAATATTGGCTTAATCTGGACTATAGTGTGATGACCTTGGTGCGTATGCTTTGGGAATGAGTAACAAGTGTAAGGCTGAGATTCCATTAACGTGATGATTGAGTTCATCATGATAATTTTGAATCTTTTCGTACCTACACTAGAGGAAACTTAACTAAAAGCTACCTTGAAAGATGTCACTTTTAACTGTGAATGTAAACTCAAGAGTAATGTATGTGTATTAAGTAGATGTGTTAAAATAGGATTTGGGAATACATTCTTAATGAGTAAGAATGAAATTTATCTGATTTATTTGACATGATTTTGTGTATTTTGGGTTGAAATTAGGCATCAAATAACTTTAAATTACTCAAATACTAGGTTGAGGTATGAACTTCCTAATAAACAAGAGGCTTAAATAATTGGTGCATGATGGGTTGTGGAAACCATTTTAAGGAACACTTGAATGTTATGTTTTCCTTAAACTAATGTATGGGTGTGGAATCCATAGTAGCATATATCTATGAGAAAATATATGGGTGTGGAATCCATACTAGCATATATCTATGATCTAATGTATGGGTGTGGAAACCATACTAGCATATATCTATGAGAAAATGTATGGGTGTGGAATCCATACTAGTATATCTATGAGATAAGTAATGAGGTAAGGTATGGGTGTGGAATCCAAAGTAAAATATATCTATGAGCTAAGTAATTCTTCTAGTTAGAATATTTTTATGGAATCTGATATTCATGATTAAGGAATGATTATGTGTAATTAAAGTTAAATGGATAGAGATGTGTAACACAAATTTTCTTGAGCCTTAAATCCGTTAATGAAGATACTAAGATTGGTATACTAAACACCATTAGGTGGTTTAGAATGTTTGGAATAATTGATTTTGATATATGGAAGTGTGAACTAGATATCTATTCTCTAGTATTGTAATCCTTTTGTATGTATTGAATTTAGGTAGAATTAAAATGACTTTCAAATTCTTGAAATGTAGAAAAATATTATTGTGATAAGTTGATGAAATAACTTTTCTAATGGCTTAAGACAAATTAGGTCTAGGAAAGCCATAATAGTCTCTTTAATGATTTTATCAGTTGAATATTGGCTGCATTCTATTTAACCAAATTAATTAGAGAAATTATGAGGATTGAACTCATGTATTTCTCTAAGCTATTGCTAGTTTGGCGATCACGTCAAAATTCAAATTGTTTATAAAATGTGAAGAGAATAACATGTTTAGAAGGTAAATATTTTATGTGGTGAGAACTTGTTTTATTTGAAATTAAAGAAAAAAAAAAGAAGGCATGTGATTAATGAAAAGCTTAGTTGAGTACTTGTTTTACAAGAATATGTGCTTGTGATATTTTTTAGGGAGAAATTGGAGAGTGAGATCACATTTTGATGAATTGTAATTTTTGCATGATTTAGAAGCCTAAGATGAGTGTATTGTATGTGGAATGGAGGAGATTGTTTGATTTAGGAATTTTGTGTTGGGATGTATAGTTGTATGAGTATTTATTAGTCCTATAGAATGTTGTAATAATTTGAGAGGGTGGTAATTATCCTTAAAAAAAAGGGGGGGGGTCTAACTTTAGGCTAGAAATTCCCTTGTGATAGTCTAAATCTTATGTAAATTTAACAAGATTCGTCACATTTTGAGAAATGTATGGTTTTCATAGCTTGTTGTTGTGTATGTATTAATAGTAAGGAATAAGATATGAAATCAAATGATTTGATTAATTACTGAATATAAATCATGACTGATTTCATAGTTGGAAAACAAATTGACATAAAGTTATCAAGGTTACCATATTTTCATAATTGTGAGATTTGTTATTGATTACAAGCCACTTTGAAAAATATATCATTAATCTGCTTTCAGATGAAGATCTTCTAATAGATTCATTTCATAATTGATTCTCAAGTTAGAGAAGTGAATAATAATGAAGATTATGCAAACTAAATGTATGATCTATAATACATAAGTGGGTCAATGAGGAATGTATTTAACCTTAGGTTTTTAGTTAAAAATAAAAAATAAAAAATAAATAAATAAAAAATTGGTGCCTTGAACCTCAAATTGTATTTTTGCCTAAAGAATAAACGTTTGGTAAAAACTAAAGATAAATCCTAGATATTTCGATTGCAAGGATGTCTTATGGAATGAAAAGAGGAAAATTGGATTGAAAAGACATAGAGCAAGTGGGATGTAAGAGTGTGTTTTATATATAACGTCATGTTTTGTTGGGTAAGAGTGGGTTTTATATATAACATCATGTTTTGTTGCATAATTTCACTCACAATTGTATGTGGATTATTTTATGCCAATTTGATTGTGATATGGTATGGACCATCATTGTTGTGTGTACAACCAATGTGTGCTCTATTTATAGCTTAGAAAGCTCAACATCCTACAGAACCAAGAAGATGACACATGTGGGATTCATATAGACTATGAGAAAGAAGAACATGTATCAAATTATTATAGATAAATTAAGTATATATCATATCAATTACATACAATAGTATTTTTATATGGTACTATAAATTGTATGGCTGGTTTTGATATAGAAATATTTGGTATTCTATATCAACACATGTCTAATATGGCGTGGATATATTTTCTACTTGATTAAGAATGGTATGTTTAGTTTTCATGGAGTTGCTTCCAAACTATGGAATGGCATGAAGAAAATATATATATATATATATATATATATATATATCAAATACATAAGGCTAACAACTTATTGATAGGAGAATCTAAAAGAACTAAGTATCTTATGACCGTAGGAAAAACTTCGGGCCAAGTTTAGCCCAAGAGGGGGAGTATGTAGTGTCCCTTATTAGTGAGATAGATTTGATGACACTTAGAGATGGTGATTTTGATATAATATTATGTATGAAAGACTTATGTACATGCTTATATGCTATGACCTGGTTTGGGTCACTTGGTTGTTGTGTGCTTATGATAATATCTATGGTTGCGTGCACAAGGATTGATTTTGGTTAAGAGAATATTAGCGATGTTTTCTCTTTTGGTATCCTATTTTGGACATAGGTGTATTACGTGAATGGTGATTTAGAATTGAGACACAGATCCATGGATGATCATGGTTATGTGGAACATATGGTTAATTATGATTTATGGATGATACATGATTTGTATGATTATATGTGCATAATCTCGTACTAAGCATGATGTGGCAGGGGACTTGGTCATTGCCAACAAGGATGCTCAAGTTATGAATGACTGCAGAAGTCATTTCTCCAAAACCAAAATGACTGTGGAAGTCATGAACAATATTTGGTAAAATTTGAATAAGTTAATTATGAAATTCATTTGATTTATTTGATCAATGAGATTGTGATGTGTGCAGGTCTTGGAAGAAGACCTTACCAATGAACCATCAGATGGGTATGAGCTCACAATCAGTACCTTAAGGTGAAACGCAGAGTTTCAAAGTGCTGCAGGATTGGGATGTGAGAAGCCATGGAAATTAGGATGAATCAAATCCATGAAATATAAAGACGTGGAGTCTTGAATATATAAGGAAATGTATGGCACGGAGTTCCGAATATTTAAAAAGATCAAGGTGTGGAATCTGATCTTTAGAGACTGGCCGGAGTCCTCAATCTACTAAGGCATGAAGATGCATACAATAAAAGGGTAATCCTCATTATCCCAGGGAATTAAGAAAATGCCACTCATGGGCAACCAGATGAATTTCCTTAATAATCTAGTCCTAACAATTTTGGAGTGACTTTCTAAAAATCACTTAAATTATGATTAATCAATTGTAATAGTTCAATCTCGACTTAATAGTTCAATCTCGACTTAATCCTCAATATTATTATTATTATTATTATCTTTTATGAGACTACAATATTATTATTAAAAGGAAATTATATCTCCTCAATCACGTCACACCTCTCTCCTTCATGACTCTCATGGCTCTATGTAACTCTCTCTATTTTAAATATTACATTACACTCTCTTTTATGCACTCATCAAGGAATGGCATATTCCTCTTACACTCATTAAATGTATGTCATAAAATATTCTTACACTCATTAAATATGTGTCATAAAATATTCCTCTTACACTCACTTTAATGCATATGTTACACTCTCCTTAAATAAGGCATGCATACCTCTCCTTAATGGCATAAGTTACACTCCTCTAAAGGGAATACAATGCATGCACATTAATCCTCCTTTATGACATGAATTTGTTGCTCCTCCTATATATGAGTCTCATGTATTCTCATTTGGGGGGAGAGGGGGTAATGCTAAGAGTGGAAGAGACTTGAGGAATATTGTGAAAGGGAGAGATATGGAGAGTATCCAATTACTTCCAAAAAAAAAATCTGAATTTCTTACTAATCTACTAAGTATCTATTGAGGTTGAACATGAGTGGTATTTAGAGGAAGTGAAAACTATCTTCATTAGTTTTCCTTGCATCTCTCTCTCTATTGCTGTATTTTGGTACTGGTTGTGAGCTTTTATAGCTCGGGGGTTCCAGGGGGAGGAGTTCTCCCTAGATATGGTTGGGTGGAAAACCGGATGGTTCAAATGAGTTGGTTAAGGGATCGAAGGTGGATCATATTCTCAACGATTGGAGCTGAATATCTCTTCAGGTATAATTTCCATTGTCCTAAAAATTATAGTATAGATTTAGCATAAAATAAAAGGTAGACATTTAAATTGTTGTAAGCATCTAATTTTGGTTTAGGCTTATGTTATCTAAAATATTATTGATTAGTTAAAAATGAAGACTAGATCAATCTATATGTATGGTTGTTTAGATCTCAATATTGGAGTTATTATTGGTATAGTTTATGGTACTAATCTTGGTATTGTAGCATTTGAGAAAGGAAAGCCAAATATTGTTGAAGGTAATTTCAATAAATAAATTCCAAAGGACTTGGGTAAGTATTTCACGATTTATGGTTCTGTTTCAAGTAATTAATAGATGCATGTTTTATAAATGGTTTTAGGATAGTTTGCAAAGTGTTTGACAAAATCTGTGAGTGAGTAATGTTATAAATTTATTTATGCACGAATAAGTGCTAACTTGTAGCTTACATCAGAAGTAAGAAAATGGACATGTACCCAAAATATGCTTGGAGGAATTGCAGAATCAACCCTTAAAATAAAATGCAAATATAATGGCAAATAAAGTATAGTTTGGAAGGTCAAATGCTTGAGGTAAGTTGGAGATAAATTTTAGTTATGGCTTATGTTTCATATTCTTCAATGTTTTGTTATTCAAGTTGTTGAATAGTACTATCAAAATTTTGACAGAAAGCCTTAATGGCTGTAGCATTCAGGGCTTCCATGTGTTTGTTAAATTGTAGCAATTGGTGCAAAAAGCTTGTCACTCATGTCAAATGAATTAGCTTGTGGGTGGTAAAATGTTTCAAGAACTCATATGGTGGATTTAGAAATGCGTGATTTCAATGAGCATATATTAGTAGCATAAATCTGGGTTGTTTTTCCTCATGTAGAGGTGTAGTTGTAAGTTTTCATTCCATATGTTTGACAAAAGTCATAAATGAAACATTTAGGCTATAAATTTTGTTGTTTTAACAAAATCGCATTTCTGGGCATCCCTGTTGCGATCCAGCTCCACTTCAGGGGGTATCCATACCAACAAGCCATTTCACCCCAAGTTTGATTCCAAAAATCAAGGTTTCGGACATCAATTCCCAAATCTGCTCTGTTTTGCAGATTTGTTGTTGCATGTAGAACCACCTGTTGTTTTGTCTTGCTGTTTGGTTCTTTTTATATTGGAACTGCCTGATAATTTAGAGTGATGAATCTGATTTAGGCTAACCACTTGGAAATTGTTTTTAAAGTATAAATGGTTAATAATTTGAAAATTTAAATAACCATATGGCAACTTGTTTTATGACTGCCAACTATTTGTCAAAATTCCTCAATGGCTGTACCTTACAACATTGTGAGCAATGTTTGAAATTTATAAATATTTATATTCATTGGTATATATTCAACAATGAATATGGCTGATAGTCTACTAATATCTTAAGTTCAATTATTGGCACTACTTACAAAAAAAAAGAGAAGTCATGCAACTTTGGATTCATGTTAGCTAATTATTGTGAAAACACCTTAAAGAGATAATGGTTGTAAGTGTTTGACGAAATGCCTCAATGGCTATACATTTCATGCTTGTAAATTGGTTTTCATAATGTTCAATGGTTGCATCTAATTACGTTTATGAACCATCCATAAATCAAAAGGTTTAAGTTAATTTAAGATTTGCAATCAAGGTATTTCTAGTATAATAACTCATTGAGTTAAAGGGTCTTGCTGAAAATTCAAAATTGCAGTAAGTAATTTGTTGCAATATCAGCTCACATATGAATTCCTAAATTATGAGATGCCAACTCTATATAATTTAAATTATCCTTTTAATAAAATAATTCATAAGCATGTTATTAGTCACTCTTGAACACATTTAATTACAACGGAATTAACAATTAGTTTATTGTAAATTGTGGTTCATAAAGGTTGAAATTTATTCATCCCACTAAATAATTTATATTTTAAAGGTGATTTTAGTCTTGAGAAGCAAGTATTATGGTTGTATTTTTTTTGGATCTTGATAAACCTTGAACTTTGTAGCTTTGAAGATAAGTTGGTAGAATTTAGGGTGTAGTGTAAAGGACACCAATAACTTCTAAATAATAATAATAATAATAATAATAAAAATATATATCACATTTTGATTTAATATAATATTTCTCTATAATAATTATGGTAGGTAAGGTGGGACCTTACATATGGTATCAAAGCCAAGTTACAACACTAGGCCTAATGGGCCAACATGCTTATTTGTAGTTTGATGATGTATGAATGTTGATTTTGCATGCAAGTTGAGTTCTTGTATATCTTGACTTGGAAGCATAGTGGTTGCATAGAGGATATTATTATCATTATTTCATTTAGTGACTCATTAAATAAAATAAAAAAATTCCCTTATATTCCTTTATATTTTTGTTAAGACACATTATCAACAATATGTTAAAATGCTTAAAGACATGCTGGGAAAGGATGTGCTTGAGAAAGTTGGAGTTAAACCCAAGTATGTGAATGACTTGATTTTCAATCAATGAGTGAGATAGGTGGAGTGAATGGATGGTTTCATATATTTTTAGTGCATCATTTTCAATGTGATATGTGCTTAGTAGCCATCTTTACTTGCTGAAATCGTATCTACCGAGAAGAATATTGGCTTAATCTGGACTATAGTGTAATGACCTTGGTGCGTATGCTTTGGGAATGAGTAACAAGTGTAAGGCTGTTGGGGCCCTTTTTTTTGTTTAAGTTTTGAACTTTTGGCCAAGACATTTTGAACTTTGACTCTTTTTGAGTCGCGGAAGAAATGCACATAGCAACCGCGACCGCGCCGCCGCGACCAGGAGTTGCGGAGCTACCAAGGTGGCGCGGAAGCACTTGATAACTGGAGATCGAACAGAGATAAGTGCAGATGAAAGAAACACAGCAGAAAACAAACGGTAGAACACGCAGACATCAGAAGAGACGCTGGGAAAAGCCAGAGTGAAGACACAGAGAAGCTGCCAGTTGCGACGAGCGGGTGAATAAAAGGCGATCACCCGGCTGAAGAAGGGGTTGGTTGGTTATTGGTTGTTGTTGTTGAAGGTTGAATAGATGCGTCGCGAGGATCAAGACCTGAGGAAGGGTATGCAGAGCAGCTATGGGAGGATTATGCTTGTTCTTCCTATGGGTTCTTACTCTCTATGTTCTTCCTTTCTGTTCTCAAACCCATCTGTATCTGACTTGTGAGTTATCAGAGAAGAAAGCTATCTGATCATGTATTCGGCCAGAAGAATAATATAAGGAAGGATTGCTGTCTCAATGCGTTGTTCATGCATTGTAATGTGTTTGCACTGATTTAAAAATTTTAAGTTGCGACTGTCTGAATACCTAGTTAGTGATCTTGCATGTGTAATTTGGTATATGTAATGGATGCCCTTTCTTTCTTTGGTTGCGGGTTTATTCCTTACCAGTGATCTCATCCCCTTATGCATATGGTCGTGGCACGCCTCGGGTGAGACGCACTGCTCTCCAAGAGCAGGGTGAAAATGCCGGCGTGTTCCTAGACTACACCAGACCCCTTGTTGGCCACAACCCTTGAACCTGGGTCTTGCCCGCGAGACCTGACTTTTCGCCAACAAATGTTTCCGTTGCCGGGACCCGCATGTTCTGAGGGGATCTAGATCATGGTCTCGAGGATTTTTGAAGGAGCAATACGGCGATGGTGGGATGATCATCTTGACCATTTCATTACTCAGCAAGCGGAGCTGACCAAGAAAAAGGAGGCCGCGATCAAGGAGATCGTTCTTTTCTCGGATTCAGCCAGTGATACGTACGAAATTTTCTGGGGAAGGTTTCCTACTGACCTTTACAATTGGTTGCGAAGGTTACGAGCGACGGTACCCCAAGAAGGCTCGCGGAAGATAAACCGCAGGTGGGCGCACGAAGATCTGGTAGCACTGCATCGGGTAGACACTGAACTCACCCGTGCAGTGGATTTTTGGGTAAGGACCACGTTGGAAGGATACGCTGTGGAGTTTGCTGCTGAGTGTTACCAATCCTTCTCGAAGGCTAAGGCTGTTTTTCACTCAGGGTTAAGGGGGAAGCTGTTGAAAGAGATTCCGCTGTGGATCAAAGCCCTGATGGTGGACGAAGGGTTGATTGAATTCCACAAAACGAGCATGGAAGCGTAAACCACCCATACTGGGGGAAGGGTTGAGGGGATCGATGCTGTGTAGACTGTGAGAGTGGGGAGCGGGGGATGGACGTTGAAGCCGCATGCAAGTTGCGGGAGTCACGTGCACATCGGCGGGCACAGATCGCCGATAGGTGGCGAAGAAGGGTAATGAGAGATTTGAAGAGAAGGGAAATCGAGAGGAGAAATCAGAAGGAGGCACCTCAGAAGACAAGAACCATGGATTTGGATACCCGGACGGGGGACGGGACAACAGCGGACGTACAGTGGGTGCATGGGAGCCCAGCGATGCGAGAAAGAGAAGTAACGACTAGCGAAGGTAATGGAAAGATTCAGCCCAAAGAAAGCTCCGATGACGAATGGCACAACGTGATGCAGCAGATGTTCCAGGATCAAACGACACCCACCCCTCCAGGCAGCCCTACGTCTTGCTTTCCGCATGGCCAGGATCCCGACCTTCCCCTGGTACTTTATCAACCTTTGAGAAGTATTTTTATTCAGTTACAAGCATTAAGTCAGTCATATAGTAGTTCAGCGGCGTCGGTAACGCCCAGTAGCAGTAGCGTCACTAGTAGTGGTATTTTCCCTAGCGGGACCGTTACGCAACCAGGACCCGGAGGTTTTATCCTGGTTAATTCTCCACAAGTATACATGGCTGGATCTTTCACCCGGTACCCAGAGTTCTCTGGCCGGGGAAATGACGACGTAGAACAACACTGGTATCTGTGCGAAGCCATCTGGAGGGCTCGACAGACGCCGGATGCAGGAAAGTTAATAGAGTTCCAAACCACGCTCAGAGAGAGAGCTCTGCGTTGGTTCATCAAGTGGTCCGAGGCACACCCTAACCCTGTAATCGCGGACGTGAAGCGGGATTTTGTCTGTGAATTCAAGCTTCCCCAGACAGACCAGCAGGGCCTGTCAGAGCTGTGGGAAATTAAGCAGAAAGAAGGAGAAACCGCGTGGGAGTTGATGCGGCGATTTAAAGACGCGATTGGGAAACTCAGTTACCCGATCGATCCAAACCACCAGAGGGACTGGTTCATCAAGGCTCTGCTCCCCTTGACACGAACCCCTCTCACACAGCAGAAGATTGATAATCTGCAGGACGCTTTGGAGCAGGCCATGAAGATTGAAGCCATGGCGGGATACCCCCAGGAATACAGGGGGGGAATGGCCCCGCAAGACCCTTCTCTGATAGGGTTGCAACATCAGATCGCCAGCTTGACCGAAAAGCTCAAGGAAATTTAGCCAGCGAGACCAGCGCGACCGAATGTTTGGTGTACTCATTGCCTGGTGGAGGGACACGTCGCAACCGAATGTCCTCGGTTGCGCGGTGCAGGAGTTGGGGCCTCAGTTGCAGCAATTCAGGGGGGTCCACCACTAGGGGGTGGCGCGGCGATGAACCCGCAGGGAGTCTACCAACCGCAACAGACCTTTGCGGGGTTCCCTCCGCAACCGGGGTCTTCCACCACCGAGTACTGTGAGATTTTCCGGACGATGGGGCATCCTCCTCGGATGTGCCCGATATTACAGAAGGACTCCACGGTGCCGAATAATGTATACTGCGAATTCTATGTGTCTACGACTCACACCACTGAGCAGTGCAGGGCGCTTGACGCTCTTGCGGATCGATTGGATCGTCCCTCGTACAGGGTGAACGAGGCTACAAGGGGAAGAGGTGGTGGCATGCGCGGAGGCCGAGCAGGAGGACGCGGTCCGGTAAAGTGCTACAATTGCGACCAGGAGGGTCATGTAGCTCGAGAATGTCCCCTTCCGCGACGACCCTGGTGTTCCCAGTGCCGGGTCAACGCCCATGCTACAGAAGACTGTCCGGAGCTCATCAAGAAGTGGGAAGAACGGGTGAGGCAGAGGGGAGCGAATCTGATAAACTCAGAACCGCGCAGCACCGCAACCCCTGACATGCAGAACGTTGCGATAGTAACACGGGGCGGAAAGAAGACTGGCGACGATGCCCATGAGAAGGAGCCGGCGCGAGTGGTTCGGCCGGCATCCCCAAAGAAGTTGATCAGGCCCGATGTCCAGAAGAAGTATTTCCAGGAGGCGGTTGAGGCATTCGCCCAGTTGCAGAACGAGGGAGGGCTGGAGGAGCCCTGGCGGCCGGAATCCGGTGCGCAGGATGCCGCAGACACTGTGATTGAGGATTGGCTCCGGCTATTCCTCAGGATTGTTGATAACGCTGGGCTGTGGCAGCAGCTCAAACATGCTTTAGACGGAGCGCTGCATGGGCACGCAGAACCCAGAAATCCGGTGGACGCTAGGCCTCAATACGTGCAACGTGTCAAGCGGAACAAGCAACGCACAGGCAAAGAATTCCGGCTTAACACGCAGGTCGCCGGATTCCAAATCAGCGACACCATGTTGGACTTGGGGTCTGACGTCAATATATTGCCACGAAAGACATGGGAGGCTCTTGGAAAGCCACGGCTCGCCTATTCCCCAATCCAACTCAGAATGGCGAACCAGTACTGTATTTTTCCAATCGGCCGACTGGAGGGTGTCGAGGTCGACGTTGCGGGGGTGAAGACATGCACCGACTTTGAGGTTATTGATATCATGGGCGATAAGGACCCCTATCCTGCTTTACTTGGCATTGATTGGGCTTTTGAGAATTACGCGATCATCGACCTCAAGAAGGAGCTGATGATTTTTGAGGATGGGGAGGTAAGGGTCACTCAGCCTCTCAACCCGTATCAGGGTCCGCAATATACAGAACCGGTGGACAGTCGGGAGGATGCTCATATGATGGACCATCTCTATCAGATGACTGCAGGGAAGCGGGACGATTACATCAACCCGATCGCAACAGGGTCTATCAGTTGGCGGAGTGTGCAGAGCTCGGAGCTCGGATCCGAGCTTGCGTGGGAAGACTGGCAGCAAGGGGGGTATGAGACCACTACACGGAGATGTGCCTCCATCGCTCAGGTCCAGTGGGTAGGGACTGAGATCCGCGGATACCCCACCTTATCAAACATGCAAGCCGTGAATACGTTTATTGCCAAAGTGGAAGATCGGGTCCCAGAGGAAAGTCGAATACCACTTTTGGATGTGGCCTTGAAGTCCACGTCGGGACGATGGTGGAACAATCACTGCAGCACTCTGTTGCGATGGGAGTGTGTGACGGATGCTCTACGGGCCCGCTTCAAAGAGGATCAAGGGCCCTGCATTACATTTAAACATCATGGAGCTTCCGACCCGCGACAGCATTTGCAAGCGTGCGAGGAACAGTGGCGTAGCGCAAGGTATCCTGAGGAGTTGTGGGTCCACAGGTTTGTCCACTCCTTGGGTACAATTCCCCAGGCCTGGTACCTGGAGGAAGAGTGGAAACGGGGAACCCGCTCCTGGCAAACAGTCTTGGAAAAGTTTGTCCAGAGCTTCTCGTTCGAAGGGGAGACGGCGCAGGAATCGCAGGCCCTACAAGCGGTCAAGGAGGTTCTGTTTTTCCGCCATCCTGAGCATGGTGAGGGCCCGGTGGCGTCACGCTCCGGGGTCAAGCGCGAATTGGTTTGCCAACGAATTGATGGAGATCCGGAAGATGATAGTTTGGAGGACCTTAGGCATCTCTATTTTGACGAAAAGGAAGGCGAGCGCAGCATCCGCGACGAGCCGACGACAGAAGGAGTCCATTTGCAGCCCCTAAGGACAAAGAAGCTGAACATTGGAACGGAGGAGAAACCTAAGCTGGCAACGGTGGGAGATTACTGGGACAAGGAGACGACAAGAGAAATCTTCAGCCTCCTCCGGGAGTATGAAGATCTATTTCCATCATCAGTTGCGAACCTGAAGGGGATCAAGGGGGATCTGGGCGAAATGCGCATCACACTGAAACCAGGAGCCAGGCCGGTGAAGCACCGACCCTACCGGTTGAATCCACATATCAAAGAGAAGGTCAAGATGGAGATCGACAAGATGCTGGCTGCGGGTCTCATCTTTCCAGGAGAAGAAGCTGAGTGGGTAAGTCCCATTGTCATCCAGAACAAGAAGGACAAAGCGGAAATCCGTGTCTGCGTAGATTATCGGAGTTTGAATAATGCTTGTATTCACGATCCGTTTCCCACTCCCTTCAGCGACGAAGTTCTAGATCATGTCACGGGAAACGAAGCTTATTCCTTCACTGATGGGTTTTCGGGCTACCATCAGGTGTGCATCACCGAGGAAGACAAGGCGAAGACAACATTCACAACTGAGTGGGGATCATTCGCATACCACGTTATGCCGTTTGGTCTGAAGAACGCACCAGCGGTGTTTTCCCGGATTGTCATTGCTACCTTCCGGGAGTACATTCATAAGTTCCTGGAAGTCTATATGGACGACTGGACTGTTTACAGCCTTCTGAAGAAACATGCCTCTCTGTTGCGTGTTATGTTCGATCAATGTCGCCAGCTTCAGATTTCCTTGAACTTGAAGAAATGTATTTTTGCAGTACCATTCGGCACACTCTTGGGTCACGTGGTGTGTAAGCAAGGGATCTGCGTTGATCCTGCCAAGGTCGCGGTCATCGTCCACATGGAGGCCCCTGAGACTGTGAAGCAGTTGCGGGCACTGCTCGAGCACACCGGATACTATAGGCGGTTTATCCGCAATTATGCCAAAATCACTGCCCCTTTGGAGAGACTGTTGCGGAAGTCAGAAGCATTTGAGTGGACGGCGGAGTGCAGGAAGGCACTCGACACATTGAAGGAGAAGTTGGTGACGGCACCCATACTTGTTCACCCCGACTGGGATAAGCAGTTCCATGTGCATATTGATGCGTCCGGTATTGCACTTGGAGCTGTGTTGGCGCAACCCGGGGAAACAACAGTTGACCACCCCGTATACTTTGCCAGCCGGCGATTATCGAATGCGGAGAAGAATTACACCACGACCGAGCGGGAGGTGTTGGCGATGGTGTACTCTCTTCAGAAATTCCGCCACTACCTTCTGGGTGGAAAATTTACATTTTTTACAGACCATTCGACATTGAAATATCTGGTCAATAAGCTGGTGTTGGAAGGAAGAATCTGTCGATGGCTTCTACTTTTCCAAGAGTTCACGTTTGAGGTGATTGTCAAGCCTAGCAGGTTGAACGTTGGTCCCGATCACTTATCCAGGCTGGAGACGGGAGAGAATGAAGGTCCGTTGGACGATCAGCTCCCGGATGCTGACCTATTCCGAGTTGAAGCAGTACCAGATTACCTGGCTGACATTGCCACGTATCTGACCACAGGACAGTGCCCTGAGGATTACACCCCTCTTCAGAAACGCCACTTGGTTGTCCGGGCGGCCGATTATCAATTGATCGCAGGCCAGTTGTACAAACTGGGCCTGGATGAGGTGTTGCGCAGGTGTGTTCTTGACCACGAGCGGGAAGCAGTGATGTGGGAGTGTCACAGCGGTGTTGCGGGAGGACACGTGGGCACAAAACCCATCGCAAGGAAGGTGCTTCAAGCTGGCCTATGGTGGCCGACGGTACATGCAGACTGTAAGGCCTATGTGAAACGTTGCGACATTTGTCAGAGGACGGGAAGGCCTTCGCACAGGGACGAGCTTCCGCTACATCCGGTGCATGTGTTGCGGCCATTTGAGAAGTGGGCTGTTGACTTCGTAGGGCCCATCGCACCAATCGCTCGCCATTCCAAAGCTCGGTACATCATCACCGCAACGGATTACCTCACCCGGTGGGCTGAGGCGGCAGCGGTGCGCGATTGCTCGGCAGAGACCGCTGCCCGGTTCATCTTTGAACACATCATCAGCCGCTTTGGCTGCCCAAGGAGCTTAACCAGCGATCAGGGTACACATTTCATTAACGCCACGGTCAAGTCGCTACTGGACACATTTATGATTCAGCATCATAAAAGCAGCCCATACCACCCGCAGGCCAATGGTACGGTGGAAGCCTTCAACAATATTCTTGAGAAGGGCTTGACGAAAATTTGCAATGCTCAGCGGGACGATTGGGATGAGCGGCTACCAGTGACATTATGGGCTTACCGGACCACGGTAAAACGTTTGACCAACCAGACGCCTTTCCAGTTGGTGTATGGCCGAGAAGCGGTGGTCCCCGCCGAGTTCACCGTGCCCAGCCTCTTGATCGCAACGACCCTCCACTTCTCAGAAGAGGCATCACTTAGGGAACGCCTCCATGAGCTACAGGAGCTGGATGAGGCTCGATTCCTCGCAAAATTCCACCAGAGGGTTGAGAAGGCCTGACAGAAGGCGTGGCACGATCGCCACATCAAAACTAAAGCTTTCCAAGTTGGTGGCAAGGTTCTCTTGTACAACAGCTGGTTCCAGAAGTTTCCAGGCAAGCTCTAGATGCATTGGCTGGGACCATACTTTGTCATCGAGATCCGCGACTCAGGAGCCGTTTGGTTGGCACAACTAGATGGCACAGTTCTTCCGGGATGGGTGAATGGCGCACGCCTGAAGCCCTACCAGGAGTAGGTGCTTCGCGCTTTTCATTAATAACTCTCGCAACCGAGAGAACCCGTAGAGTAGCGTAGTTGAATAAATCTCCCGCAACCGGGATGAATGTAGGTAGTCTTTTTCCAATTGTCGGCACTCAGTCAAATAACCAGTTAGTTGCGGGAACATTGCCGCAACCGACTGTGGTCAGGGCGGGCCAGTCCAGCATGTCGCAGCGCTAGTCCAGCGTGTCACCGCTCCAGTCCAGCGTGTCATGCACGAAGGATCCATCCTCGTGCCAGTGTCAGTCCAGGTCATATCCGTCAGTCCTTTTTTCAGTCCGTAGGATAGCTCAGATTTGGTCATAAATTCCCTTAATGGACAGTAATCATACCGTAATCATTTACCATCAGCCGCAGTTCTCTCCGCCGTCGGGTCCGCCCATCTCCCAATGACGCCGTCAGCAACTGTCAGATTACACACAGGCCTGCGATTGATCACACGATTATCGCAGGCAAGAAAGATAGCAAGAATTAATTGCCGTTATGGAGTCTCATCAACCCCGCGCGTGCCAGCAGATGGCCCAATTTGCATGAAGGCTATCAGCACAGGGATGATGGACCAATTCAGTTTGGAAGTTTCAGCGACTCCGGAGCATTCGCAGTACCAGAGCACTCAGCACCTAGCAGGCAGTTACAGAAGAATCGTCCAAGTCTATCAGAGACGCGCCAAGATGCCGAGAGCTCTTCTCTCAGTTCCTGAACCAGCGCTAGATCGCAGAATTCACCGAGTAGAGTCATTGGTCGGCAAGTACGACAATGCACCCTGTATGGACGCCAATTTGTCCGACCCGGCTGATTTTCCTCATCTCCATTGGCAGACGTTCATGGAGCACCATTATACGCCAGGTAACAGCTCTAACAGTCGAATGCGGGACAAATTTCGGGGCCTACAGCAGTCAACTTTAATGAATTTGAGGAGTCTTCCCGTCTTCGGCACCACCGGACCAGTTCTGCAATGTACCCGGTTCCTCCTCAGTCGGGTGCAGAACAGGTCCCTATGGTTGAACGAAGAAATTCCAATACATGCAGCAGACATTAGTCGGCTTACGGGGCTATGCCAAACTGGTGCAGATGTCTCCTCTGCGGGGCAGACAGCCTCCAAGCGCGCCCGGAAGTCGGCTGATGCGGACCTCTACACCAAATATGGCACTCGCCGGGGTGGCAAAGGTGCCAAGATAGATTTGATAAATGTATCACAAATCAGGTTCGCTTGCTACCTGATTGCTAGCAAGACCATGCGCCATTACACAAAGGGAGAGTGCACTCTGGACACAATTTCCATTGCAGAGCACTGCGTCCAGGGGGCCAGGTTGAATTGGAGCGCGTTTGTGTTGAAGGAACTCTTCGCGGCTTGCGAAGACAATTACAGGCGGACTACCAGTTTCATCTACGGGTACTTGCTCTTAGCGTTCGCCATGTGGAAATGGCATCTTCCCCCGATACGGACACCGGCAGAGCTCACCGTGAGCCAACCGCTCGCGATGAGATATTCCCCCTAGCAGGTGTCCACGGCCCCCAGCAGCAGGCAGGTGAACGCAGAGGCGTTCCGAGAATGGTATGGGATGATGACCGATGTGGTCGCTTCCCAGCAACGGGTGCCCCAGAACCTGTTGGATGAATACAGTGAACAGGTGTGGTTTGGCGTCAGCCATAACCACACTTTCATCCGGCCGACTTGTGTACTGCACCATACTTTTCATATGGCGCCCTTGCGCTTCCAGCTGAATGATAATTTCTTCCACAGAGAGGTTTCTACATGGCCGGGGGTTGTCCAGCACGTTAGCGACGGAGTCCTCCGCTACAATTTTGATGGGATGCGGGCTGCACAGCAGCCTGCCGCGACCAGTGCCGAGGGATCTTCCCAAGTTGCGGCGGAGACAACCCCAGATGCAGCGGGGACCGTAGCGACCCTGCCCGATTCGCTGGTCCCCATCGTCGAGCATTTCAACAACCAGGCACGGCGACTCAACGTGGCAACTCAGGTTGTTTCCAGTGGTGCCCCTATATTTCCTTCTTTTACTGAATTTCGTATTAATCGGTCCCTTGGTCTCTCTAACACCGCCCCCCTCACTTCCCCCATTCCCACTAACCCGTTCACTTCTGCCACCCCCATCATCACGACAATGGGTGAACCGGGCCCCGAACCTGATTCCACCGGCCCACCTCCATCCAAGAAGGCCCGCACTACGGCCACAGATCCCGTGGTGGACCTTATGGAGGATGATCCACCAGCCACGCCGCCCACAAGAACTTTGATTCCGGAGGAACCGCTGATTGATCCAGCAGATTTCCTCAACATTCGTCTCCCTCCCACCTCGTTCACTCCATCCACCGCCCCCTCCACCAGCCGACCACACGCCACCTCCCCCAATCTATCCACTTCATCAGCCACTGTGTCCGATTCTTTGATCCGGGAACTTTTCGGCGGTGACCACGGGGCGGAGGTCACCTCCAGTACTGCAGCCGTGGTACCACCTGTTGACCTCGTGGCCGCATCCCGGGATTCCCTTGCCACTATATCTGTCCAGCCAGCCATAGTTGGGGTTGATTCAGCCGCCCCTTCCACAGAGCAAACCACGCAAAAGGACCGGCCAGAGCCTGATATGGCCACTTCGGTGCAACAGCAGACGCTGGTCCATCCTCCAGAGACTTCAGGCAGAGCAGCTGCCATGGGCCAATCTTCGCAGGAACAGACGCCCGAGCAGGATGCACCCGGCACAACAAATGCAGAACAACTGAGTCCCGCACAGCTGTATCTGCTCATTCAGCGGGCGGCCATCAAGGCCGAGCAGATTCACACTGAGCTACAGCGGCGGTGCACCGAGCAGCGGAATCAGATCACGGCGCTTACTGAACAGCGCAATCAGCTGCTGCAGGAGAAGACCTACCTCCAGGAGCAGGCCAACACTGTTAATCAGGCGCTCTCCAGCGTATGGCCGGAGGCACGGGCTCACCATGCCCCACTCCCTGCTCGCATAGAAGAGGACAGTATAGCTTTACAGGCTCGCCAGCTAGGGGAAGTTTTCACTACTATTTGCAGAGAGAACCAGGAGTTACAAGCGGCGTTAGCCGCACGGCCCACCCTTCCAGATCCACCTACTGACTATTCAGAACAGGTAACTCCCAAACAGGCGCAGGCAGTTATTCTACAAGCAACTCTCCATTCCACGACAACCGCGGCTTCTGCCCTTCTACGCAGTTTGCAAGAGTGCTCACTCGCGTTAACTGTCAAGATGCAGCCCATTGCTGCCCAGCTGCAACAGATCTCCAGCGAAATTCGGGCGACCACGGACCCGGCAAGGTTAGATCAGCTCTACGCCCAGTCGGACGAGCTGGAACTTCACATGCAGATGACTGAGGCCGAATCAGCAGCGGCTAAGCACGTCCTCCGGGAGATGCGGCCGCCCCTTCGCACCCATGCTGATGCAATGCACCAGCTGGATGCCAAGGCCGAGTCCCAGCTCGCCACGCTGTTCGGGGCTGCCCCGACGCCCATAGACGAAGCCGCCGCTAACCAAATCGCTCAAGATGCCGACCTGCTTATGCAGGAATGGCAGCAAGCAGTGGCGACCTTCACAGAGCTTCGAGATTCAGCCCTCCGCCAGGTCCCGGAGTTGGGGCCCTTGTTTGAACCAGCAGGTGGCGGAGTACAGCAGGAAAGGGTAGCGGAAGAAGGAACAGCAGAGCCGGGCGCGGAAGCCAGCGAGGGTATGGAGGTAGAAACTGTCATTTGCGATTGACTCGCGGACGAGTCAAAGGATTGTGGTCAGGGCCTGTTGGGGCCCTTGTTTTTGTTTAAGTTTTGAACTTTTGGCTAAGACATTTTTTACTTTGACTCTTTTTGAGTCGCGGAAGAAATGCACATAGCAACCGCGACCGCGCCGCAGCGACCAGGAGTTGCGGAGCTACCAAGGTGGCGCGGAAGCACTTGATAACTGGAGATCGAACAGAGATAAGTGCAGATGAAAGAAACACAGCAGAAAATAGACGGTAGAACACGCAGACATCAGAAGAGACGATGGGAAAAGCCAGAGTGAAGACACAGAGAAGCTGCCGGTCGCGACGAGCGGGTGAATAAAAGGCGATCACCCGGCTGAAGAAGGGGTTGGTTGGTTATTGGTTGTTGTTGTTGAAGGTTGAATAGATGCGTCGCGAGGATCAAGACCTGAGGAAGGGTATGTAGAGCAGCTGCAGGAGGATTATGCTTGTTCTTCCTATGGGTTCTTACTCTCTATGTTCTTCCTTTCTGTTCTCAAACCCATCTGTATCTGACTTGTGAGTTATCAGAGAAGAAAGCTATGTAATCATGTATTCGGCCAGAAGAATAATATAAGGGAGGATTGCTGTCTCAATATGTTGTTCATGTGTTGTGATGTGTTTACACTGATTCAAAAATTTTAAGTTGCGACTGTCTGAATACTTAGTTAGTGATCTTGCATGTGTAATCTGGTATATGTAATGGATGCCCTTTCTTTCTTTGGTTGCGAGTTTATTCCTTACCCGTGATCTCATCCCCTTACACATGTGGTCGTGGCACGCCTCGGGTGAGACGCACTGCTCTCCAAGAGCAGGGTGAAAATGCCGGCGTGTTCCTAGACTACACCGGACCCCTTGTTGGCCACAACCCTTTGAACCTGGGTCTTTCCTGCGAGACCTGACTTTTCGCCAACAAAGGCTAAGATTCCATTAACGTGATGATTGAGTTCATCATGATAATTTTGAATCTTTTCGTACCTACACTAGAGGAAACTTAACTAAAAGCTACCTTGAAAGATGTCACTTTTAACTGTGAATGTAAACTCAAGAGTAATGTATGTGTATTAAGTAGATGTGTTAAAATAGGATTTGGGAATACATTCTTAATGAGTAAGAATGAAATTTCTCTGATTTCTTTGACATGATTTTGTGTATTTTGGGTTGAAATTAGGCATCAAATAACTTTAAATTACTCAAATACTAGGTTGAGGTATGAACTTCCTAATAAACAAGAGGCTTAAATGATTGGTGCATGATGGGTTGTGGAAGCCATTTTAAGGAAAACTTGAATGTTATGTTTTCCTTAAGCTAATGTATGGGTGTGGAATCCATACTAGCATATATCTATGAGAAAATGTATGGGTGTGGAATCCATACTAACATATATCTATGATCTAATGTATGGGTGTGGAAACCATACTAGCATATATCTATGATCTAATGTATGGGTGTGGAAACCATACTAGCATATATCTATGAGAAAATGTATGGGTGTGGAATCCATACTAGTATATCTATGAGATAAGTAATGAGGTAAGGTATGGGTGTGGAATCCAAAGTAAAATATATCTATGAGCTAAGTAATTCTTCTAGTTAGAATATTTTTATGGAATCTGATATTCATGATTAAGGAATGATTATGTGTAATTAAAGTTAAATGGATAGAGATGTGTAACACAAATTTGCTTGAGCCTTAAATCCGTTAATGAAGATACTAAGATTGGTATACTAAACACCATTAGGTGGTTTAGAATGTTTGGAATAATTGATTTTGATATATGGAAGTGTGAACTAGATATCTATCCTCTAGTATTGTAATCCTTTTGTATGTATTGAATTTAGGTAGAATTAAAATGACTTTCAAATTCTTAAAATGTAGAAAAATATTATTGTGATAAGTTGATGAAATAACTTTTCTATTGGCTTAAGACAAATTAGGTCTAGGAAAGCCATAATAGTCTCTTTAATGATTTTATCAGTTGAATATTGGTTGCATTCTATTTAACCAAATTAATTAGAGAAATTATGAGGATTGAACTCATGTATTGCTCTAAGCTATTGCTAGTTTGGCGTTGCGTCAAAATTCAAATTGTTTATAAACTGTGAAGAGAATAACATGTTTAGAAGGTAAATATTTTATGTGGTGAGAACTTGTTTTATTTGAAATTAAAGAAAAAAAAAAAGCATGTGATTAATGAAAAGCTTAGTTGAGTTCTTGTTTTACAAGAATATGTGCTTGTGATATTTTTTGAGGGAGAAATTGAAGGAGAGTGAGATCACATTTTGATTGATTCGAATTATTGCATGATGATTGTATTATATGTGGAACGAGGGAGATTGTTTGATTTAGGAATTTTGTGTTGGGATGTATAGTTGTATGAGTATTTATTAGTCCTAAAGAATGTTGTAATAATTTGAGAGGGTGGTAATTCTCCTTAAAGCAAAAGGGTTTAAATTTAGGCTAGAAATTCCCTTGTGATAGTCTAAATCTTATGTAAATTTAACAAGATTCGTCACATTTTGAGAAATGTATGGTTTTCATAGGTTGTTGTTGTGTATGTATTAATAGTAAGGAATAAGATATGAAATCAAATGATTTGATTAATTACTGAATATAAATCATGACTGATTTCATAGTTGGAAAACAAATTGACATAAAGTTATCAAGGTTACCATATTTTCATAATTGGGAGATTTGTTATTGATTACAAGCCACTTTGAAAAATATATCATTAATCTGCTTTCAGATGAAGATCTTCTAATAGATTCATTTCATAATTGATTCTCAAGTTAGAGAAGTGAATAATAATGAAGATTATGCAAACTAAATGTATGATCTATAATACATAAGTGGGTCAATGAGGAATGTATTTAACCTTAGGTTTTTAGTTAAAAATAAAAAATAAAAAATAAAAAAATAAAAAATTGGTGCCTTGAACCTCAAATTGTATTTTTGCCTAAAGAATAAACGTTTGGTAAAAACTAAAGATAAATCCTAGATATTTCGATTGCAAGGATGTCTTATGGAATGAAAAGAGGAAAATTGGATTGAAAAGACATAGAGTGAGTGGGATGTAAGAGTGTGTTTTATATATAACGTCATGTTTTGTTGGGTAAGAGTGGGTTTTATATATAACATCATGTTTTGTTGCATAATTTCACTCACAATTGTATGTGGATTATTTTATGCCAATTTGATTGTGATATGGTATGGGCCATCATTGTTGTGTGTACAACCAATGTGTGTTCTATTTATAGCTTGGAAAGCTCAACATCCTACAGAACCAAGAAGATGACACATGTGGGATTCATATAGATTATGAGAAAGAAGAACATGTAGAATATCAAATTATTATAGATAAATTAAGTAGATATCATATCAATTACATACAATAGTATTTTTATATGGTACTATAAATTGTATGGTTGGTTTTGATATAGAAATATTTGGTATTTTATATCAACACATGTCTAATATGGCATGGATATATTTTCTACTTGATTAAGAATGGTATGTTTAGTTTTCATGGAGTTGCTTCCAAACTATGGATTGGCATGAAGAAAAAAAAATATATCAAATACATAAGGCTAACAACTTATTGATAGGAGAATCTAAAAGAACTAAGTATCTTATGACCGTAGGAAAAACTTCGGGCCAAGTTTAGCCCAAGAGGGGGAGTATGTAGTGTCCCTTATTAGTGAGATAGCTTTGATGACACTTAGAGATGGTGATTTTGATATAATATTATGTATGAAAGACTTATGTAGATGCTTATATGCTATGACCTGGTTTGGGTCACTTGGTTGTTGTGTGCTTATGATAATATCTATGGTTGCGTGCACAAGGATTGATTTTGGTTAAGAGAATATTAGCGATGTTTTCTCATTTGGTATCCTATTTTGGACATAGGTGTACGATGTGAATGGTGATTTAGAATTGAGACACAGATCCATGGACGATCATGGTTATGTGGAACATATGGTTAATTATGATTTATGGATGATACATGATTTGTATGATTATATGTGCATAATCTTGTACTAAGCATGATGTGGCAGGGGACTTGGTCATTGCCAACAGGGATGCTCAAGTTATAAATGACTGCGGAAGTCATTTCTCCAAAACCAAAATGACTGTGGAAGTCATGAACAATATTTGGTAAAATTTGAATAAGTTAATTATGAAATTCATTTGATTGATTTGATCATTGAGATTGTGATGTGTGCAGGTCTTGGAAGAAGACCTTACCAACGAACCATCAGATGGGTATAAGCTCACAATCAGTACCTTAAGGTGAAACGCAGAGTTTCAAAGCAGAATAGATGAGAAGCCATGGAAATTAGGGCGCGGAGTCCTAAATCCATGAAATATAAAGACGTGGAGTCTTGAATATATAAGGAAATGTATGGGGCACGGAGTCCTGAATATTTAAAAAGATCAAGGTGTGGAATCTTGGATCTTTAGAGTAGATCAAGGCGCGGAGTCCTCAATCTACTAAGGCATGAAGATGCATACAATAGGGGTGCGGAATCCCTATTATCCGGAAGAAAAACACCACTCATGGGCAACTCGTAGATGAATTTCCTTAATAATCTAATTCCTAACAATTTTGGAGTGACTTTCTAAAAATAGAAAGTCATGTCTACCATTTCAAGTATGACTTTCCAAAAATAGTAAATCACCTCCGATCAATGGGTAAACAAGCATACTTGAAGGAAAATCACTTAAATTATGATTAATCAATTTTAATAGTTCAATATCGACTTAATCCTCAATATTATTAATATTATTATTATCTTTTATGAGACTACGATATTATTATTAAAAGGAAATTATATCTCCTCAATCACTTCACACCTCTCTCCTTCATGACTCTCATGGCTCTATGTAACTCTCTCTATTTTAAATATTACATTACACTCTCTTTTATGCACTCATCAAGGAATGGCATATTCCTCTTACACTCATTAAATATATGTCATAAAATATTCTTACACTCATTAAATATGTGTCATAAAATATTCCTCTTCCACTCACTTTAATGCATGTGTTACACTCTCCTTAAATAAGGCATGCATACCTCTCCTTAATGGCATAAGTTACACTCCTCTAAAGGGAATACAATGCATGCATATTAATCCTCCTTTATGACATGAATTTGTTGCTCCTCCTATATATGAGTCTCATGTATTCTCATTTGGGGGGAGAGGGGGTAATGCTAAGAGTGGAAGAGACTTGAGGAATATTGTGAAAGGGAGAGATATGGAGAGTATCCAATTACTTCCAAAAAAAAAATCTGAATTTCTTACTAATCTATTAAGTATCTATTGAGGTTGAACATGAGTGGTATTTAGAGGAAGTGAAAACTATCTTCATTAGTTTTCCTTGCATCTCTCTCTCTCTATTGCTGTATTTTGGTACTGGTTGTGAGCTTTTACAGCTCGGGGGTTCCAGGGGGAGGATTTCTCCCTAGATATGGTTGGGTGGAAAACCGGATGGTTCAAATGAGTTGGTTAAGGGATCGAAGGTGGATCATATTCTCAACGATTGGAGCTGAATATCTCTTCAGGTATGATTTCCATTGTCCTAAAATTATAGTATAGATTTAGGATAAAATAAAAGGTAGACCTTTAATTTGTTGTAAGCATCTAATTTTGGTTTAGGCTTATGTTATCTAAAATATTATTGATTAGTTAAAAATGAAGACTAGATCAATCTATATGTATGGTTGTTTAGATATCAATATTTTATTTATTATTGGTATAGTTTATGGTACTAATCTTGGTATTGTAGCATTTGAGAAAGGAAAGCCAAATATTGTTGAAGGTAATTTCAATAAATAAATTCCAAAGGACTTGGGAAAGTATTTCACGATTTATGGTTCTGTTTCAAGTAATTAATAGATGCATGTTTTATAAATGGTTTTAGGATAGTTTGCAAAGTGTTTGACAAAATCTGTGAATGAGTAATGTTATAAATTTATTTGTGCGCGAATAAGTGCTAACTTGCAGCTTACATCAGAAGTAAGAAAATGGACACGTACCCAAAATATTCTTGGAGGAATTACAGAATCAACCCTTAAAAGAAATGCAAAAATAATGGCAACTAAAGTATAGTTTGGAAGATCAAATGCTTGAGGTAAGTTGGAGATAAATTTTAGTTATGGCTTATGTTTCATATTCTTCAATGTTTTGTTATTCAAGCTGTTGTAATAGTACTATCAGAATTTTGACAGAAAGCCTTAATGGCTGTAGCATTGAGGGCTTCCATGTGTTTGTTAAATTGTAGCAATTGGTGCAAAAAGCTTGTCACTCATGTCAAATGAATTAGCTTGTGGGTGGTAAAATGTTTCAAGAATTCATATGGTGGATTTAGAAATGTGTGATTTCAATGAGCATATATTAGTAGCATAACTCTGGGTTGTTTTTCCTCATGTAGAGGTGTAGCTGTAAGTTTTCATTCCATATGTTTGACAAAAGTCATAAATGAAACATTTAGGCTATAAATTTTGTTCTTTTAAAGAATCGCATTTCTGGGCGTCCCTGTTGCGATTCAGCTCCACTTCAGGGGGTATCCGTACCAATAGGCCATTTCACCCCAACTTTGATTTCAAAAATCAAGGTTTCGGACATCAATTCCCAAATCTGCTCTGTTTTGCAGATTTGTTGTTGCATGTAGAAACGCCTGTTGTCTTGTTTTGTTGTTTGGTTCTTTTTATATTGGAACTGCCTGATAATTTATAGTGATGAATCTGATATAGACTAACCACTTGGAAATTGTTTTTAAAGTATAATTGGTTAATAATTTAAAATTTTAAATAACCTTATGGCAACTTGTTTTATGACTGCCAACTATTTGTCAAAATTCCTCAATGATTGTACCTTACAACATTGTGAGCTATGTTTGAAATATTTAAATATTTATATTCATTGGTATAGATTCAACAATGAATATGGCTGATAGTCTATTAAT
This sequence comes from Pinus albicaulis, assembly GCA_034641835.2. Classification (NCBI taxonomy): domain Eukaryota; kingdom Viridiplantae; phylum Streptophyta; class Pinopsida; order Pinales; family Pinaceae; genus Pinus; species Pinus albicaulis. Next base: position 627,376,400 of record CM076580.1, on the reverse strand, counting down.
ATCTTAAGTTCAATTATTGATACTACTTACAAAAAAGAAGTCATGTAACTTTGGATTCATGTTAGCTAATTATTGTGAAAACACCTTAAAGAGATAATGGTTGTAAGTGTTTGAAAAAATGCCTCAATTGCTATACATTTCATACTTGTAAATTGGTTTTCATAATGTTCAATGGTTGCATCTAATTACGTTTATAAACCGTCCATAAAACAAAAGGCTTAAGCTAATTTAAGATCTGCAATCAAGGTATTTCTAGTATAATAACTCATTGAGTTAAAGGGTCTTCTTTGGTAAAATTACGATGAAGTAATTTGTTGCGATAGCATTCTCCACATATGAATTCCTAAATTATGAGATGCCAACTCTATATAATTTAAATTATCCTTTTAAGAAAATAATTCATAAGCATGTTATTAGTCACTCTAGAACACATTTAATTACAACGGAATTAACAATTAGTTTATTGTAAATTGTGGTTCATAAAGGTTGAAATTTATTCATCCTTTAAAATAATTTATATTTTAAAGGTGATTTTAGTCTTGAGAAGCAAGTATTATGGTTGTATTTTTTTTGGATCTTGATAAACCTTGAACTTTGTAGCTTTGAAGATAAGTTGGTAGAATTTAGGGTGTAGTGTAAAGGACACCAATAACTTCTAAATAATAATAATAATAATAATAATAATAATAAAAATATATATCACATTTTGATTTAATATAATATTTCTCTATAATAACTATGGTAGGTAAGGTGGGACCTTACATATGGTATCAAAGCCAAGTTACAACACTAGGCCTAATGGGCCAACATGCTTATTTGTAGTTTGATGATGTATGAATGTTGATTTTGCATGCAAGTTGAGTTCTTGTATATCTTGACTTGGAAGCATAGTGGTTGCATAGAGGATATTATTATCATTATGTCATTTAGTGACTCATTAAATAAAATAAAAAAATTCCCTTATATTCCTTTATATTTTTGTTAAGACACATTATCAACAATATGTTAAAATGCTTAAAGACATGCTGGGAAAGGATGTGCTTGAGAAAGTTGGAGTTAAACCCAAGTATGTGAATGACTTGATTTTCAATCAATGAGTGAGATAGGTGGAGTGAATGCATGGTTTCATATATTTTTAGTGCATCATTTTCAATGTGATATGGGCTTAGTAGCCATCTTTACTTGCTGAAATCATATCTACCGAGAAGAATATTGGCTTAATCTGGACTATAGTGTGATGACCTTGGTGCGTATGCTTTGGGAATGAGTAACAAGTGTAAGGCTGAGATTCCATTAACGTGATGATTGAGTTCATCATGATAATTTTGAATCTTTTCGTACCTACACTAAAGGAAACTTAACTAAAAGCTACCTTGAAAGATGTCACTTTTAACTGTGAATGTAAACTCAAGAGTAATGTATGTGTATTAAGTAGATGTGTTAAAATAGGATTTGGGAATACATTCTTAATGAGTAAGAATGAAATTTCTCTGATTTCTTTGACATGATTTTGTGTATTTTGGGTTGAAATTAGGCATCAAATAACTTTAAATTACTCAAATACTAGGTTGAGGTATGAACTTCCTAATAAACAAGAGGCTTAAATAATTGGTGCATGATGGGTTGTCGAAACCATTTTAAGGAACACTTGAATGTTATGTTTTCCTTAAACTAATGTATGGGTGTGGAATCCATAGTAGCATATATCTATGAGAAAATATATGGGTGTGGAATCCATACTAGCATATATCTATGATCTAATGTATGGGTGTGGAAACCATACTAGCATATATCTATGAGAAAATGTATGGGTGTGGAATCCATACTAGTATATCTATGAGATAAGTAATGAGGTAAGGTATGGGTGTGGAATCCAAAGTAAAATATATCTATGAGATAAGTAATTCTTCTAGTTAGAATATTTTTATGGAATCTGATATTCATGATTAAGGAATGATTATGTGTAATTAAAGTTAAATGGATAGAGATGTGTAACACAAATTTGCTTGAGCCTTAAATCCGTTAATGAAGATACTAAGATTGGTATACTAAACACCATTAGGTGGTTTAGAATGTTTGGAATAATTGATTTTGATATATGGAAGTGTGAACTAGATATCTATCCTCTAGTATTGTAATCCTTTTGTATGTATTGAATTTAGGTAGAATTAAAATGACTTTCAAATTCTTGAAATGTAGAAAAATATTATTGTGATAAGTTGATGAAATAAATTTTCTATTGGCTTAAGACAAATTAGGTCTAGGAAAGCCACAATAGTCTCTTTAATGATTTTATCAGTTGAATATTGGTTGCATTCTATTTAACCAAATTAATTAGAGAAATTATGAGGATTGAACTCATGTATTTCTCTAAACTATTGTTAGTTAGGCAATCACGTCAAAATTCAAATTATTTATAAATTGTGAAGCGAATAACATGTTTAGAAGGTAAATGTTTTATGTGGTGAGAACTTGTTTTATTTGAAATTAAAGAGAAAAAAACATGTGATTAATGAAAAGCTTAGCTGAGTTCTTGTTTTACAAGAATATGTGCTTTTTTTGAGGAAGAAATTGAAGGAGAGTGAGATCACATTTTGATGAATTGGAATTCTTGCATGATTTAGAAGCCTAAGATGAGTGTATTGTATGTGGAATGGAAGAAATTGTTGGATTTAAGAATTTTTTGTTGGGATGTATAGTTGTTTGAGTATTTATTAGTCCTACAAAATGTTGTAATAATTTGAGAGGGTGGTAATTATCCTTAATAAAAAAAAATGGTCTAACTTTAGGTTAGAAATTCCCTTGTGATAGTCTAAATCTTATGTAAATTTAACAAGATTCATCACATTTTGAGAAATGTACGGTTTTCATAGCTTCTTGTTGTGTATGTATTAATAGTAAGGAATAAGATATGAAATCAAATGATTTGATTAATTACTGAATATAAATCATGACTGATTTCATAGTTGGAAAACAAATTGACATAAAGTTATCAAGGTTACCATATTTTCATAATTGTGAGATTTGTTATTGATTACAAGCCACTTTCAAAAATATATCATTAATCTGCTTTCAGATGAAGATCTTCTAATAGATTCATTTCATAATTGATTCTCAAGTTAGAGAAGTGAATAATAATGAAGATTATGCAAAATAAATGTATGATCTATAATACATAAGTGGGTCAATGAGGAATGTATTTAACCTTAGGTTTTTAGTTAAAAATAAAAATAAAAAATAAATAAATAAAAAATTGGTGCCTTGAACCTCAAATTGTATTTTTGCCTAAAGAATAAACGTTTGGTAAAAACTAAAGATAAATCCTAGATATTCCGATTGCAAGGATGTCTTATGGAATGAAAAGAGGAAAATTGGATTGAAAAGACATAGAGCAAGTGGGATGTAAGAGTGTGTTTTATATATAACGTCATGTTTTGTTGGGTAAGAGTGGGTTTTATATATAACATCATGTTTTGTTGCATAATTTCACTCACAATTGTATGTGGATTATTTTATGCCAATTTGACTGTGATATGGTATGGACCATCATTGTTCTGTGTACAACCAATGTGTGTTCTATTTATAGCTTGGAAAGCTCAACATTCTACAGAACCAAGAAGATGACACATGTGGGATTCATATAGGCTATGAGAAAAAAGAACATGTAGAATATCAAATTATTATAGATAAATTAAAGTATATATCATATCAATTACATACAATAGTATTTTTATGGCTAGTTTTGATATAGAAATATTTGGTATTCTATATCAACACATGTCTAATATGGCGTGGATATATTTTCTACTTGATTAAGAATGGTATGTTTAGTTTTCATGGAGTTGCTTCCAAACTATGGATTGGCATGAAAAAAAAAAAAAAAATATATATATATATATATATATCAAATACATAAGGCTAACAACTTATTGATAGGAGAATCTAAAAGAACTAAGTATCTTATGACCATAGGAAAAACTTCGGGCCAAGTTTAGCCCAAGAGGGGGAGTATGTAGTGTCCCTTATTAGTGAGATAGCTTTGATGACACTTAGAGATGGTGATTTTGATATAATATTATGTATGAAAGACTTATGTACATGCTTATATGCTATGACCTGGTTTGGGTCACTTGGTTGTTGTGTGCTTATGATAATATCTATGGTTGCGTGCACAAGGATTGATTTTTGTTAAGAGAATATTAGCGATGTTTTCTCATTTGGTATCCTATTTTGGACATAGGTGTACGATGTGAATGGTGATTTAGAATTGAGACACAGATCCATGGACGATCATGGTTATGTGGAACATATGGTTAATTATGATTTATGGATGATACATGATTTTTATGATTATATGTGCATAATCTCGTACTAAGCATGATGTGGCAGGGGACTTGGTCATTGCCAACAGGGATGCTCAAGTTATAAATGACTGCGGAAGTCATTTCTCCAAAACCAAAATGACTGTGGAAGTCATGAACAATATTTGGTAAAATTTGAATAAGTTAATTATGAAATTCATTTGATTGATTTGATCATTGAGATTGTGATGTGTGCAAGTCTTGGAAGAAGACCTTACCAACGAACCATCAGATGGGTATAAGCTCACAATCAGTACCTTAAGGTGAAACGCGGAGTTTCAAAGCAGAATAGATGAGAAGCCATGGAAATTAGGGCGCGGAGTCCTAAATCCATGAAATATAAAGACGTGGAGTCTTGAATATATAAGGAAATGTATGGGGCATGGAGTCCTGAATATTTAAAAAGATCAAGGTGTGGAATCTTGGATCTTTAGAGTAGATCAGGGCGCGGAGTCCTCAATCTACTAAGGCATGAAGATGCATACAATAGGGGTGCCGAATCCCTATTATCCGGAAGAAAAATACCACTCATGGGCAACTCGTAGATGAATTTCCTTAATAATCTAATTCCTAACAATTTTGGAGTGACTTTCTAAAAATAGAAAGTCATGTCTACAATTTCAAGTATGACTTTCCAAAAATAGTAAATCACCTCCAATCAATGGGTAAACAAGTATACTTGAAGGAAAATCACTTAAATTATGATTAATCAATTGCAAATAGTTCAATCTCGACTTAATCCTCAATATTATTAATATTATTAATATTATTATTATCTTTTATGAGACTATGATATTATTATTAAAAGGAAATCATATCTCCTCAATCACTTCACACCTCTCTCCTTCATGACTCTCATGGCTCTATGTAACTCTCTCTATTTTAAATATTACATTACACTCTCTTTTATGCACTCATCAAGGAATGGCATATTCCTCTTACACTCATTAAATATATGTCATAAAATATTCTTACACTCATTAAATATGTGTCATAAAATATTCCTCTTCCACTCACTTTAATGCATATGTTACACTCTCCTTAAATAAGGCATGCATACCTCTCCTTAATGGCATAAGTTACACTCCTCTAAAAGGAATACAATGCATGCATATTAATCCTCCTTTATGACATGAATTTGTTGCTCCTCCTATATATGAGTCTCATGTATTCTCATTTGGAGGGAGAGGGGGTAATGCCAAGAGTGGAAGAGACTTGAGGAATATTGTGAAAGGGAGAGATATGGAGAGTATCCAATTACTTCCAAAAAAAAAAATCTGAATTTCTTACTAATCTACTAAGTATCTATTGAGGTTGAACATGAGTGGTATTTAGAGGAAGTGAAGACTATCTTCATTAGTTTTCCTTGCATCTCTCTCTCTATTGCTGTATTTTGGTACTGGTTGTGAGCTTTTACAGCTCGGGGGTTCCAGGGGGAGGATTTCTCCCTAGATATGGTTGGGTGGAAAACCGGATGGTTCAAATGAGTTGGTTAAGGAATCGAAGGTGGATCATATTCTCAACGATTGGAGCTGAATATCTCTTCAGGTATAATTTCCATTGTCCTAAAATTATAGTATAGATTTAGCATAAAATAAAAGGTAGACCTTTAATTTGTTGTAAGCATCTAATTTTGGTTTAGGCTTATGTTATCTAAAATATTATTGATTAGTTAAAAATGAAGACTAGATCAATCTATATGTATGGTTGTTTAGATCTCAATATTGGATTTATTATTGGTATAGTTTATGGTACTAATCTTGGTATTGTAGCATTTGAGAAAGGAAAGCCAAATGTTGTTGAAGGTAATTTCAATAAATAAATTCCAAAGGACTTGGGTAAGTATTTCACGATTTATGGTTCTGTTTCAAGTAATTAATAGATGCATGTTTTATAAATGGTTTTAGGATAGTTTGCAAAGTGTTTGACAAAATCTGTGAATGAGTAATGTTATAAATTTATTTATGCACGAATAAGTGATAACTTGCAGCTTACATCAGAAGTAAGAAAATGGACATGTACCCAAATATGCTTGGAGGAATTACAGAATCAACCCTTAAAAGAAAATGCAAAAATAATGGCAACTAAAGTATAGTTTGGAAGATCAAATGCTTGAGGTAAGTTGGAGATAAATTTTAGTTATGGCTTATGTTTCATATTCTTCAATGTTTTGTTATTCAAGTTGTTGTAATAGTACTAACAGAATTTTGATAGAAAGCCTCAATGGCTGTAGCATTCAGGGCTTCCATGTGTTTGTTAAATTGTAGCAATTGGTGCAAAAAGCTTGTCACTCATGTCAAATGAATTAGCTTGTGGGTGGTAAAATGTTTCAAGAACTCATATGGTGGATTTAGAAATGTGTGATTTCAATGAGCATATATTAGTAGCATAAATCTGGGTTGGTTTTCCTCATGTACAGGTGTAGCTGTAATTTTTCATTCCATATGTTTGACAAAAGTCATAAATGAAACATTTAGGCTATAAATTTTGTTGTTTTAAAGAATCGCATTTCTGGGCGTCCCTGTTGTGATTCAGCTCCACTTCAGGGGGTATCCATACCAATAGGCCATTTCACCCCAACTTTGATTCCAAAAATCAAGGTTTCGGATATCAATTCCCAAATCTGCTCTATTTTGCAGATTTGCTGTTGCATGTAGAACCGCCTGTTGTTTTGTCTTGCTGTTTGGTTCTTTTTATATTGGAACTGCCTGATAATTTATAGTGATGAATCTGATTTAGGCTAACCACTTGGAAATTGTTTTTAAAGTGTAAATGGTTAATAATTTGAAAATTTAAATAACCATATGGCAACTTGTTTTATGACTGCCAACTATTTGTCAAAATTCCTCAATGGCTGTACCTTACAACATTGTGAGCTATGTTTGAAATTTCTAAATATTTATATTCATTGGTATAGATTCAACAATGAATATGGCTGATAGTCTACTAATATCTTAAGTTCAATTATTGGCACTACTTACAAAAAAAAAAAGAAGTCATGCAACTTTGGATTCATGTTAGCTAATTATTGTGAAAACACCTTAAAGAGATAATGGTTGTAAGTGTTTGACGAAATGCCTCAATGGCTGTACATTTCATGCTTGTAAATTGGTTTTCATAATGTTCAATGGTTGCATCTAATTATGTTTATGAACCGTCCATAAAACAAACGGCTTAAGTTAATTTAAGATTTGCAATCAAGGTATTTCTAGTATAATAACTCATTGAGTTAAAGGGTCTTGCTGAAAATTCATAATTGCAGTAAGTAATTTGTTGCAATATCAGCTCACATATGAATTCCTAAATTATGAGATGCCAACTCTATATAATTTAAATTATCCTTTTAAGAAAATAATTCATAAGCATGTTATTAGTCACTCTTGAACACATTTAATTACAACGGAATTAACAATTAGTTTATTGTAAATTGTGGTTCATAAAGGTTGATATTTATTCATCCCACTAAATAATTTATATTTTAAAGGTGATTTTAGTCTTGAGAAGCAAGTATTATGGTTGTATTTTTTTTGGATCTTGATAAACCTTGAACTTTGTAGCTTTGAAGATAAGTTGGTAGAATTTAGGGTGTAGTGTAAAGGACACCAATAACTTCTAAATAATAATAATAATAATAATAATAATAATAATATATATCACATTTTGATTTAATATAATATTTCTCTATAATAATTATGGTAGGTAAGGTGGGACCTTACAGCCATCCACCCCTCCACTTCAGACCATTGTCCCTCACTCCACTAGAACTTCCACATCACCTTCTCAATCATCTATAATTGTAATATCTTCATTTTCCCATTCACATACATCATCTTCTACACTTTCCTCTGTTAGTATTTCAGTGATGGCCCAAATGCCATGGAATAATCCAGGAGCATTCTTAATGCCTGCACCCTTGAGTCAATTACCGGCCCATCCTGAAAAATGGCTGCCTAAGTTTAACCCTGAAGCAGGCATGCTAGCAGAAGAACACAAACAATTTTATGTTGTCCATAAATCTCAATGGAGTTATTAATGAAGATTTTTTTGTCCGAATTTTCCCTTATACTCTACAAGGAGCAGTTGGATCATGGTATTTCTCATTACTATCTGGATCCATCACTAGCTGGGATATATTTCAAGATCAATTTTTGACTAAATTTGGTGATGATAGGTCTACATCAACATTAATCAATGATCTGTCTAATCTTAGATCTGATTCAAAAGAACTTGTCAAGGATTTTAATTCACGTTTCAATAAATTGTTAAACAAAATTCCTACTGCTTCCAAGCCTAGCAAAGAAGTGCGAAGTGAATGGTACATTTCTACTTTACCATCAAACATAGAAATATTTGTTGATAGGGCTAACAAAACAACCTTAGCATAAAAAATGAAGGAGGCAATAGCGGTAGAGAAACGTATCATTGCTCTAGATAAGAAAAATGCAATAGAAGAACGAAAATCCAAGAAGGTTACTTTTAAGGAAGACCCCAAGAAAAAAAATCAAGAGATCCATTTTATTTAGAAGGATTGCAGAAAGTTTTGAAAACCATGTCTAACGAAATGGTTGACATTAAGAAACAAGTGGCAGAAACATCTTCTAAAAATTATTTCAAGTCGTTTAGAAGAAATCCTTCAACTGATCCAAAGCCACCAAATGCTATAACTAATGCTGAATCAGAAGAAGAAGAAGAAGAAGAAACTGTTACTGAAGAAACTACTGACGAAGATGAAGTCGTAGAAGTACAAGGTATGTGGGATTTCATCCTTCTAGATGAGGAAGATTAAGAAGCATCCCAAGTTAGCACACGAAGTAGAAATCAACTTGATCCTCCTCAACCTACTCCTAAGTCAAAGAGCACGAGCTCATTGACTAAGGATAAAGTTGCACCCAAGAAAACGACATCTAAAGCAATTCAAACCAGCCCAGTCCAGACAAATTTATCAATTTAATCAAGAACATTGATTGTTCCAGATGAAATGGAGTATAATATCATAGAAGACATGAAGAAGACTAAGGCTAACATCACTTTTTATGAATTGAGCAAGTTAAAACACCAACAAAAGGTACTTTTGAAAGAATTACATGTTGTACCAGAAAAACCTTTGCTTGATCCTATGATTTCTCAAGCTTCCAATGAGATGGGAAGACCTCCAGCTAATACGATCAGTAAATTTGATCTAGAAAATATCGCTTTAATTGGAGGAAGGTCAAGATCTCATACTCCTCCATTTCTTCTTACTTATGAAGTTTTCAATAAAAATTTGCATAATTGTTTAGTGGAATCTGGAGCTTCATCTAATATTCTACCAAAATCAATATGTGCAAAGTTGAACATTCAACCACAAAAATCTATTGTGCGCATAGTCCAGCTAGATCGATCGCAAGTTGAAGTAATTGGCGAATTAAATCAAGTTACCATAAGATTGTCATCAAATCCAAAGGTATGTCAAGTCATTGATATTTTAGTTGCAGATATTCCAGAATTTTATGGCTTAATTCTTAGCAGAGATTGGTCAGAAAAACTTCATGGATATTTTTCAACTGATTGGTCACATATGTGGCTTCCTTACAATGGTAAACCAAATCAGATAAAGGTTGAACGAGAAAAACATCAGAAATACATAGTAACAGAACTCAAAGGAGAGAATGAACCAGTTGCATACAACAGTAATATCATTGGCAATTATTCAATTGATTCTTTCTTGGGAAATTTTAATGCTCATACTTCACCTTATTTATAACATTTTGTTTTATCTCAAATAGAAATTTTTTCCCAAACAGATAGTTCTAAATGTATTAATTTTGTAGATACTCCTGTAAATAAAACTTTATTTTGGAAATTATTTTTTGATGGTTCTAAGTCTAATGAAGGAGTAGGAGCAGGATGCATTTTGGTTAATCCAGAGGGCAACAAAATTATGTTAACTTGTAGACTTGAGTTTGATTGCACTAATAACACCGCAGAATATGAGGTTTTAGTCCAAAGATTATACAAAGCAATCAAATTAGACATCAAATATCTACAAGTTTTCGGAGATTCAGAAATTGTAATTAAACAGGTACACAATACTATACATTGTTTATCAGGTCATTTAAAGCATTATCAATCTTTAGTCCAAGATCTGACTGAACACTTTATAGTGTTTAATATTTCATCAATTCCTAGAATTCAGAATGCTAGTTCAGATCTCCTAGCTAATGTAGCTTCCAAGCTCATTCCTACAAAAGACTTTAGTCCTGATCGATTTTCAATCGAATTAATCTTTAGACCCTCGTTTCCTGATAACGTTACCAATTGGAGGATTTTCAATGATGATCCTGATATTTTAAATTTTTTCACATCTGAAGGATCTTACACCAATCAGATAATTGATGAAGACCAACATGACAGAAAATTTCTCCAAAATAGCACCAACAATGCTATACCGAAGTCATTAGTCAAGTTAGAAGACCTTTATGATTTGAAAGATCGATTTAAAAGATCTACCAATTCAAAACTACAAAGTTCAACTTTGAATTATGAATTAGTAAATCTAGGAACTGATGCCAAACCACAGAATATCAACCTAGGCTTTGGCCTAGCTCCTGAAGAAAAAATAGCGTATGTTCGTCTTTTGAAACAATATAAAAGTATCTTTGCTTGGAACTACGATGAAATCAAAACTTATGACACTTCTATCATCCAACATACTATCCCAATGATAAATGATGAGAAACCTGACCAACAGAAGTTGAGAAAGATCCACCCCAATCTAGAAAATCAGATCAAATCTTAACTCAATAAGTTATTGAAAGCCAAGATTATTTTTCCCGTTCGACATTATAAATGGGTTTCCAATATGGTTCCTGTTAGAAAGAAGAACGGGGACATTAGAATTTGTATTGACTTTTGAAATCTTAATAAAGCCTGCCTAAAAGATAATTTTCCTTTGCCTCCCATGGAGCAAATATTACAGGCAGTTGTAGGATCAGAATTAATGTCTTTCTTAGATGGTTTCTCTGGATATAATCAAGTGTTAGTCCATCCTGATGATCAATTGAAAACTACATTCAGAACCAAATGGGGCACTTATACATATCAAAAGATGCCTTTTGGTCTGATCAATGCTGGTGCCACATTTCAGAGAGCCATGGACATTGCTTTCAAGGGATTAGTTAACAAATCAATGGTAATTTACTTGTATGATATAACTGTATATTCCAAAAAATGAAGCAATCATCTTAGAGATTTGAAACAGATCTTCCAACGTTGTCAAATGTATGGAATTTCACTTAATCCGAAAAAATATTTTTTGCTTTAAGTGAAGGAAAAATTCTTGGATTCATAGTATCAAAATCTGGAATTCATATTGATCCTGATAGAATCAAAGAAATTTCTGAAATAACATTACCTCACAACAAGAAAGCTATGCAATCTTTTCTTAGCCAGATTAATTTTGTAAAGAGATTTGTGCCAGATTTTTCGAGAATTGTATCTCCTTTGCAAGAAATGTTTAAAAAGAATTCAAACTTCAAATGGGGCAATGATGAATATGAGGCATTCAATCTGATTAAACAATCAATTATTAATGCTCCATCTTTAGCAACTCCAAATTTTTCCGATCCTTTTATTTTGTACACATTTTCCTCTGATAAATCTTATGCTGCAATACTCACTCAAGCAAATCAAGACAAAGAAGAAGCCCCAATTGCTTTTTTTAGTTCAAATTTACAGGGAGCTGAATTGAATTATTCAGATGTGGAGAAACAAGCTTATGTTGTTTTCAAAGCAGTTAAATATTTCAGACCCTTTTTACTTAAAACTCATACAAAAATCATAGTACCATTTATAGCAGTAAGAAATCTTTTAGTCCAAAAAGATGTGGGTGATAAAAGAGCCAATTGGATCACTGCCTTACAAGAATATGATGTTTAAATCAAACCGGCAAGTATTGTAAGAGGTCAAGGTTTTTGCAAAATACTAGCTGGAGCATCGCTTATCTCTGAAAAACCATCTGAAGAAATACAAACATATGAGGTAATCCTAAACGATGTTGAATCATTATATGCTGATATCATATTTTATCTGAAGAATGGATATGTTCCTCCAGATCTCGATCACACCAAGAAAAGAGCTCTAAGGTTAAAGGCTAAACAATATCAGCTTGTAAATGATGTTCTTTTTAATATGAATTATGATTCTGTTCTTCTTAGATGTCTGGAGAAATCTGAAGCTAATAAATTCTTGCAGGAACTTCATGATGGGCCAGCAAGTGGACATTATGTTGGAGATGCAATGACACATAAAATCCTCCGTGCAGGCTATTACTGGCCCACATTATTCAAATATTTACATAGCTACGCAAGGAAATGTCAAATTTGTCAAACTACAGCTGGAAGACAAAAGAAACCATCATTGCCATTACGACCGGTCAACATTGAGCAGCCTTTCGATCAATGGGGATTATACATAATAGGTGAGATCGTTCCTCACTCTTCTAAACAACATAGGTATATCATTACAACAACTGATTATTTTACAAAATGGGTAGAAGCAGTCCCTCTCAAGACTGCTAATGCCGAACACATCATCAAGTTCATAGATCAGTTCATAATCACCAGGTTTGGTTTACCTTCTGCTTTAATGTTTGATAATGCATCATATTTTTCTGGTAATTTTATGACTGAATTTGCACTCAATAGAGGCTTTAAACTTAAATATTCTGTCAATTATTATCCACAGGGAAATGGGTTAGCTGAATCTACAAATAAAAATTTAATCAGAATCATTAAGCGAACTATTGATCAAAATCATAAAAATTGGCATAAATCTTTAATATATGCTTTATGGGCAGATTGAATAACGCAGAAGGCTTCTATTGGCACTTCTCACTTTAATTTAGTTTATGGGAGAGAAGTGGTTCTTCCAACTCATCTAGCGATTCCTTCTCTAGCCTTAGTTCAGTATATTAATGAAGAACCAACTTCTTCTTTACAATTAAGGCGAATGGAAATAATTAAGTTAGAAGAACAATGATAAAAAGCCAAAGTAACTCATGCTCATCATCAAGCATTAGTTAAAACTTCTTTTGATTCAAACATGATAACTAGAAAGGACTTTCAGATAGGAGATTTAGTTCTAAAATGGGACAAGGCCCATGAGGAAAAAGGAAAACATACGAAATTTCAACGAATGTGGCTTGGTCCTTTTCAAATTGCAAAGATTATAGGTCCATCTACTTTCATGTTACAGGATCTAACAGGGAAAAGAGAATCTTTACCTGTTAATGGACAAATCCTTAAAAAATATTTTCCATAGGAGATCATTCTTCTATTTGTAGATTAGTTTTCTTTATTTGACATAATAAAACCAGTTGTTAATGGTTACATTTGGAATTCATGAAAAAGATACAAGTTCTCTTTTTAAATTTTATTTCTTCACTTATACAAATAGAATTCTTTTTTAGAATATTGATCATTATTATTCAAAGATACAGTTAAAAGCTTTAGTCTAGAAATGATACTAGTTTCAACTTTGAAAATTTTGATGAAAAACAACTTTTGTTGAAAGATTGTTTTATATCAGTTCAATGAAAGGTATCAATAACAAAACGAAAGTTCTCTGTAGAAAAGTTCTTTCCCAAAAACTCTATTATTGTCGTCCAGAGCTATCTTAAGGAAACAATGAATTCCTCCCCACTTAGAAAATTACAAAGTTCAGGGAATAATCCAATGATACACTTTTAACTTAAAGAGTAAAAGGTCTCATCACGAGCCGACTTATCATGATCATAGATATTATAGCTTGCTGACTTTGCCAATACTGCATACCACAACAGGGCAATGACTCAAGATTACTACAATCAAAAGGCAAGGGGTCTCATCACGAGCCAGCTTGTTCAGCAAAGTTATAAATCAAGTGAATGGCACTGTCATAAATTGGCTACCAAACCAAGACATTGTTCTTTAAGGGTAAAAAGAAAATAAAAAGCAATAAGTGTGAATATGGATTTCTCTTTGAAAATTGTATATTTCTCTAAGTAGGACACAGGATCATTGCTGGGTAATAGGTAACCCTGTCGAGGCTATAGACGCTTTCTGGCAGCAGTGGCTCTACCTACGACAAATGAGCATATTTAAAAACTGATTTATAGAGAAGCCTTTTGTTTTTATCTTTTTAAACCAAGTAATGACTGATGTAGATACAAGGACTAGCTTGAGGAAGTGAATAGTCAAAGTTGAATATAGAAGAAATGAAATATTATTTATAGATTAAAGCATAATGTACTTTGTCTTTTTATAATAAAGTTTGATTTTCTGGAAAATTTTCTGTTTTGAAAAGTTTAGAGAATTTAAAAGAAAAGCAGAGATAACTGGTTCTTCCAAGTGAATCGCCAATTGTTGTGGCCAGCAACAACCCCCCTTCTTATTTAGTATTTAATACTAAATAAGTGGAGACCCTTAGTTTAAAAAAATCCAAAAAATTAAATTAGTGCTTGTTTTCTTTTTCAAATAAAACTTACTATCATTAACTTAAGAAAATTCCTTAGAAAATCTTTAGATAAACTTAAGTTTATGATAGATTAGAATAAAACCTTTCTTTGAAGAAAATATCGCATCCATCGCAACAAAAAAGTACAAGATATCTTTTGCAAAGCAGAATCTTCTAAATTGCGATAAGCGCGATCCAATAACTATGCATTAAAATATTTGTCGCAAATCACATATCGCAGAAAATATATTAACGGATATTTTTCATATGTTATATTTTGCGATATTGCGATGCCACGATATTGTGATGCCGTGATGTTACTAATTTTGATTTGCGTAAATTGCGATTTGCGAAAGTTGCTATGATTTCGATTTGCAAAAGTTGCGATTTGCGATTTTGCAATATTGCAAAGCAAATCGCAGATCGCAGATTCTTGAAAGCTCGTTATACGAAGTAAATATTTCCGTAAATCGAGACCCGTTATGCGCCTTAATGTCAAGTTAATGAATGGATTGTCAATTATTAATGAAAAGGATTTTGTTTTGATTGAAGGGTTATCTCACGATTAAATAATATATTTCATACGCCTTCAGCATTTAAAACTATCCCGTCACCTTTCTCATATCATTATTCTCACTTAATTCGTAAAACTGCAGGCACGAAGAATAGGAGACTATACAAAGCAATTTTCAGAGCATTATGGGAAAGAAAGAGAAATCTTTGAGTTCTGAAAATAAAGAGATGGCATCCTTGTACGCAGATACTGCTTGCAACAAAGACGCTGGCATCACCACTTGGGAGGGTATGTTTAATTTACTTGAAGAAGAAAACCCAAGAGTAATGGATGTTGTGGCTACTGCGAGCTCAATTAATTCCTCTGAAGCATCTCTTACAGAGCTGGCTTGTTCATTTTTACACCGGATAGCAGCAAGACCTAGAATTATTCCGTATACAGACATGGTAAAATGGGTTCTGGATAGCACTGATATTACAGACAGACAGTTCAAAACTCAAGGTCAAGAGCTTATCAGGTCATTCACTCTAGAAGATTTGAGGTTTATGTATCATTTGCCGAAGCCTCAGGCAACTTACAACAAACAATTTATGGAGAAATTTGCCAAGGAAAATGCAAACTTAGCGGAATGCACTAAAGAATGGTCCAGAAGAGATGAACCATTGAAGAAAGATAAACACGGTATGTACAGTACTGGCTCACTCACTTCTCCATATTGTTTTGATGCCACTATGCTATGTAGGCTTTTTGGAAAGCCTGACATTAATAATTTTTTGCCTGAATGGCTTCCCCTATTGAATGTTGTTGTTAACGCTACCATTGTGGACTGGGCTAAAATATTGTCTGATAATTTGGCCACGAATATTTTCAATTACCGGTCTAAACGGACTGTTTCTCAAAGGATTTATCCTCATTTTTATTTATCTGCCTATGTTATGGATTCAATCTACTTTGTTTCTAAGTCCCTTTAATGGGTTGGAAATGGACAATTCAGGATCCCCTGCCCATCCATGTTTATCACAAAGAATTGTGGGAGTCAAAATTCATTCCTCATTTTTACAAGATTTTCCATGGCATAATTTTGCCACTGTATAGATTGTTGTATAATAAGAATGCCCCAAGGTTGTCCCCTGAAGCAGAAGTAGACATTCTCCCTGTCGCAATATGGTTTGGAGAAGAATTGTTTACTTATGTGAGGGTTTTTGGAAGCTTTGCTTCTCCTCATGTTTTTCCCTTATATGTTTCGGATAAAATCATAGCTCGGGAAATTGCATATCAAACCTGTGGAGACGGAGGTTTGAAAAAAGAATTAAAGGATAAAAAGAAAGCCATTTGGCCACAATTTCCTGTGTCCTGCAGAGCATTTTCATTATTTGATGTTGGTCACGCGTTTAAGGAAGTAAGTAATGTTACATGTTTAAAATTGTTTAAGTTTCCGAGAAGGCTATTTGATCCATGTGGTATTGTCAAGGATTTCACCACTGTAGTCAAAGTGAGAGTATTTTCTAGAGAAGAAGATCTTTTTGATGATATGTTTCAAGAAAAAAGTTCATTTAAAGAAATTTTGCATTTAGCTCAAACACGGTTCTCCCCAGAAGAATTTCAAGAGTTTAAAGTATACAGAGAAAGAAGATTGACCACTATTCCTTTGGATAATTTACGTTTGGAACCCTTAAGGGAACCAACTCCTAGTGTCAGTCTCAATGGTAGCTCAGATTCAGAAAGGTCTAAGTCAAAGTCTGACAAAGAAATTTCTGAACATTCTAAAAAATATGATCAGGATAAAAGTGAAGACTCAGTGAAGGATACAGCTCAATCAAAAGAGCTCTCACAACAACAGACCTCAACCACTCCACAGTTGAATCTTCCACCTCTTAATGTACAGCAACCATCCATCAACACTCAATTAGATAAAGAATGGGAATCATTTAATGATTTTATTAATGTTGAAGGACAGAATATACAAACTCCTGTACAGACAGTAAAAGGTTTGGTTACAGAAATAAGTGGCAATGTCACAGAAACAGAACATATACCCATTACTCCTTCTGCCGAGTTTGTACTTAGAATAGAGGAAATTCCTCCTCTGGATATATTTTATAGCCCTCAACATAAAGCAGTAGTAAGGAAGCAAAGAAAGAAGAGGAAATTAGAAAGTGTGCTCTCTACTGATGCAGAACAATTGGATGTTTTATGGAAAGATCCTACTATGGATCCCACTGAAAATCTTACTAAATTATCTCAGATTACAAGAGCTTATGCCTCCGAAACTATTGACAAAGCATTTGAGGTATGGCTGTTATTAAATGAAAAAGAGGATAAGATGCAAGTTCTGCAACAACAATTGCAACAAGCACATGCCAGCAGTGAAGCACATATACAATTTGAAAAGTTACAGCAAGAGTTTCAGCAAATGCAGATCGGATATCAAAAAAGCTTGGCCGAAAAAGAGAAACAAATACAGATTATGCAAGAGATGCATAAAGACGACCCCAAGCTTACAGAGTTCATCTCAGAATCTATTTCTTTGAATAATCAACTACTACAACAACAAGATATATTATGCCAGAAAATCTCGCAATGGAACTCTTTTTGTCAAGAAAGTGATAAAATCACTAATCATGTCATAGAATTATGACATGATTATGATTTAACTAATGAAAGAGTTACTAATTATTTGGCATGGCAAAAGACAGAGGAAGGAAAAAGAGTAGGAGCACCAATTATCCATGATGGTCATAAAGAAATACTCTTCAATAATTGGGATGCACAGATCAGAGAGGCAGAAAAAGCAGTAGAGGAAGCAGCTACAGCAGCAAGTAACATGACTGATTATGTAAATGAAAATTTGCACAAAGTTAATTTGATTTCTGAAACTATTCCAGGATACCTACCACAAGCACAGCAATTGCAAATAGAGTGGAAACAAAAAGTCGAAGAGAAGGCAAAATCAATTCAAGGATTGACAAAATTAAATTGGGATTCTTATTGGACGTGCCTGGTTAAACCACACAGCCAATGCAGTGCTCTTAATTGCATCATTAATTATGCTGAGAAGATCGCACCATCACTTGCTGATTCCGTCTTTTTGGGACAATTAAAATCTGAAGTCGGCCAACCCACTCTTCTCAAATCAATGCTGGATGCTTGCAAATTCAAAGACCAGATTCATAAGTAGTTAGTTAATAGTTTTTAATTTTAGATTTAGTTTTAGTTTTACTTTATTTTTGCATAGAAAAAGGACGGTCATTTAAACGAATCCTAAATTTTTGTAATAAACTATAATTAGATTTAGTTAGTAGTATTTAAACCCTTCTCATGCATTTAGAGAAGGGTCCTGAAATTTGTCAAAAACTTGTCCTCAGAACATGCACTTCTACACCCTCAAAGGAGGTTTTGATGAATGAATGGAGCGAGATTTATTGATATCTGTGTCTAATATCTGCTACTGATGTTGCATTTCTGTACTCTTAGTAGATGTTGGATTAGGAAGAGATAAATCATTATTGCTTCTAGCTCATGAGTAGAACCAGTTATAAATGGTACTTTTATCTCTTAACTATTTCTGCTTCTGTGTTAAAGTAATATTTATTTTTAGTTGTTTATATATTGATGCTTGAATGCTTAAGTTATCATTTGGAACTTCTGTACTATGATAACTATTTATTTATGCTTAGTGTATGAATATCTTATTATGCGATATGTTTTTCATAACTGTTTCATCTAACTTTTTATATGAAATGGTTTATCTTTATTGAATTCTTTTCTTATAACAGTTGAATAATCTTTATTATCAGTTGTTATTCGAGATTATTTTAGATCGCATAAAGAAGATTACATCCCGGGTTTAGTTTAAATTAGATATTTTTGTTTAAATTAGAATACAATTTGCATATGATTAGATTAGAAATAGAATAAAAGCATTTCACTTAGGAACCTTTTTATAGAGGAAATATCTATTCTCAACACACACACACATATTGGGAAACTGGTCCCATTATCCCCAGTCGGACCCACTACACCAAACGGAAAAGGAGCTGCTAACCAAGGTTCGGACCAGGTGGGTATCCCCCTTGTTGTAGACCTGATTTTCGAGGCTTCAACACCAGGTCATTGGGAATGGTGCCCAAATTGACCTATAACAGACACTCTCAAAAGTGAGATGATGTTGCAATAAAAAATTCCAGAGAGCTGCTACAACGTAGTAATATTATGCATAGTTATAACTGGAGATGATAAAATGATGTAAAAATAGTGATATAGGCCCCAATAGAATCTAAATATACAAATCCGGGCACTAGATCAGCTTTCCAAGACAACCCAAGAGGGTTTCCAGAAAATGCACACAATGTGCCAATGTAAGTTGTTGCCCTAGGGATAAATATATGTTGAAACCATTGAAATGAGAAGATATGGATGAAGCTGATGTAGATAACTATATATCTGCTCCAATAGATCCTCAGGATTAAATAATGGCTCCTCCACTGAAGAAATCACCTCTCAAAACAACCACTGCAACTACCCCTACAACTCCTCCCTAAAATAATGCATATCTGGACTGAAACTGCGCTGTAGGGGATAAATTCTCCTTGGCATGGTGCCAAATGTGTTAATAAATCCCAAGGGGCTTATTTATAGGCCTCCTGATGGATGGAAACCTTCCTCCACTAAAAAACTAGTTCTGAAGACAACCGATCTAATTCTTCACTGCTGCACACTGCAACACGGCACAATATCCTGCAGAAACTACACTGATGAAGAAAGTTGTAGCTTAGCCTGAAAACCTGAATTTGGAAATGAAATTCAATGCTATTCCAAGAGGCCTCTCAAGGAAAGAGGTGGGATTCCCACTTGGGAACACCCGGTGCTAAACATCACAACAATCTAAACTAAACAACTGAAGAATGCAAGAAGTCTAAACAGACCACATACAAAATAATAATCTAAAACATAACCCCATATGGCTGCAATCCTCTTCCTTATATAGATTATGAACTTCCTTGCCCTTGGCCCCACTCAATTAGGTAATTTCCTCCATGCAATCCATCTCCCTCCAAAACTGCGTTATTCCTCATTTAATGTCCACTCCTCCATAACAGCATTGTTGACTTGGTCAAAGTTGACTTGTTCAACATGATCCGACCCCTGTTCATACTCAAAGGTGCTTTATTTAGCTGCTTAGAAGGTCTCCCTTCACACTGAAAGTGTTTTTATTGTTGCTAAGGAAATCTATGGGCCTCCCCACCCATTTATTCACCTACCTAGTGACAAAATGATCTATAATATTTCATTTAGTTAAAAGCTAAATTTTAGGAATATTATAGTACTCCAAGGGAGATTTCTTCAGATGGAGGAGTACAATTCACATCACACATGATAGTGAGGCTTATGAAAAAATATGGGGTCAAGCACAGGGTGGCATCTCCATACCACCTCCAAGTGAATGGACAAGTGGAAAGCACAAACAAGGTATTGGAAAATATCTTGACAAAAACGATGGCATACCATTGTTGGGATTGGGCTCAAAAGCTGCCTGAGGCTCTCTAGGCATACAGAACAACATGGCAGAACACAACTGGGTTTTCACCATTTGAGTTGGTTTATGGGAAATATTTTTTTTTCCAATAGAATTTGAAATAAATACGCTCATAACAGCTCTCGAAGTAGGTTTGGACTTGTCAGATGCCCAAAAACACCAGCTGGCTTAGCTTAAATAACTGGATGAAATATGTTCCATTGTTGTCTAGAGGAATACTACTATTCAGTAGCAAAGGATGAAATGGCATGATAATTTTATAAAAAACAAGGTGTTTCATAGAGGATATTGGGCATTACTTTATGACTTTCGTTTTAAGGATTTTAAAGGAAAGCTCTGCACTCGCTGGATGGGGACTTATGAGGTGGATGTTGTATTTGATAATGGAACAGTCAGACTAATCACAATTTATGATACACATGCTTCTTTCATAGCAAATGGACATTTCCTAAGACTGTACCACCGTCCATCCTCTAAGGATGCTTTCATTAAACATCTCTCTGAGAAATATGGTCTGAAGGTTATCAATGCAGAGAATTTTTCCTCTGAAACCTTGTAAAGATATAATAATAATAATAATAATAAACATTTTTATTATTTATTTGTTGTCTTTTTATAGGAATTACTACTGAGGAGCAATGTTGCGGAGCTGGAAATTTCCTAAATATTGGATGTTGCTACTCGGTTTTTGTTACTCCTTGGATGCTGCTACTTGTAATGTTGTTACTCCTTGGATCCTGATACTCATGATGTTGTTGCTCCTTGGATGCTGCTACTCGTGATGTTGTTACTCCTTGGATGTTTCTACTCGTGACGTTGTTACTCCTTGGATGTTGCTACTCTGTGATGCTGCTACTCAGGATGTTGCTACTCACTATGTTGTTACTCCATATGCTGCTACTCGTTATGTTGTTACTTCGGATGCTGCTACTCATGATGTTGTTACTTCTTGGATGCTGCTACTACATGATGTTGTTACCCCAGATGCTACTACTCGTTATGTTTTTACTCCGAATGCTGCTACTCGTGATGCTATTACTCCTTGGATGTTGATAATTCATGATGTTGTTACTCTGAATGCTGCTACTCCATGATGTTGTTACTTCGGATACTAATACTCGTGATGTTGTTACTCCGAATGTTGCTACTCCATGATGTTGTTACTCTGTATGCCGCTACTCATGATGTTGTTACTTCAGATGCTGCTACTCCGTGATTTTGTTACTCCGGATGATTCTAATCTTTGATGTTGTTACTCCATCCACATCATTACTGCATCGTTATTCTACCAACTCTCACTTCCCTCAGGTAGGTTTCCCGGTACGTCTCCATTTGACTCTTATGGATTTAATTAAATATTCCATTGATAAGACACTAATGTTGTGGACAACCATTTTTAAGTTGGGGGAGGGGGTGCCATAATAACTAAATGATGATGCAATTAAACCATACCAATGATTATTCCAAAGTCATTATTAAAACCTCGTGCTGTTGGTATGATCCACGATCTTACCATATTCCGTATAATCACTAATATGTGTTGGGATTTGAAAAATGCACATGTTGAAAGCTGATCAGTCCTTTCCAATTCATGTGAAATAATTACTATCTAATCCATCACACTTACCATAATTTTCCATGATTTTCTTCGTTTCCCGAGAAATCACCTGCCATATTTACCGTTATTTCACCTTATTTTTCACCATGTTTTTTTTGCCAAATTTGGTAGTTGTCACCATTTCCAATGGTATGCTATGTCCAAATTGTTGTTACAGTCTCCACAAGATGGGAGGACTGGTTGTGCATCATGAACCTAAATATACAATATTGGTCCGTAGAAATGCAGATGTGTGGCAAGCTTTTGTTAATGCGGGATGGGATATCTATTTTAATATATTGCAAGGATTTGATAAGGGAATCACGATGGATTTTGCACTAAATTTGAATGGGAATTTCTCTTCGGTCAGAGGAATAGAAATTCCTATCACAAAATAAGCCATTGAAAAATTAAGTGGGCTAAGATAGCAAGGTCAATAGTGGTTTTCTCAGAGAATTCCCCTGCCGAAATTTCCTGAACTATTCTACAAGCAGGAGAAAGCATTGTTCAGTATGGGAGAGGGTACGACCGTAAATATATACCGTATCCATGTGATGAGGTAGTAGGCTTCTTGATGAAATACATAACCTATGAAGGATGTGTTATAGCCTAAATCTACCTTAGGCTGAAGGAAGGCAGAGTCTAGGGTAACATCAAACCACGCTTAATCTGGTAGCTAGCCCTACTAGATTAGGAGAGGGCTCTCTCCGGGTCAATCTCAGCAAAGATAATCAATAAGGCTTGAGATGACTTGAAATAAAGGATGATTTTAGGCTAGGTATATAAGTAAAAGAGTTTGAATCTGATTTTGAAGGTTTTGTTGGAATCAAAGGGAAAGGAAATTTTGGGTCCGGGGATGAGGCCTAGTTTTTGTAGAGTTCTGAATGGGGCAAGGAAGGAAATCGTTTTGACGCTTCAAAATTGAATGAAATGAATAGCTCAGACCGGTGAGGATTTGAAGAGCGTAAGAGGTATTCAAGAATCCTCTTCAGATAGTTGAAAACATGGAAAATTAAACAAAACTTCAAGGTAGGGCATTGCAAATCTAATGGATTCCACCTTTATCACTTATTTGTTTAATTTGAGAAGAAATGAGAAGGGAAATGATACATATGAAACTTCAGTAAACTTACAATCATAGAGAGAAAAACACCATCAAAACATAGAGACACATGGATCCCAAAGAGTGCTGCAAACCCTGGTTTATTCCTTTGCCAAAATGCAGAGATGAAATGTACAATGAAGCTCAAAGCAATCCCAAGTGTCCAACCTTGAAAATGACTTAGAAAATACAAGATATAGAAAAGACTAACTCATTCCCATGCCTCTAGGGGTCGATTTCACCCTTCTAGGAGCTGTTTCAACAAGATCTAAATGAAGAACTGGAAAATAGGCAATGAAACAGCTTGCCTCTATAAGATAGGAAACTGATTCATTCAGTTACATTTCACTTTTTGGTGAATGAATCTACTTGGATGAGTAAAAATGTGCCAAAATTACATCAATTTACATCAGGAGTTTCACATTTGGAGATAAAAATTCAAACTAGCCAAAACTAGGCGAAAATCTGAACTGCTGAGTGAAAATTAGGCCAAAATTCCCAATGCACCGCGCCTGAAATCTATATGTGTCGCACCACTTTGAGTCTGATTTTGAGGGCCTTCCCGAAGTCCAAATTGAGCACATGATAGCTCGTTGGAAATATCTGCCTATCTAATTTCCAACCCAAGTGGAATTTCTGAATTTGGTTTCCATTTTCCCCTCAAAAAAATCAAATCTCCCAACACTGCTTCCTGTGTATCCAAAAAGTGGTAGAAAGGCCATTTTTAGGGTATTTTTGACCCTTTAGGCAACCCAAAACTTGTCAAAATCCTTAGGTAATGGGTAGGCATGCATAAATTTTGATGATAAATCCATAAATATAATTTTTTCTTCAAGAGGATCTGCCAATTATAAGCGCGCGCCAAGTGGCGCTACGCGTCGGGTAGGAAAATATGTGTTAAGGCCAAAAAAAATCAAAATTTGCAAAATGTGTCCCAAATTTCTTGAAATTTGGGCTGAGTGTTCTCCATCATATAATCTTCTGGGCCAAGGAAGCTTCGGCCAAAATTTGGAGTCTATCATGCCTTTTGCGATGCTTAAGGCCCTCTTTAACTTTGCCTTCAGGATCTTGATTCGTGCCTTGCAAACATGATTTCTCGCCCAATAATGATTCTTCATGTGCCTTAACATGTTTTTATCCTTGTTAGCTTTCTCCAGATGCCTATTTACCCTTCCAATCCAAGTTTCGCGATCAGCTTTGAATTTTTTTCTCAAATGTGGTCAATTTGATTTTCCTCCTCTTGGCAACTTGCCGGTTTTGCCTTCATGTTTTTTAGCGCCACGGACGAGTGGGACTGATGAGGGGAGGATTTGATGCTAGATGTACTAATTTATGGAATGAAAGGGTTTATGGGATGACATCTAGTTTTTGGGATTTCAATTAGTGTTTTGGGGATATTTGACTAGGGTTTGGGATAGTGGGATTAGGGATTTAGGGTTAGCTGATTAGGTATATGGGAATTAAGGAATGAGTGGATGAAATGTAACGAAAGGGAAAAATTAAGGAATAAAGGAGTGATGGAGTGAGAGATATCTAGGAGTGGAATTGGCAGTAAGAAATACAGCTCATAAACCATATGCAACTGCTTTTGGCAAGAAATGTAAAGAGGTAGGGTTTTGATTTTTTCTCATTAAATCACCATAAGCACCAAGAGAAATTTATTCATTGGTCATGGAGGGATGTTAAATTACTTTGGAAATGAAAAATTTAGAAATTTGAGAGCCTTGGTGGAAGATTTTAATGGATTTCAGGCTTTTTAGCCCAATACGTAGCACCATCTCAATGCGTAGCGCCAGTTACAAAATTACACTGCAAACCACTGCCCAATGCGTAGCACCTTTTTTCAAGAGGATTTTGGAGACCTTCCTGGTCTCCAAATTGGGCACAGGATAGCTCTTTGGAAATATTATTGAGTCTAATTTCCAACCCAAGTGGAATTTTTTAATTTGGAGTTCATTTGCCTTGTCAAAAATTAAATCTCCCAAGACTGGTCAAAATGTGCAAAAATGAGGCTGCCTCAAGGTAGAGTGCTGTTGCAGTAAACTTTTGAAGGTCTTCCTCAACTCCAAATTGAGTTCATGATAGCTCATTGGAAATATATTTATGTCTAGTTATCATTTAACTCATCAAGCAAGTCATTTTTCCAACCAAGCTAGGATAAATCTTGATTTTCCCAAGGTCACTTCAGAGGTGCATCAATTCTCCTGAGGCAACTGTATTTTTGACATTTCTCTAAAACCAGGACACCTGTGTAAAAGTGAAGGAGGTTTTTCTTCCTTCGCCTATTTTGGACAAAAAAATCTCTCATTTGTCCAAAATTCATCTTTTATTGCTCAGGAAAATCAGTGGAGTAAAACCTATCTCGATGTGTGGAACAAGGGATTTGTCGAAATGAAGTGAAATGAAGGGGATAAGGGGATTATAAATTCTTGAGAAAATTTTTGGAAGTAGGGAGGGATGTTAGGAATTAGGGGAAAGTGGAATTTTGGAGATTGAGTGAGGGGAAGGGGTCCAAAAGGGAAAAACACAGGCCTAGCCTAGAAAATTACCAAGTTGTAGCAAGAAACTAGGGTTTGTGCGAAAATGAGGAATTTGGGGGATCTCAGTAATGGGAAGTGTTTAATAAGGTACATTAAGGATAGGGAAAGGTGTATGAACATCAAAATACAATTTTTGCTGATGATTTTACCATCCAAGAGAAATTACCTCCAAAACACTAGGAGAGGGAAATGAACCTTACCTAGGCACAATTGAAGCATGAACAAGGTGTAAAATGACCTTTTGGAATCTGGCATGATGATGAAAACCCTCTGAATGATGGTACACTCAGCTGAATGGTGACACGGACTGAAATTTGGACAACTTTGAAAGGAGTAAAAGCAAACCCTAGACCTAATACCTAGTGACAAAATTTTACCTTGACACCTTAAAATCACTTTGTAAGAGCATGTTTGATCACTGGAGGAAGGCTACAAAGACTGACACTAATAGGATGGTCTGCAACTCTGTTCAAGTATCATTTCAAAATTTTGGCTCACCTTCGATTCCCGCAGGCACAGGTTCATTCTTTAAACATACCTTACTTTTTATTGAAACAACTTTAGCACATGACACAGTCTGCTCGGCGTTTGCACCAAGTGTTGGTAGTCCTCTCCAATCACAGACTAGTTCGTTTATTGGTTATGCATGCAATATATCGATTTTAGGTTTCCTGGGCAGAACTCTATGAATTAACGGAAGAAGAGGTAGTAGGTGCTATAGTTGCTAGGGAGGAAGAACTAGCACCTCTGGCTAACTTAGAAGAAGAGGAAGATTTGGAGGGAATTGAGGAAGAACCAATACCTCTGTTGGATTCAACAGAAGAAGAAGAGTTGGAGGAAATGGAGGAAGAACCAACAACTTCTGAAAATTCAGAAAAAGAGGAAGAGCAAAAGGAAATGGAGGAAAAAATTAGTGATACAGTTGAGGCTACTACAAAAGAACCATCCTTGCCTGTGGAACCTATTAATGAAGGAATCATGGATATAAGGGATGAATTTGAGACTGTCCTACATTCATCAACTTTCATTAATGAAACACAGGGAGAAGGAACACCAGCTAGAGAGTTAGCTAGTGACGTTGTTACTCAAGAAACGGCATCACCTACCCAAACGGACATGGAAATTGAAATAGGTAGGGGTGTTACACAAGAACCACCCCTGATTCAGTTAGGACAGGAAGATTGAGAAGGAATGACCCTTGAAGTCGACATTACTCCACAAGAACTAGTGTCGACCGTAAAAGAAGAAGCAATGCACGAAGGACAAGGAGATAGAGAAAGAACAACCCTCGATGTCGACACTATTCCACAAGAACTTAGTGTCGACCACAAATGAAGAAGAAATTCACGACGGACAGGAAGACAGGGAAGGAACGACTCTCGAGGTCGACACTGTTCCACTAGAACCAGTGTCAACCCAAAACGAAGAAGAAATGCATGAAGGACGCTCAAATCAAGTGAGAAATGAGGGCAATGAAGACACAAATTAGGTAAAAGATACTCTCCATTCTCATTTTCAGTCCATGATGCCCAGAGGAGAAAGGGGGTTTCTTTTTCCCCAACAATTGATAAAGGAAATCGTTGTCCCACTAGTATTGAATTTTTTTGATTCAAGGAAAGATGTGAATGATATCGATCCATCAGTTGCAGACTCTCAAGAAGATCATCCATAATCTAATAAATAAAGATGGGATTCTGTGGAAACACCAGAGCAAATAATGGTCGACGAAATTATTGACCAGGTGATATAATTTCCTAAGGAAAGGAAGAAAGAAAAGGAGAATGCTCCTAAAGAAAGGGAACTCAGTAAGGAAGAACTAACAGAAAAGTGTCTTGATGCCATTAACAACGTTTCACCACCTCCTAAACCTAATGCAGGGCCAAGAGATGAATTCATTTTTAAGCAAGAGTGGGTAGAACAATGTGAAAGTAGGCAACTACCTCTCAAGAAAAAGTATCAACTTCAGTTTAACAAGACCATGCAGTTGAAGAAGGAAGTTCGGAAGCTGAGGAAGAAAGTATCTTGGTTGAAGGAAAAGGTAAAATTATATAAATGGAAGGCAATAAAACCTAATATTTAGGTTTCCTTTGCTGCTACACAGACTGTTCCGATTGAACATCTGTTTGAAGCCTGGGATTTCTTCCTGGCTTTTGAAATTCAAAAATGGAAATCTGTTGCGAACGAGAAGAAGAAGGAGACAATAAGGGTTTGAGAGTAGGCCATCGAGATTATTACTGAATATATAGACCAGTTAGATAGAGCACGACAGAGACAGGAGAAACAACAGGGTAAGATGGAGGATTTAGAAGAATAAGTGCAATTGCTGAAAGCAGATAAGGAGAAGATGCTTACCTTGGCACAAAAGGTAATGGAAAATAGACCTTTTTCCCATAATTATTCTTTATTCCATCATGAGCAGTTCCTTTTCTTCTTCCTGGAAAGTATATAGAAGGAATTTATCCATGAAATTGAGGATCTTATACAGTTCCTTCGTATTTTGAAAATTCATGATATCGTGAGCCAAAACTTAATGTGCAAACTTTACATGCATGGTTATTTCCTGAAGCATGATCAAGCCTTCAATATTGCTCCATTTGTGGAGGATATTTACTTGATAGCCTTCACCTCCTATACTATCAACCAAGTTAAATGGAGGAAGGCCTATTATATGTTTGAAGAAAATCAAGTTACAAGGCCACTGATGATAAGGAGAGAGCATGGCCAGGCAGCAAATATTTATAATAATAAATTTACCATTTTAAATATTGAGGGGCATAAGGAAAACATGCTAGCAACCCAGAAATGGTGTGCTGACCTTTTTATTAGACAGATAGTAATTTTTCGGGATGAATCTCTTGACACTTGTCAAAGGAGGTGGATGTTCTCATATTCAGCTGTCATAATCGGGAGAATATTTGGAGCCCCAAATTTTGCACGAGCATTAGAAAGAGTGCCACGTTTTGTAGCATGTATTCAAACTTGTGTGGTCCAGTGGATGGGACTGAGGTTTCAGTTCCCCCTCATTTGGTTGCCAACAGAATAGTATACTCCCGCATACAATGTCAACAAATATTGGTGGAAGGATGTTGTTCTGACAGAGGGATATAAACCCCCTAGAACATATATGGATGGAGAGTATGACCTCGCTCAGCTTCATGCCAGCCACAGCCACTCCAACTCAGATCTAATAAGACGATGAGCTGCATGAGGACATGAAAATACACTAGTTGGGGGGAGATGTTGGGTACCAAATCTGCATACTTTTCTCTTCTATTTTAACACACTCTTCTATCTCTTTGTATCATTAATTGTTCTAAAAACATGAGGTGAACCCATTTTCACCATATTATATGGAATGTTTGATTAATGAAGTAATGGTCATGGATATTTTACCTACGTAAGTATTAATTATGTTATTTCCGCAGATCCAGTAGTAAAAAGGTCACATCTGCAAGGTTACAAAAGAAACCCAAAATTCTCAATGTTATTTCGATATGCTGTAACAACACAACAGATCCAAACCTACCCTAGATCTATTTCATACCTTTCTTGGTTTTCTCTTGGAAACTAGTTTTTTCATTGAAACAATTGTATATTTGTAGGTATTAATTGTCAGATGGGGAAGACGGGGGTTTCTCTAAAAATTGTATAAGAAGGGTCTCAGGTCTGTGAATCGAGGGTTGGCGTGCAAGAGACCAATTTTGTAACAAAATAAATTTTAATTAATTGAATGCAAGTTATTTTTTTGTTCCATCTTTAAGCTGTGAGTTTACCACAACCCTGGTCAGAGAGTTGGGCTCACTTTTCTGATCAGGTGCTACGTTATTTCCTTTTTTTACTTTCACACTTCTGTTTGATTATTCTAACTATTGTTCTGGTATATTTCTTCAATTTCTATGAATGCTTTTATAATTCTGCAATTTATCTTTTATTGTTGTTAACGTATTTTTGGTTGTTTAATTGCTGAATCTATGATCAATATCAGATTGTGCCATTTATCCTGCATATACCTTGTGTGTTACCTTGAAATAATGTACGCACCTGGATTAATAAATTAATGTGGAAAAGGGTGGAATAATTCATTCACACTCGGACACCAACAACTACATACTATTTCTTTCTTACCCTTCACCGCAAAGCCTTCAAGTTTCTTCATGTAGATCTCCTCTTCCAGATCCTCGTGAAGAAATGTTGTCTTCACATCAGCTCTACCTAAAAATCAAATGCAGTAGCAACAGATAAAAGTAATCTAATATAATTTACCTTGGCATCAGGAGAAAAAATATAACCAAAATAAATTCCCAAAACCTAGGAATAACCTTTTGCTACCAACCGATATTTGTATTTATCCACCGTTCCTTTTGCATTCATATTCTTCTTAAATACCCATTTTCTTCCAATGGGTTTCCTTCCAGCTGAAAACTCCACCAGAGCCCATGCCTCATTTTTTTGCAAGGATTCCATTTCATCAATTGTGGCCTCCTTCCATAGTTTTCCACCCTTTGAATTCACTGCCTCACTGACAATTTTGGGATCATCATCAGTGATAGATAAAGAAAATTTTGAAAAGAAAGCAGATGGACTATACCTTTCTGGGTTCCTTCTTTCTCGAACTAATCTTCTCACGGCTAGATTTTTTTTCTCTTCCTCTTCTGAATCTTGTTCTATTGTAGAGTCTGATTCTTCCACCTTTAGCTCAAACTCTATCTTCTCAGGTTCCTTTGGTAGGACTTCATGTTTAACAACATCTTTCACCTCTCTAAACACCACATCTTGGTTGTACACAACCTTCCTTGTTTCTAGGTTCCAAAGCTTATAATATTTTAAACCATCCTTATACCTAATAAAGATGCACCTTTCAGATTTATTATCCAATTTGGTTCTTTTCTCGTCTGGAACATGTACATATGCATCACAAAAAAATACGCTCAAATGTGAAAGAGAGGGTTTCTTACCAGTACATACCTCTTGTGGAGTCTTATCCTCCAATGCTAATGAAGGTGGTCTATTAACCTAGTAGCATGCAGCCTCCACTGCCTTTTCCCATAATTCCTATCCTAACCTAGTACCGCTGAGCATGCTTCTTGCCTTTTCCATTAACATTCTGTTCATTATTTCTACAACTCCATTTTTTGAGGTTTGTATGAATTAGTCTTCTTTCATGCTATACCAAACTTCTTATAGAACTCTTCAAATTCCTTCTTGCATAATTCTCCTCCATTATATGTCCTCAGAACGTTTATCTTCTTCTCTCTCTGGTTGTCCACCAAAGCCTTAAATTCTTTAAATATGTCAAAGACTTCATATTTCTTCCTCAGGAAATATATCCATGTATTCATTTAGAAGTCATCTATAAATGACACATAATACACAGACTTACCTAGTGATGGAACCGACACAGGTCCAAACACATCATTGTGCACAAGCTCTAATATCTTGTTCGCCCTCTTAGCACCAAAAGAGAAACTCACCTCATTTTGTGTAATATCCCAAATGGGGAATGAAGCAATACATGAATGAAAAATTGGAAATAGAAGTGAATAATATCATAAAAAAATGTATGGAAACCATTGAGCCATTTTATTATGTAAATTAGCAACAAATAAGTGCAATACAGCTCAAATAATCAAGGCAAACAAGCCTCCCATGAATACATATGCCAAAAATGAAATGTTGCTATATCGCAGAATGCTCATGAACATGTACAGCGCAGTCATAGATGGTACACTGCTACATGGGAATGTAAAATAACATAATCTACAAATATATGGCTCATACAATGTTGGGAGTGAAGATCTAAACTCCCATACACAATTTCAAGACAATCCTGGAAGGATTGGCTGAAATATGCATAAGTACAAAAATTTCAGAGTTGCAATCCTAGGACTGAGTAGCAGCTGCAACTCAAGAATTGTATGGAGATGGATGAAGATGTTACACAAGATAAGTATACCTCCTCCAATGGATCTTCCAAGTGAAAGGCTGATCCTAACACTGAAGATCTCACCCTCCAACAATCACTGCAAACCCTTACTGCAAATACTCACTGAAAATAACGCAGTCAAGGAGAGAGACTACACTGTAGGAGATAGAAACTGTGATGGACAAGTGAAAATATATGAAATATACTCCAAAGGCTCCCTCACTGATCTCCCAAAGGAAGGAAAGCTTCCTCCTTTGAAAAATAAGCTCTGGAAGTGGTGTTGTGAAACCTCCACTGCAACACCTTACAACACAACGTTATACTACTGCAGAAATAACGTTGTAGCTAAAGGAGGATGCTTGGCCTCAAGCCTAGATGTGGAGAAATGTAGTACAAGATCCTTCAAGAGGCCTCTCTTAAAAGGAGAATGAATTCCTAAATAGGAATTCCTTGTGCTAAGCAGCACAACAACTCTGCTAAACAGCAAGAGAATGAAAAATAGTCTTACAGACCATAAAATCAATAATCAATAACATGTCCTCATATGGCTTCCTTGCCCTCCTCTTATACAAATGGAAGCCCTCTCACCTTGGGTCCCACTCATTAGGGTTTCCTCCACCAAGGAATATTCCTCCCACTATCTCTGCGCTGTCTCTAAAGATCATCTCCACCTACTATCATAGTGCTGTTGACTTGGTCAAACTTGACCTTGACCACATGCAAATGCCCCTTTTCACACATGAGGGTGTGAAATACAGATCCTATGATGATCCCTTTTCACACTATGAGGGATTTTATTCATGTTTTTAATATGCATGGGCCTCCTTACCCATTTATTCAACTTCTAGGTGAGAAAAACAAAAATCAATATTCCAAGTAGCTGCATGCTAACTTTGGAATATTACATTTTGATTCCCATATACATAATGTTCATAGAAATTGAAATCTAGAGAGAAATTATACATACCTTCTACCATACCATTACCATGCAATATTCGAAGGCCCTTCTCTCCAATATGTCCAAGCCTTTGATGCCATAGCATGGCCTTTTCTCCAGCGACTACTAGGCTTTCTTCTCCACTTTTAGGAACCACATAGTTGTTGCACCCATCAAAAACAGTGCTACCTAGAAGCTTGTACAGAGTTCCAATCCAAACTCCCCACATCAATACTAGTGCTCCTCGAACCATCTTGCAGTTATCTTTCTCAAACAACGTTTTTACACCTACATCATCCATCTTGCTTACAGAATTCATATTTCTAGCCAATGCAGGAATACACAGAACACCAAGAAGTGTTCTAATCCTTCCACCTTGTGACTTCAGCTTAAATTGACAATTATGTCCTTCCTATCATCCCCTAAGAATACATCACCACTATCATACTTCTCATACTCATAGATCAACTCCCTATGGGGATTGAAGTGAAAGAATGCACCTAATTCAATCAACCATGCCTCACGATCTACATGTATATTTGAAGAAGAAGCCAGATACACATCCCCACCTTCATCTAAGGTGGTTTTTTCCTCTCTAAAAGGAGCATAATCAGATCTCTTTCCTTTCTCAGGAGCCTTATATCTATAGTCCTTTTTGAAGTTCCCTTCCTTTTCGCATTTCTAGCACACCTTTATAGGCTTTCCTAGAGATGTATATCTCTGTCTTAAATTTAGATCTCCCACTTCAAAACTTATTTTTTTCTATTTTGGGACTGTCCTTGCAAAAAAAGGCATCTCCATTTTCGCCATACATATTTTTCCATCTTATTTCTTCCGACAGCAAGGCTAAGACAATTTCATCAAAAATCAAGGTATTTGTATTGCTACCTATTGCAACAACCAAAATATCCCATGAATATGGTAGAGAACATAGCAAATCAATGCAATTATATTCATATGAGATTTTAGTATCAACATATGAAAACTAACTTACCACGGTATTGAAGGCGTTCATATTCTCTATCATTGTGTCTCCATCCTTCATCCTCAAGTTATACAACTTTTTCGGTAGGAACAATTTATTCACCAAAGACTTAGATTGGTACAAAGTTCCTAACTGTCCCATAAAGCCTTCATCGTAACTTCCTCGGATACATTCAACAATACTGAATCTAAGATAAAAAACAATATTGTGCTCTTTTCCTTCCAATCGAACTTCGCTTAGTCTTCATATGACATTGTCGTTGGTTTAGTGTCTAGATCTACTGTGATCCACTAATATTTATCCACCAATACATCCTCCATATTAAGCTTCCACAACTCAAAACTCTAACCATTAAATTTATCGATATTTATATTTCTGTTGATCGTGATCTTCTTTCACTGCAAGAAGCGATACCACATATCTCCCAATAAATAAAGTCTACAATAGGCCTGAGCAAAACACCTCAGCAGCAAAGGCGTCCCCTTGAAGCCAAAAAAATATCTGATACCAAATGTAGGTTTTAATCCTATACATAAATTATCTACAAACAAACTCTTAAAATATAAAATAAAACAACAACGAGAGCATAAAACATAAAACATATATACACAATATTTTCCCCTTGATCCAAAAATTGGGACTACCAGCTTTATTTTTCACTATATTTATTTCAATGTTACACCACATATATATACATGCTGAAGCATTCATAAACCCCAATCCATTAACCCTAGATTATAAAATAACCATAGTTCCCTTGACTGGATCTACAAAATACCATGGGAATAAATCCATAATGCCCAAAACCATGTGCAAACCCATGCAAAAAACCATAGGTAGGTACACCCACATAATATAGGGTCCAAAATAAATTTCCCAGCAAGGGCGCTGCCACCCCCCTACTACACCCGGTGCAAGTGTAGGGGAGCTGGCCGCCCCCCTCTTACCCCCCGCTTCTCACCTGCAGCTAGTCATGGAAAGAATATAACACACACCCAACAATCTAAACTGCAGTTTTCTGAGATCCTCTTTGGATATATCTATCCTTCTCACTTATGTTAATGCCATAAAATATTGCAATGAAGAAATAATCTAGATCTGAACGTATTTTATTTATCTATTGGATATTATATAATTATTGTCAGGGTTACCCCCTATGGTGCATAGGAGGTCAGTTTATAGCACCTAGAGAGGGAGGGCTTTCAGTCCTCAGTGAATGCGCATTCGAGCCATTCATATGTGGGGACGATTTGAGCATAAAATTATTTTTGCATCATTATCGGGTATTAAACTAGTTCAAATCAAAGGATGACTAATTCTAACCCTATTCAACCACATATTATTTTTGGTTTAAATTATCAACACAATATATTATATGGTTTATATGAACTCTCCTTGTAGGTGTAACAACCCCTTCCCACATCTACCCAAGTAACCATCCAATCGAAGTAAAAATGCAATGAAAGGATACTATAATGATATTCAACCTCCTATATGACCTTAATTAGGTAGTGGAACTGACGGAAACATGAAAAACACACCTTACACAACAACAAAAACATCCTCAGGAGGTAACCCAACCTTCCAAGCCCCTAAACACTAAGGGAGACTGATTGTTTGACCAATTTGATCCTTATCCATGGGCACAAAATGGCAAGGTAGCAACTAAAATCCTATAGCCATGGGCATGCCAAGGCAAGGTAGCGATCAGGGCCTAGTTTGGTTAGTTATGTGCATGCAACTCCGGTATGTGTGCCCTTTACCAACCTTCTAGGCCCCTAAACCCTAAGGGATACTGACTATTCGACCAATTTGAGCCTTAACCGTGCAAATGCCAAGGAAAAGTAGTGGCTAGGGCCCAGTTTGGTGAGTTATGTGCCTTCAAATCTAGGATTTGTGCCACCATTTTGGCTGCAGAGCACAGGTCACTACCTAGAATTTTATGAAAATGTAGGAGATGATAAAAAAATTAAAGAAAAGGTACGAAAACAATCACATCATCAGGAACTAATTTAGACCCCTCCTATCCATGACAAGAATTTAATCAAACATGTCACAAACATTTCATCTATCGATATAAACAACATATTTAAACATGGGGGTCTCTTACTTATCTGAGAATAGCTAAGAAGCATTTATCCCCTACATCATCAAATACAATACAATCTATGTAGAAATTACATGCAATACGCATACATATATCCAATATTCTCCTGATCATACACTATTTGACTTCAAGAACAATACAGAATCTATTCCACCATTGATCATCACATGTGGAAATAAACAGGATTACAATGCACACATGAAACCATAAAAATTCACACACATTAACACAATTGTTTTCACGGGAAAGCCTGAAGCTAAAAACCCCAACTATCTATAAATAATATATGTCATAGAGATCATGTAACAATCCTCATACAAAGCTTCTCACAAGCTCTCAGTACAATCCAATTGCTACACACTAATCAGCCCCTGATCTTGCAAATCCATGCACCGATCTTTTCCAACCTTTAGCTTGCCTCTACTGCGCAATCACTGTTGAAGAATAGCTCATAATGAACTTGAATCCATACTATATTGACCATGCAATCCTCATTGGCATCTCCATCAATGTGTGGTGCAAACTCATGCAACATTATAGTCACAACTGATAGTCACACTTGCTCGTTCACCTACCTCTCCACTGAACTGTCCATGTACTGTAGTTAAATGATGTGTTCTTCAATTGATTAATGAGTTAATATTTAGTGAATTAATTATTAATTAATTCACACCACTCTCACTAATGTATCAATCATTTCAACTAGATACAACTAGCTCAACTGTGTCTAACTGAGTTAAACTGAACACAACTCCACCAACTACCTCAATCAACTCCACCAAACTCTATCACATGAGTTTTAACTAAATTCTCCATGTAATAGCTCCACTTAACCCTCAGGAATAGCGTAATTCCTTGTTTCAGCTCCTATGCCACATCTGTGCACTTAACTGAAGTGCTCCAAGAGAATAAGATAATTTTTAGAGTCCAAATATTATTAAGAGCTAATAATATTCGACATATCTATTTTTAGACTGGCAATCTAAAAATAGATTCCGCCCAATATGTCTAAAAATAGAAGTCCGTCTATTTTTCCAACTTGACCAACCATCCACAAATAGCATCCCACAACTCATAGAATATGATCAACATGTCTAAAAATAGACATAGTCTAAAAATGGACTTTGCGACAAAAAATCACCTGTGCGGGACCCACCTAGTTTAGGTGATCACTTTCCAACTAGGATTAGGAATGATGTTTCAGGATGCCTCCTTCAATGTTTCTTGTTGCAAACTTCAACACTCCCTCTCAACAAGAAAGGACTGTCTTTGCATGCGACATGCAACTCCATGCATTCACCCTACAACCTTCACAAGCGCCATGCAACTCCATGCATCTACTCTGCAACTCTTCCGAAACTAAATAGGCTCCCAACAACTCAATTAGTTTGATGCATCTATCATCAAAGTCTTCGACTTCTGCTTAGCTACTGTACATGTCTTCAGGAACCACTGCACTATTGAACTCTGCACCCATGCACTCTGCGCCTGCTGTCAACTCTGATCTGCGCTCCAGTATCCGACACTGTCACTTTGATCTGCCTGCATCAATCCAACTGATCATGCTACTGCTACTCTGTTGGCACCTCGTATCCAGGTTCAATTCATGATATCCACACCATCTCAATGAATCTGGCCCAGAAATCTCCTCTTGGGATTAATCATGCAAGTCGCCCCACCTCTCACCTGGTGGTATAGCTGTATGCACTCCCTTTGCCCATCTGGCTTGAAATTTCTTTGCATGAGTGGTTGCTCCCACTCCATGATCCTCATCTTGTGGCTGCTCCACATCCCGAGGTTCACTCTTACCTACATGCAAAACTTGCTCCCTCTCAAGCATCAATTGCATGTCTTTCTTACACTTCCCAACAGTAGGAAGCTTTGTAGAAATCCCATCTACTTCAAGTCTGTAAAGATTCTTAGCTCGAATCCCAACCTTCTTGACTTGTCCTGTTGCTTTGTAACGAAGGAAAACTTTTCCTTCGCTAAAGAAAACATCATACCCTTTATCCTCTAACATTGCGACTGAGATTAAATTCTTCTTTAAACCTGGAACATGCACTACATATTTTAAAAGAATGAGTTTACCTAACTCCCTCTGAAAGGTAATGGTACCAATGCCAGTCGCATTGTATCATCCATTGTCACCCAACTCAACATGCAACTGGAGATCTTTCTCCACCAAGTCACTTAAAAGGTTCACATCTCCCGTCATGTGAAAGGAAGCGCCACTATCAAAATACCACCCCGATCCCAATGTACTAGAAACCATGCATGCGATCAATGAGAAGTCCAGCTCAAATTGCGAGGCAAGAGCCTCACCAGCTGCAGCTCTAGAAGCCTACTTTTTCTTCTTCTTCTGTGGACAATTTGTGGCGTAATGTCCGTGCTCGTGACAGTGAAAACACTTCACTTTGGACATGTCACGCTCTTTGCCATCGGCACTGAATTTAGAAGGATTTTTCTTCCCCTTCCCTTTCCTTGCTTTGGAAGCCAAAGCACAATCCTCTTCATCATCATTCTTTGATGAATATCCATCCCTGGTACTCCGCCTTATCTCCTCCTGCACAAGATCCAACCAAAGTCTCTCCCACCCTGGCAGTTTCTCCCGACCATTGACAGAGTCCTCGTAGCTATGCCAACTCTTTGGAAGCCCAAGGAGAGCCAAGATCACCAATTCTTCTTCATCCACATTAACTCTTACACTCCCAAGCTCATCCCTGTAGTGGAAAAACTTTTTCAGGTATACCGGAATAGTGTCATTCTTCTCCATTTTTATTTTCCTGAGCTTGTCTTTAAGCACCAACTTCCTCTGGTCACTTCTGCTTTGGAAAAATTATATCAAAGCCTTCCACATTAAGAATGGAGTGGATTTACCATGAATTTTGGACACTATGTGATCCTTCACACCTTCCAACAAAATCCTTTGACACCTTGCTACCTTCTTTTTCCATGCATCAAGTGCGGTTGCATCGCTAGAACCCGGTTTAGGAATATCAATATTTATGAACTCCTTCAACCCATTATCCTCTAGCACTACCTCCATCCTGTCCTTCCATGCAATATAATTTTAGTTCCCTAAAGGGAATACTCCAATCACAATCCGTTGAAAGACATTTCAATGAATGCTCAACTTCGACACCAAGAAAACACTGCAGCAATTTCGAATTCCACCAGCACAAAACTCAACCGCTTCAATAATTGCAATCTGCTCCAATGATCAATATCTCTCTGATACCATGTAGAAATTATATGCAATATGCATGCATATGTCAAATATTCTCCTGATCATACAGTATTTGAATTCATGCACAATACAGAATCTATTCCACCATTGATCATCACATGCGGAATTAAACAAGATTACAATGCACACATGAAACGATAAAAATTCACACATTAACAACGTTGTTTTCACGGGAAAGCCTGAAGCTAAAAACCCCAACTATTTGTATATAATATATGTCATAGATATCATGTAACAAGCCTCATACAAAGCTTCTCACAAGCTCTTAGTACAATCCAATTGCTACACGCTAATCAGCCCCTGATCTTGCAAATCCATGCACCGATCTTTGCCAGCCTTTAGCCTGCCTTTACTGCGCAATAATTGCTAAATAATGGCTCATAATGAACTCGAATCCATCCTATATTGACCACGCAATCCTCATTGGTATCTCCATCAATGTGTGGTGCAAACTCATGCAACACTATAGTCACAACTGATAGACACACTTGCTCTTTCACCTAACTCTCCACTGGTCTCCACTAAAATGTCCATGTACTGTAGTTAACTGATGTTTTCTTCAGTTGATTAATGAGTTAATATTTAGTGAATTAATTATTAATGAATTCACACCACTCTCACTAGTGTATCAATTAGTTAGACTAGATACAACTAGCTCAACTGTGTCTAACTGAGTTAAACTGAACACAACTCCACCAACTACCTCAGTCAACTCCGCTAAACTCTGTCACATGAGTTCTAATTGAAGTCTCCATGCAATAGCTCCACTTAACCTTCAGGAATATTGTAATTCCTTCTGTCAGCTCCTGTGCCACATTTGTGCACTTAACTAAAGTGCTCTAAGAGAATAAGATAATGTTTAGAGTCCAGATATTATTAAGAGCTAATAATATTCGACATATCTATTTTTAGACTGGCAATCTAAAAATATATTCCGCCCAATATGTCTAAAAATAGAAGTCCCTCTATTTTTCCAACTTGACCAACCCTCCACAAATAGCATCCCGCAACTCATATAATATGATCGACATGTCTAAAAATATACTTTGCGACAAAAAATCACCTGTGTGGGCCCCACCTAGTTTAGGTGATCACTTTCCAACTAGGATCAGGAATGATGTTTTAGGATGCCTCCTTCACTGTTTATTGTTGCAAACTTCAATACTCCCTCTCAGCAAGAAAGGATTGTCTTTGCATGCGACATGCAACTCCATGCATTCACCCTGCAACCTTCACAAGCGCCATGCAACTCCATGCATCTGATCTGCAACTCTTCTAAACTGAATAGGCTCCCAAAAACTCAATCATTCTGATGCATCTATCATCAAATTCTTTGACTTCTGCTTAGCTACTGCACATGTCTTCAGGAACCACTGCGCTATTGAACTCTACACCCATGCACTCTGCACTTGTTGTCAACTCTGATCCATGCTCCAATATCTGACACTGTCACTTTGATCTGCCTGCATCAATCCAAATGATCACGCTACTGCTGCTCTGTGGGCACCTCGTAGCTAGGTTCAATTCATGAGATCCACACCATCTCAATGAATCCTTCCCAGAAATATCATATTGGGATTAATCATGCATGTCGCTCCACCTCTCACATGGTGGTATAGTTTCATGAACTCCCTCTGCCCATCTGGATCGAAATTTCTCTACATGAGTGGTTGCTCCCACTCCATGATCCTCATCTTGTGGCTCTTCCACATCCTGTGGTTTACTCTTACCTGCATGCAAAACTTTCTCCCTCTCAAGCATCAATTGCATGTCTTTCTTACACTTCCCAACAGTAGGAAGCTCCGTAGAAATCCCATCTAATTCAAGTCTATAGAGATTCTTAGCTCGAATCCCAACCTTATTGAATTTTCCTGTTGCTTTGTACCGAAGGAAAACTTTTCCTTCACTAAAGACAACATCATACCCTTTATCCTCTAACATTGCGATTGAGATTAAATTATTCTTTAAACCTGGAACATGCACTACATATTTTAAAATAATGAGTTTACCCGACTCCCTCTAAAAGGTAATGGTACCAATGCCAGTCGCATTGTATCATCCATTTTCACCCAACTCAACATGCAACTGGATATATTTCTCCACCAAGTCACTGAAAAGTTTCACATCTCCCGTCATGTGAAACGAAGCGCCACTATCAAAATACCACCTCGATCCCAGTGCACTAGACACCATGCATGAGATCAATGAGAAGTCTAGCTCAAATTTTGAGGCAAGAGCCTCACCAGCTGCAGCTCCAGAAGCCTGCATGTTCTTCTTCTTCTATGGACAATTCGTGGCATAATTTTCGTGCTCGTGACAGTGAAAACACATCACTTTGGACATGTCACGCTCTTTTCCATTCGCACCGGATTGAGAAGAATTTTTCTTCCCATTCCCTTTCCTTGATTTGGAAGCCAAAGTGAAATCCTCTTCATCATCATTCTTTGATGAAGAGCCATCCCTGGTACTCTGCCTTATCTCCCCCTGCACAAGATCCGACCAAAGTCTCTCCCATCCTAGCAGTTTCTCCCGACCGTTGACAGAGTCCTCGTAGCTATGCCAACTCTTCGGAAGCCCAAGGAGAGCCAAGATCACCAATTCTTCTTCATTCACACTAACTCCTACAATCCCAAGCTCATCCCTGCAGTGGACAAACTTTTTCAATTATACCAGAATAGTGTCATTCTTCTCCATTTTTATTTTCCTGAGCTTGTCTTTAAGTGCCAACTTCCTCTGGTCACTTTTTCTTTGGAAAAATTATATCAAAGCCTTCCACATCAAGAATGGAGTGGCTTTACCATGAAGGCTAGACACTATGTGATCCTTCACACCTTCCAACAGAATCCTTCGACACCTTGCTACCTTCTTTTTCCATGCATCAAGTGCGGCTGCTTCGCTAGAACCCGGTTTAGGAATATCAACATCTATGAACTCCTTCAACCCATTATCCTCCAGCACCACCTCCATCCTATCCTTACATGAAATATAATTTGAGCTGCCCTCAAGGGCATACTCC
This sequence comes from Pinus albicaulis, assembly GCA_034641835.2. Taxonomy (NCBI): domain Eukaryota; kingdom Viridiplantae; phylum Streptophyta; class Pinopsida; order Pinales; family Pinaceae; genus Pinus; species Pinus albicaulis. The sequence continues at coordinate 627,334,062 of CM076580.1, read as the reverse complement.
AATCACAATCCGTTGAAAGACATTTCAATGAATGCTCAACTTTGACACCAAGAAAACACTGCAGCAATTTCGAATTCCACCAACACAAAACTCAACCGCTTCAATAATTGCAATCTGCTCCAATGATCAATATCGCTCTAATACCATGTAGAAATTATATTAAATATGCATGCATATGTCCAATATTCTCTTGATCATACACTATTTAACTTCATGCATAATACAAAATCTATTCCACCATTGATCATCACATGCGGAAATAAACAAGATTACAATGCACACATGAAACCATAAAAATTCACACACATTAACACAGTTTTTTTCACGGGAAAGCCTGAAGCTAAAAACCCCAACTATTTTTATATAATATATGTCATATATATCATGTAAAAATCCTCATACAAAGCTTCTCACAAGCTCTCAGTACAATCCAATTGCTACACATTAATCAACCCATGATCTTGCAAATCCATGCACCAATCTTTGCCAGCCTTTAGCCTGCCTCTACTGCGCAATCACTGTTGAATAATGGCTCATAATGAACTCGAATCCATCCTATATTTACCACGCAATCCTCATTAGCATCTCCATCAATGTGTGGTGCAAACTCATGCAACACTAGAGTCACAACTGATAGTCACACTTTCTCTTTCACCTACCTCTCCACTGGTCTCCACTGAAATGTCCATGTACTGTGGTTAACTGATGTATTCTTTAGTTGATTAATGGGTTAATATTTAGTGAATTAATTATTAATTAATTCACACCACTCTCACTAGTGTATCAATCAATTCGACTAGATACAACTAGCTCAACTGTGTCTAACTGAGTTAAATTGAACACAACTCCACCAACTACCTCAATCAACTCCACCAAACTCTGTCACATGAGTTCTAACTGAATTCTGCATGCAATAGCTCCATTTAACCCTCAGGAATGTTGTAATTCCTTCTGTCATCTCCTGTGCCACATCTGTGCACTTAACTGAAGTGCTCCAAGAGAATAAGATAATGTTTAGAGTCCAAATATTATTAAGAGCTAATAATATTCGACATGTCTATTTTTAGACTGGAAATCTAAAAATAGATTCTACCCAATATGTCTAAAAATAGAAGTCCATATATTTTTCCAACTTGACCAACCATCCACAAATAGCATCCCGCAACTCATAGAATATGATCGACATGTTTAAAAATAGACATAGTCTAAATATAGACTTTGCGACAAAAAATCACCTGTGTGGGCCCCACCTAGTTTAGGTGATCACTTTCGAACTAGGATTAGGAATGATGTTTCAGGATGCCTCCTTCACTATTTCTTTTTGCAAACTTCAACAATCTATTTGTTCATAGATACATTGTGTATTCATTTACAGGAAAAAACATAGATAGATCCATACATCGTCATTAATCAAATACATTCTTATAACCATCATAATAACAATAGAAATACAATGGACACAACAGCAATAAAATCCATACATAAACTAGTAATTTTGCATACAAAATATCAGGGGAATTAGCTCTTCATTACTGAATGTAAAACCCAACCAGAGATGGGACTTCCACGTTCCACCCAATGATATATTGGCTGAGCCAAGTCTCTCTTCAGCCAACCACCTCTGTGCCATATTCCAAGCATGAATGTGGGATCTCATCAAACACATCAATCACAATCAATATAGGGATTCCAAAGGCAAAACCACCTCAACCCTCAACCAGTGACTTTGCCTCATTGTCAAATATCACAGCCATCACATATTGGTCTCTATCCAAGTTGTTCGAAGGCTCCAGAGTTTTTTTTCCAACCAGGAATTCTAGGACTAGTAGCTCAACCCTAACTTTTATAGGGCTTCCTGAAAATTTGTCCAACTAGGGCTTCTAGGACTAGTAACTTAACCCACCTAGGGCTTCTAGAGCATTTATCCAACCAAGGCTTCCAGGAAATAATAACTCAACCCATAGCTAAAGGAATCATTAGAACCAACCAAAAAACAATCAATGGAAATAAACCCACAACACCATGGTTTTCCAGGAAATGGAAAGGCTATGAACACCATGCATGCCAAAACTAGTGAGGAAAACATACATGTAACTCGATACCTGCAATCAAATATTGTTGCAGCTGATGATCTTGATGCCTGCTTGTGCTTCCTCCTCCTCTTTTTCCTTCTTGCTCCAAATCACCAAGTATTAAGACTCTCCCAGAGTGCTCCAAGAAAACTCTAAGTATCCAATAGTATGAGAGAGAGAGAATAATGAGAGAGCTCCAAAAATTCAATGACAAAAATCTTGAGAAATATCTTACCAACTGATCCTCAGAAGCCTTTTTATTAATGAGGCCTCTATTTTCTTCATTTTCCATTATTTCCTTCATTTTATTCCTCATAAGCAACCTATGATCTTTCACCTTCCTTTTCTCCTAATTCCATTATTTTCATAAATAAATTCCAATAAATGCCATTTTTCCTTTCTAAAGCATTTTCGATTACCTTTTCCAGTTTCCTTAGCCATAATAAATCAAAGTGAACACCCGCTAGGATGCTTTTCCCACCATTCGGCTTGGAATACGTGTCCCATCAATTGTGATCTTATAGTTTTTTCTACATGATTTTTTTACAAAGGTTTTTATAGAACCCTCCCCCTTGGGGAACACAGTTCTTGGTTTTCAATGACACCTATAACCAATAATACCGCTGAAAACAAAACATACTACTCATGGAGATTTATAACACATATCATTGCAATATTTACAATGACCATTGTTGAAACATGACAAACATATAATTTGTTGTAGCTTTATAACATAGTTCATTATGGTATTTATAATAAAAACCACATATACTCAAGTACATTTGCTTCAACTAGAAAATAAACATACTCTCTGTGGAGCTTTATAAACCAACTCGATACAATATTTACAATAATATACTCATATACACATTTTATCAACCATCAAATAAAAGGATACAATGCCCTTATCAATCAACAAGGGAATCCGTAGGCATACACATCCACCCTTAAGGTAATACCAGGATTCACCTCCTTCCCAAGAAGTCCAGAATCCATTGCCAAGTCAAAGTTGCATCTAATTCCCAGTGCTACAATCATGTGCCACTTGTTCTCTCAGTGAATAGTTATCGAATAATTTTTCGAGGGCACACTCCCAATGTGAATTTGATTCCATCTGGAAATGATAATGACCAAAAAAAATCCATCCCCAGACTTCCCTTCTCTACTACATAATCCCTCAAACAATCTGGTCACTCCCTTCCATGCAGTCACTTGCCTTCCAAGTTCCACTGGTACCCCCATCTCGGGTAGTCCATCCCTTGGTAAGGCTTCCTCACATCGGACGATATAAAAACCAAGGCATATCCCTACCTCAAACCATCATAACAATCATAGAATTCTCATGGAAATCAATGGAAACTAATGGGTACCATTATCCCACAATAGCTCTGCTCCTGAAGTGATTTACCAGTATACTATTGCATGTTACAATTCCTTTCACTGTTGATGATTCTAATTCTTGCAATCGGTTTCAACCATCCTAAACCAGGCATTTTTTTGCTTCCTGTACCAAGCACATAACTACCATTAGATTCAAAATAAATTTAAATAAACTTAAATCATACCTCGTTGGTAGCTCTTCAATAAGATACACTTTCAATCTTGTTTACTTCCTGTCACAACAAGTCAAACTAGATGTTTTATCAAATCATCATGCATAAACATATCACATTGAGTTATCTCAAAATGCAACCATCATAAATTAAAATCATGAATCGCATGAAATTACCATAAACCATAATCAGAAATCCCATGTAACCATCATAAGTCAGAATCACAAATCACACACATAACAAGACTGAAATAAAATATTGATTCTTATCCTTCATCAGTTTGTACTTCTACCTTTGCTCTTTCTGTACATACACCACATTGGTTGCCACACCTCGCAAGCACCGAGTGCCCTTTCTTCTCTTTACTTATGTACACATACACATATTTTAAAACATGTACATCCACACAAGATATATAAAACCACATAATACATACACCCACACCGGCATATGACACATACATCTACACCCAATGTACAATACATACACCTACACCAGCATACAACACATACACTTGCACCTAGAGTACAATACAACACAATTCATATACATATACATACTACCATACAACGAATACACATGTCCCGATACTCCGACTACACCATGCACATACATAGTATCACTTGCACACAACACAACATGTACGACATGCACACATTACCCCATGTTTACAAGTACCATATGCACAACATGTACACAGTACCACCTATACACAACACTACCTGCACAACATGTACATACCATCACATGTACACAACACCACCTGTGCAATGTGTACATGACACCAAATGTAGACCGCACCACCTGTATAATGTGTACACAATGCCACATATACAAAACACCACATGCATGATATTTACATGACACCATATGTACATAGTGCCACATGCACGACATATACACAACACCACCTGCACATAGTACCATATGTAAAACATTTACACATCACCACATGCACACAACACATCATGTACAATCACACACACAACACCAAATGTACATAGTACCATATGTACATCACACATACAACATAATATGTACATAGCACCATACGTACACAACACCACATATCGAACATGCGCATAGCACCATATGCACACAATACTACATATCCAACATACACACAATATGATATGTACACAGCACCGCATATCCCACATGTACATAGCATCATATATTAATAGCACTGCATATGCAGTTTACACCCAGCACCATATATACAACAGGCATACAACATTATATGTACACAATACTACATATGAAACATTACACATCACCATAGGTACAATCACTAAATATACAACTTTCACAACATGTGACACAACATTAGTACTGCACATCCATAGACCACACACTTACCCCACAAGAAAGTTTGCTTCTAGTGTATTTCCACTATCCATACTTATCCTAGCATGTCGCAACTCAAACTACTTTCACTTTGTTGATTATCCCTCAATATTACCTATCCAAAACATAAACATAGGAATAGTACAAGCATATAATATCAATTCATATCCACATGATATCGACCTTGTATATCTGTTAGGGATACTCTCCTCAATTGATTCTTCATAAGACCAAGAACCTCTTCATGCCGTTCACCTACAAAATAAATCATTTGTCCACAATAATGATCCTTGAAAACCTTGTAATACATGACACACACACACATATATATATATAATCATTAATATAAAAAATCATGATCCATGATGACCTTGTTATACACGACATACATACATACATACATGTATACATATATAAACATCAGCATAATCATTATCACAACATAATTACCAGATATCATAAGGTCTAGGTTAAGAGAACTCCCTTTATGTGTGCAAAACATGCACAACATTGAGAAAAATAGTTGCCAATATATCCAAGGCATATAACACCTCAAATCCACTTTCTTTACCTTTTTTGTCTCCTTTCTCATGTCTGTACTGCCACCATCCATTTACCACAATGGACCCAACCAATCCATCCGACTGTCATATTCTCACCTTACATTGTGCTTACTCATGCACCAAGCTTCATCCAAGCCTTACATTACCTATTGGGTACCGCACAGCTTTCCCCGAGTTCCACTACTTTCCTCTTTACCCCAACCAATTCCCAAGGCGCTCAAAACACAAAAGGCAAGAACAAGAAACAAGAACAAGACCATGAAAACCAAAAGCAATATGACATTGCAAAAAAGTGGCATGATCATGCACTAGACGCAATCAAGACCATAAAACAAGCACAAAAAATCATAAGATACCAACAATACAAGGCTAGAAAAAAACACCATGACTCAATCCCCATGGTTCCCAGAGCTTCTAAGGGAAAACTCAACCCGAGCCTTTTCAAAGATTTCATGGAAGTCTCTTTTTCCATGCAATCCCCCGCATCTTTCTGCCATAAAAACATAAATTTCAATGCATAAATAAACATAACAACAAGCTAGTTATCTTACCTTGTTGTGCCAATCACGTTGCCTTGTAAATAAAAACACATGTGTCAACCATATGTGTCAACATCAAGACAACATATCTATCAATTCGAATTCAAAATTTACCAAGAATAACAACCATGTCATAATCAACAACCAACTTTCATTCATCGGTCATAATACATAATGCTACATCTATCACTTGCTTACACTCAAGTATATACCAACTATATCAACACATATGTGTTAGAACAACCATCTTAAAAAAAATTAATTATTCATACAATCTTATAGACACATACTCATATCATATGATTAATCAAACATTCAAAAAAACTATAAATGTACCATGTTAGATAAATCAACTAGAAGACATAATACACACCAAACACTCAAACACAAAATAGACGACCTAGTCAAATGGTTAACCACCAAGTATACAACATAAGAAATCTCATACCTTAATGTATCTTAGGGGAGGCTATCTTGTCTGCAAAATCAATCTAGATTAGCACAATGTAACTTCACAACACATCAACTCAAACATTAATAAGATCATGATATCCATAATAGTGGCTAACTAACGTGTTCACATCATAAACTAATAAACAATTGTCATTCATGCATAACAATCACATACACACAGTCAACCTAGATTAGTAAAATACAATATCACAAATATATCGACTCATACATGACTGTAATAACCCTAACCATATGAATATGCCAATACAAAGAAATATGATACATATAACATCAAGATATTAATGAAATAACCCTAATCATCAAGTTACTAGAATATAACAACAATAAGTTAACATATACCATGCTCATCAATGACATATAACATAATCATCAAGCTACTAGCATACAACAACAACAAGTTAACCCATAACATGCTCGTCAATAACATATAAGTCATCTAACATCAAACAAAAATAGCAACGCATACCACCACAGGTTACTATCATTCATGACTATCTGACACATGTACATATAACTGCACTAATCAACTAGCATCTATGATGCACGCAACTATAGAATCAATAGAATGAAATTAATACTCATAACCATAATGCATATAACTACATTGATCAACTAGTATTTATCACCTATGTAACCATAATAATAGAATGAAAAACATATAAGTAACCCTAATGCTTACAAAAACCATGAATCACATAGCTCCATGCCAAACATGCACATTTGTATGAAGATATGCTCTCACCTCGAGGTCCAATGTTGCAACTTCACTTTAATGGTCTGTATCTCCTGCTCCATCTTAGCCAACACATTAGCATCATAACATACCAATATCATCATGATGACCTAATTGCATACAATGAACTTACGCACAAAAACCTCAATCAAACCAGTGCAAACTTGACCATATGCACCCACTTGACATCTATAATCAATCATGAATGACCCATGCATGTACCACTTATCACATCACATAAGAAATAATACACAGACAACACACAAGTATGACGAATATGTAACCAAGCATAAACAATCAATGCATGTACAACATGTAGCATCATGTAATAAAGCATACACGGTCAGTACATAAAAATTAACAACACATAACCGGTCATATACACATGATGAAACATGTCCCAATGACACCAAAAAATTTACCATGGCAACATCATTATAACTGTTGTGGATCATCTACATATCCTTTTAATTTTATATTAAAAATACAAAAAAATCTGAAATTGAAATAAATGCAAATATGTTAAAGTATTATAGTTTTATACTTTGGCATAAAAAGAAAATGTTTTTATTCTAATGTATTAAAGTTTAATTGTTTCAAACTTTGTACAAGTGGGTTTTATATCCAAAGATTAAAGGCCGATCAATTCAAAAGGTGGAGAGTGATGATATTAAAAGTATAGACTGGATGACCCAACCTGCGGGCACTAACAGCACGAGAGTTAACAGAAAGGGTGCCTCCGCAGTTGACTGGGTTGACTGCGGAGGCAATAGAGATCAACGGTGGATATCGACTACGGGGGCACCAGCCGGAGTTATCAGCCGTACCCCGAGACCCCCCGTAGTGACGTCATATGCCGAATGGAAAATAGTTGTTACTCATGTCAAATCAATCAAATGGTTAAGTGACACGTTGCATATGGCATTTAATATGAAAGTCGCGCCATCTATTTGGGGGTATTTTTCATTTTGTTTTCAAAATACTTTGCAGTTTGTTGCATTTAGACCTATTGCATTCTTCTGTCACCTTTCTGTTTTCAATCACCTTGCCAGAATATCCCTTCAGCTCCTTTTTAAAATTATGGCTATAAGGTCTTCTTTGTCTGGGTCATCGGACAATATTCCTCTCATGGACAATGAGAGAGACATTCAAGATAATGTGTCTTCAGTAACGCATATTCCATTTTATCAACACGTTGTATTGAATAAGGATAATTCCCCTGTCTATTTTTCCATTATAAAAGCTGGAGTCCTTTCTGCATGCATCCCGAAGACCCATTTTTTCCCAGAGTTCATATATTGGTTGGTTTCCTCAATGTATCCCGGAAAATTCCTCGTAATGAATTCCCAAGGGGAAAATGTTCTGCAGGTGTCTACCCAATTAATCCACCAATCCCTGTGTTTTCCTGAGTCCAAATCATCAGTTAAATTTTCAGAAGATTCACTGATTAATTACTATGAAAGCCTTGCAGGAGAAGAATTCAGTCAATTTATGTTCCATTTGAAGCCTAATATGAAGCAGTTTTAGCCAGAGTGTGGAGAATTTACTATGGGAGTTTTCGATGAAGATATCAGGCCTGTATTGAGCAGTATTGCTAAAATCTTGGGCAAAGAAGATGACGTCACAGTGGACAAGTCAGTCCTAGGAATGTTCACCATGATGATGAAGCCAGGAATGGTCCTGGATATTCCATCGTTTTGGAAAGAAGTATTCAACTCACAATTGATGAGTCTTTCACTGATAGGTTCTTTTAAATTTCCCTCACTGATTGTCTACTTATTTTTATATCAGAATGTTGATGAATTCATGCAGTTAGGTCTAAATATAATGGATGTAAACAAACATAAACAGTCAGTTATATTCTAGACATATATAATCAGAAGGGAACAAAATGAAGAGGGGTTATTTGATTTAGCTAGTCAGTATATGCCCACTGCATATAAAATATTGAATGGAGTTCATCCTTCTTGTTTCTTACTTAAATCCTGGGAGTTTCTACATTTAGGAACTAGCTGTAGATTTGGGGACTGGTTTGTATTTGAAGAATTTTCTGAAATAAGGTTGTATGGAGCAAATGTTGAACCTTACAGGCTCCCAACGTTTTTACCAATGAGGCTCTTTTCCTTAGAATTTATCAGACAGAACCAAAATGTTGATCATGTGCACTTTGTTCCTATGAATAAAGGTCATATGTATAAATTTCCTATGAGTGTGGGACCTTTCATATTTAATATGAGGCAGGCATTTGAGGAAGTAACAAAACTGTTGGAGGAAACACACATGTTACTAGGAGAAAAATGGGCTTATGATCCCCATGGTGTAATTTCACAGAGAAGAATTGAGAACAAATACTCAGATTTCATTCATGAAAGTAGACCTAAGCAAGAAAAGGTAGCAAACAAAGGTGAAATAAGTTCAGTGAATACAAGCATTCAAACTCCTGTTATAACTGAGAAGACAAATAAAAGAGGTAAAGAAGCTATTATTAACTTGGATGATGAGGCATCGAGAGGTGAGAAAAGGACAAAATTTGCTGAGGATCATTCCTCTAATTCACCTGGTTTTTCCTTGCATTTGGGTGAAGAGAAAAATGCTCCCTCTTCCCCTAGAGGTCATGAATCCCCTCATGAACAAGTACCCTTAATCAAACAAGTGTTTTCGCAAATTGAAGAGAGAAATCAGAAAATGAAGGCCAACATGGAGGCCCAAGAAGAACATCAAGTTACTACTGATCATACAAGGATGTTGATTGTAATGGATCTTGAAAAAGATCAATTTAGGATTACTCTATCACATCCCATAGGAATGTCAATAGGGTATTCAAACAGTTTTAATACTGTAAATGTGACTATGGATGTTAAAAATATTCCACTAATTGACAAAATGAATTTGCATATGCAAACAGGACAATTGATTGTTAACAACCTCACAAAGACAAATGCAATGGAAGTTAAAGATGAAAACATGTTAGGGAAATTTATTAAGTAGCTGAAGTTAGAAAAGGCTAATTCAAGAGCCTTGACAGTTCAAAATGAAGAGTTGAAGAAGATTATTATTAAGATTGGTGTAGATCCTAGTGACAAGTCTGCTATTCAGAAATTCATGCAAAGTGCTGAGGTAGAGATTTATAGATTAAGGAAGAAACTGAAATTGCCTTCTGGTGAACATTCAATGGATTCAGAAGTTGCAAAGGTAGAGAAAGAAAAAGAAGAGTTGTTGCAACAACTCATGAAGAAGGATGAAGAATTTTCCAAAGTAAAACAGACAGCAATTTCATTACAAAATCATATTGATAATCATAACTCTACCTTTGTTTTTCCTACAGGTGATAAAGACCCACAAACAAAAATTATTCAATTAAATACTGAGTTGAAGATGGCTGAAAGGGAAAGAAAGAAAGCTCAGGCAGATCTAGAAACTGCAAAAAAATTGATGAAGGTCCCAGAAAATGAAGCAGATAAATACATAATGGATTTCCGAAACGCTGAAGCTGAGTTCAAGAATCTCAAAGAAAGAATGGAAGGCAATTTGTCACTGATACAAGTTAAATATATCATTTGGACTGATATCATTTTATAAATGAAATCCAATTGGTGTTTCATGATGATAATTTAAAAATAAAAAGTTCTTATTGTGGAGTGTGAAGAGCCAATTATGTCTGATAAGCAAAAAGGGATTAATAGGGCCATTTGGGCTAAAAGATTTATTGATTTTATCAATTCTAAATCAGATCAGGAGTTAGAGGAGAATGATATGCAGGATAGAATGTTATATGTAGTGGAAATTAACAAGATGATTATCAGGAATGATCTCAGAAAGGCTACAGAAAAGAAACTTATAAAAATCAAAGAAGTAGTAAGTCAATTTGACAAAGAATTTGATAAAATAACAAGGGTAGGCTTGCCATCATGTTGGGGGGTTGAAGGAAACCTTTTGCCATGGATCTCTTATGAGAATTCACTGGTGATGAAAAAAATCAAGATTGATAATAGATATGAAAAGACTCAGGTGCTCAAGGGAGAGACAATGGTCAAATTTTTGCAGAGACATTTTCAACTCTTATAGATGGTAAAAACCCTTTTCTCTTAAAGGCCTTCTTATGAATGAATTACTGCATTAAGATTGGAATATCACAATCTGACTCATTCATCTAAAACGAAGGTAGAAATATGGAAAAAGTGTAGAGCTTGGACAATTGACCTACCAAAGGGATCAGTAACAAAGAAAGACAAATCAGTCGATCAAGAAAAAGAAGCCACGTCATCAGCAATTCCTATATATTAGGATATTTACTTTATGTTATTTTTTGAAGTCAATATAATTGTAAAAGGACATTTTCAAGGCATGTAATAGACAGCCTTCGAAGTCATGAAGTATTTTTGGTAGTTATAATTGGTTACAGCAGTTCCAAACTACTTTTTACTGTATTTAATGTAATTTTCAAGGAGAAGGAAGGTTCCGAGTTTTGGACCTCCTGGACAAATATTTTTGTTCTCAAAGATTCAAAGATTAATGAATGAGTAAGCAAGTTTCTGGTATTTTGTTTATGTTGAAATTTATTCTAGTTTTCATTATGTATTTCCTTCTATGAAGAAAACAAGGTTATGAGCAGCATGTCTCTTCTTACTTCTGTGTATAAGAGTTAAAAACCTTAATTGGCACTCATTTGTTTTAACTATCTCTTTCACATGTTTCTTCCAAAGTTTGGAATGGCATTTTCTGTATAAAGCAGCATATCAGTTTGGACTTCTTCCTACATTTTCTTCCAGTCATTTCGTTCAACATTAACAGATGGTAGCATTGTGAAGCATTCATAATATTTGATATTTAAGGGTGTGATTATAAATACTTGAGGGTTAATAAAACAGAGACATAAAAATTTGTGACATAATTATAAAATGTCTTAAGCATTGATTCCTTATCACAGCTAAGAGATTGTCTCTTAAGGTACAACATAAATTGGCGTTGTTGCCGGGGACCGAATATTTGAAGTTTTCCCTGGGTTTTTTTCATATTTCCTCTGGTTTTTCAAAGAGGAGGAAATATAATTTGTGCTTCTTTAAAATAATTCTAGCTCCTAATAGGGCTCACACGAGGTTAGATACCTCTCAGCAAAAAGCTCTGGTTTTGTTTGATCCAAAAAATCTAGTTTCAAAGAAGGCCCAGAAAACAAAAATATTTTCTACACCTAATGCCACACTGCTTGCACCAGGCAGCAAGTTCACTTAATTTTTCATCCAAGGATATTTCTCGGAAACTCATTTTATCGGAAAAATAATCCTCACCTTAACCCATTAATTTCCAAGAACCAACATTAGAAGAAAAATATTTTGAGTTTGTATCATTTCCTCTTACAGAAAATCAACCTCATACAGTTGCTAGTTCTTCTGCTATTGTTCATACACCTATCCCTATATTAGTTTTTCCACCTCATTCATCCCCACCTACAACTGGTATCCATTTTATCCCTGCTCAAGGAGCAGTCAATCAGGGCATAAATATGGCAACCCCTGCTTTCTTGATGAATAGATATGCACCATTAAATCTACCCCAACCAATGAATGCAATGCCTCAGGAGTATCTCAAGTTTCTCCCTAGATTTACTGGTGAAGATGAAATAACTACAGAACAGCACTTGCCCTTGTTTTGCACATTTGTTAAAAATTTTAATGTAGAACATCTTGATGTGGTAATGAGACTTTTTGTACAGTCTCTAAGTGGAGAGGCAAGAGAATGGTTTAAAGGATTACCTAATGGTTCAATCAATGATTGGGATGAATTAGAAGGAAAATTCATCTAGAGATGGGGTGAAAAAAGAGACCATGGTTATTCTTTAACAGAATTTAATGCTATAAAGAAAAAATCAAATGAAAGTATGAGTGATTTTGTCAAAAGATTTAATAAGCTGTACAATAGTTTGCCTGTGGAAATGAAACCTCCTCCTATTGGAGCAAGGGTTGTTTTTGCTGGAGCATTTGAGCCAAATTTTAGTTTACATTGAGAGAAATAAGATCCCCCACCCTTGAATAGATTCAAACTGATGCCTTAGAGATTGAGGCAAATATATCTGCTGCTGAGAAAGTTCAAGATAAAGAAGGAGCCTCATCTCAAGATCAGAGGATCGATGATATGACTAAGGTCATAAAAAAATTATCTAACAAATTAGTAAAGATGGAAATAGACAAAAATAAACCTACAAAACAAAACAAAGGGGTTTTCAATCCCCGGTTCAAAAAACAGCCCCTACAAATTTTACAAAGAGAAAGAAAGGATCAAGATCAAGTGCAAGCTCCTTTATACATAGAAGCAGCCCCATCACATTCTACTGATACTGATCAGAAAGAAGATGAAGATCAAATTTCTGTTGTATATATGCAAGGTGATGAAACAGAAGAAGAGAGTGAGAAATAATATGCAGAATAATGTAAAGAAGTTGATATTTCATTTGATCTGGAAGAAATGGATGATTATTGCAAACAATTTACTGATTTTATGCAGGCAGAGTTGCATAAGAAATATGATTTGAGTTCAAAAAAGAGGTTGAGAACTCAGGATGATGAAGGAGAAGAATTAGAATCAGTACCTACTCCAATGGCGACTCCACTACAGAAGAACTGAAATAAAAATCAGACAAGGGGAAACAAACCATGAATCAAGAAAAAGAAAAAGAAAAACAGCAAGTTGAAACTCCTCAAATAAAATCTAATGACCTTAATATTTTGGATAAAATTGTTATTGTTCCTGATCAACATGAAAATTCAAATAAAAATCAAGAAGAGCCTAAGAAATTTACAAAATAGAATCAAATCTTCAGTTTGTCTAAAGAATTAGAAAAAGTAAAAATTCAAGTGCCACTTCTTGAGTTGGTCAAAACACCTGGTTATAAGAAGGAGATTGCAGAATTTTTGTGCTCAACCTAGTGTTCCTAAATTGAGTTCATTAATTGTCAACCAAGTTTGGTAAACTGCTGAAGTGTGGTGCACTATATGTGCCTAGGTATTTGTTTCTAACTACGTTGTGTTTAGTGTTTTATGATGTTTTTGGTTTTATGGTTTTATGTTTGAAAAGGGAAAGAACTAAGTGCTTGTGAAAAGAAGCTATTGGTTATTTAAAACAGAACAAAGCCTAAACTATGGATGACAAGCAACAAATGAAAAGCTTGATAATGACTTCATTGCAAGAAAATAAATCACAACATGAGCTTGAACTTATCCAATTCATTCATTAAAAGTGTGTTGGAAGAGCTTGAGAAATGGACAAGTTAAGTGTAAATGAAGTTCTCCTAAATAAACAATCAACTCACAATATTACAAAATGATTATTTGTAACACAATAAGGTTTCTATTCTAGATTAACCTATGATGCTGAAGTTACCCTATTCTGCAACTTGACTTATCACTTCTAGGCCTTATTCATAAGTTTTGAGATTTTCTAAAATAATGCTTGGGAAAAAGGCTATAGGTGAATTTGTAAAAGATTTGCAGAATGATCAAAGCCTTAAACTGATATTACCGACCCCTGTTCATGTGATGATGTATCAATATAAATTCAGAACAAAATTAAGTTGTAAATAATGAAGGTCGAGAGACTAATTTTGACAACTAGCACTACTTGAAACACAATGGATAACACTAGGCTAGAAAGCGGTCTATCAATTTTAAGATGCAGTGACTACACTTAAACTAGAATGCCATTAATATTTTCTTGAAACAAAAATGAACTGAGACTGAACTAGAGTGCTTCTAATCTACTTGAAGTACAGTGAACAGAGTTAAACTAAAATGCCATTATCAAACTAGAAATGTAGTGACGGAGCTAAACTAAATGAGATCAACCTCCGGAGTGCTATAACTAAATTAACATGCAACTAGTCTATGGAATTCTACAACCCATCTCGTTCAATAGGAATGATATTTTGGAAGAGTTTGTAAAACAAGTCTGGCTGTATTATTCAATGCAATTGAACATAAACATAAGATTGAAAGCAAATACAACTAGAATCTAAGACACCACAGCTATTTCTTATTCATTGTTAATGATGTTTTGGAAGATTTTGTAAGAGTAAGACCGACTATGACACTTAGTGTAAACAAGCATAAATCATAAAATTCGAAAAGAAATGCAACTAAAATCTACAAAACCACAGCTATGCCTTATTCATCGTGATGATATTTTGGAAGAGTTTATAAGAGTAAGTCTAGCTGTGATGATTAATGTAAACAAGCATGAAACATAAACTTCGGAAACCTGCTTAAGCTAGAAATGAAAAACGAGACTAAAATACTTATCTAAACCATATAAACAAGGCTTCTCAGGTAACAGGGGCCCTCTACCACCAGATTAGCATGAAATATACTTCAATATTGACTCAACGCTTTCAAGGAAATGTTGCTTCTTTCATTAAAGAGAAATTACTTCAAAAACAGAGTGTTTTCAGACTTCTAAAATCTAGCAATCAACCACAAAATCTAACCCTGTCCCTCGGTTTCCCGAGCCATATTTGTAACAATTTTACATAACTTTCTTGAGATAACCTAGGGATAATTGTCTTTCCAAATAAAAACCAAACTAGGACTCTTATGGTGGTCACATAATATAATTAAGGACATCTAGACTGTCCTTGTCCTATTAGGAGTCTCTCTCCTAGTTTGAGTTCCCACGTGCATAACCACCTATAGAATTCTGTTCAAACTTCGTGGAGAGAAACAAATGATGAGGGAATGATGTGGAATATGACCATATGTGTTTTCCTCTGAGATGAAACCTGGAACCTGCGTAGACATGAAGACAGCTGCAGAATCGGCAACTAGTTACAGAATGTCTACATTCTGTAGCTAGATCTAGTTCAAAAAGTACTACAATGAAAAAATAATAAAAACATAGCAAGTTAGTCATGATATATATTCTTAAAGCAATTTTAACTAATTCTACTGATCATTTGAGCCTGTGATTAATAATGGACAAAGGAAATGGAGTGGAATGTGGTGGAAGAAAGAACATCTTTGGAGCTCAACACAGAATTTATTAATTTATCTCAGTATGATGAAATGGGTGATATAGTGAATCTACAAGAAGAGAAACCAGTGGTTAATTTTGGACCTCATGTTGAAGAGGTATATTCTTCGGTTCCACCTTTTTATATATCAATTATGTTGCATGATTTCATTTTACATAATTGTATGCTGGATTCTGGAGCATCACATAATCTAATGCCATTGTATGTGATGAAATAATTGAATTTTCAAATCACCAAACCATATAGAGACCTTTATTCCTTTGATTCAAAAAGGGTAAAGTGTGTGGGTATTATCAAAGATATGTTTGTTTCCTTAGCTCAAATTCAAACTAAGAGTATTATGATGGATGTGGTAGTAGCAGATATTCTAGCCAGATTTGGTATATTGTTGTCTAGATCTTGGGGGGAAAAGCTTGGAGGAGTTTTGAAATTAGATTTCACATATGCCATCATTCCTGTTTTTAATGGGGAGGAAAGGAGGTTATACAGAGAAACCAGATTTTTGAAAAATACTACCAAGAAAGATGCCGGTAATTCCCCCATTTATGGTCAAGAGAAGGAGGATCTCTCTTGCTTCATGCTGCATGAAGATGCTGAATTTGCTGAAGATTCACAAAAGCAGCTCACTTCAGCCAATGTACATAAAGAGATACATTAAAATAAAATTTGGAAGTGTTATTTTGATGGTGCATTCTCTAGGGAGGGCACTAGAGCTGGATTCATATTCATATCTCCTGAAGGTAACTTTTTACCTTATTCCTTAAAATTGGAATTTGAGTCTAATAACAATGTGGTTGAATATGAAGCATTAATTTTAAGCTTGCAGATAGCTAAACAGATGGGAATTGAGTCTTTATCTGTTTTTGGTGACTCTGAACTAATCATAGGACAAATTAATAATTGGTGACAAACTAAAAATCCCAGGTTGAGGTCTTATAGAAATGAGGTGTGGGATTTAGTAGAGAACTATTTTTAGGCTTTTAATTTACAGTTTATTCCAAGAGAAGAGAAAATAATGGCAGATTCATTGGTAGTTGCAGCCAGTACATTCAAACCACCAATCAATCCAAGGTTTAGATATCAGATTGAGTTGAGACATAAGCATTCAATTCCTGATAATGTAAAGCATTGGCAGGTCTTTGAGGATGATGAGTAGATTAATTAGTTCTTGACGATGATTGGAAACTTTGAAGATAGTCAAATTGATTTAGAAGTGGATGAAAGTGATCAAGATGAAATGTCTAAAAATCTGAAGCAAACAATTGGAGACCAGAATATAATTCATTTGAAAGATAATATTTTGCCCAGAGGTTTGGTACCTCTTGAAAGACTGTTTGATGCTAACGATGCAGTAGTAAACTAGAAAAAGGTATCCAAAGATGGAGAAATGGAGGACTGTAATTTAGGAACTCAACATGAGCCTAAAATAGTCAAACTGTTCAAAGGAGTTCCAAAGGAATAAAAAGAGAGGTATGTAGATCTTTTCAAGCAATTTACGGATGTATTTTCATGGTCATATGAATATCTGAAAACTTATGATAAAAGTATTATTCAGCATAAAATTCCATTGAAAGATGGGATTAAGCCTCATAGGCAGAAGCTCAAAAAAATTAACCGATTATTGTTGGCTCCAATCGAAAAAGAGGTAAAGAAAATTTTCAAGCGAAGATTATAGTTCCTATAAGATATTCAGATTAGGTTTCCAATCTTGTACCGGTCAGGAAGAAAAATGGAGAGATAAGATTATGTGTAGATTTAGAAACTTGAACAGAGCTTCACTGAAGGATAATTATCCTTTGCCAAAGATGGAATTTGTCTTGCACAAAGTAACTAGAGCATATAGGTTATCCATGGTTGATGGCTTTTCTGGGTATAATCAGGTGGTTGTGGAGAAAGAAGATCAAAAGAAAACTGCTTTCACTACACCCTGGGGAACATTCATGTATGCCAGGATGCCATTCGGCCTCATGAATGTAGGAGCTACTTTCCAAAGGGAAATGGATATAGAGTTTGTAGGGGACAAATTTGTAGTTATTTATCTTGATGATGTTACAATATTTTCAAATTCTGATGATGAACACCTACAACATTTGCAGAAAGACTTTTTAAAATGAAGGAAATATGGATTATCATTGAATCCTAAAAAATCATTGTTTTCTCTAGAAGAAGGAAAATTGTTGGGCCATATAGTTTCAAATCAAGGAGTGAAGATTGATCCAACAAGGGTTGAAGCCATACAGACAATTCCACTGCCTCGAAGTAAGAAGGATATTCAAAGATTTCTTGGAAAAATCAATTTTCTGAGAAGATTTGTTCCAAATTATGCTGATATTGTCAAGAAAATAATAGATATGTTGAAAAAGGATGTTGAAGTAAAGTGGGACAAAGATGCAAGGGAATATTTTGGAAGAATTAAAGAAGCTCTCCAAGAAGCTCTTGTTTTAATCAGTTTGGATTACTTGAAGCCATTTCAAATTTTCTCATTTGCATCTTCCTCCACAATTGTTGTTGTGCTAATACAAAAAAATGAGGAAGGAAGTGAGAATCCTATAGCATTTTTTAGAAAAGTGCTTCGAGATGCAGAACTGAAGTATAATATCTTGGAGAAACAAGTATATGATCTAGTTAAATCATTGAAGGCTTTCAGAACTTATATACTTCATTCTCAAATTGTAGCATATGTGCCTAATTCTGCTGTAAATGATGTATTAGTACAGAGTGATGTTGAAGGGAAAAGGGGGAAATGGATTGCTAAAATCCAAGAATATGATTTGGATATCAAACCAACAAAGCTATTCAAAGGATTGGGACTGGCTAAATTTCTAACAGAATCTAATTTCCAAGATTTGGGAATCAGTTTACTTGCACCTATAGAAGAAGTCACTAAAGAAGAAAATCACATTCAGACAAAAGCAGCAATTAAATATAAATTCCTCTGTTCAAACTAGTACAAAGATATTATTCATTATTTGTGTTTCCTTTCTTTTCCACCTTCAGTTAACAGAGCTAGGTACAGAGCCTTGAAACTTAAAGCTCAACCTTATGTTATAATTGAAGCTAAGTTGTATTGGAAAGATCTTGTTGGTGTGTTGTTGTATTGGAAACCATAGAAGTGATTAAAGAGTATCATGAGTGCTTGTGTGGAGGTCATTATAGTTGGAAAGTAACTGCTCATAATATTTTTAAATCAGGTTTTTATTGGCCCTCTTTATTTTCATATGTATACATAACTGTTAGAAGTTGTCAAAAATGCCAGTTGTTTGCAGAAAATAAAAGGTTAGCTCCTTTACCTCTTCTTCCTGTTTTTATTGAAGAATCCTTCAAACAATGGGGATTGGGTTTCATTGGAGAAATAAATCCACCATAAAGTGGGAAATTTAAATGGATTTTGACTACAACTGATTATTTTACAAAATCGGTAGAGGCAGTCCCTTCCAGAAGAGAAAATGATTTGGTTGTAATGAAATTTTTGGAGGAAAATATTTTTAGCAGATTTGGATGTCTAATGAATATTGTGACAGATAACACTCAAGTTTTCAACTCAGTCAGGTTTATAAACTTATGTCAAACTTATAATGTGATATTGTCCCATTCTACAGCATATCACCCTCAAGGAAATGGATTAGCAGAATCCCCTAATAAAACATTGGTGAA
The DNA here is from genome assembly GCA_034641835.2 of Pinus albicaulis. NCBI lineage: Eukaryota > Viridiplantae > Streptophyta > Pinopsida > Pinales > Pinaceae > Pinus > Pinus albicaulis. Next base: position 627,314,111 of record CM076580.1, on the reverse strand, counting down.
AATCTTGAAAAATAAAATAAATAAGAACCAGAAGAATTGGGATTCAAAGTTGGTCTTTGCTATATGGGTAGTGAGGATGAATACTAGGAGATCCACTAGTAAGTCACCTTATGAATTAGTATATGGTACCTAGGCATTGTTTCCCACTCAGTTAGTAAGGCCAGTAATATCTTTCCTTCAAGATGCTCAAGAGGAACCTAATGCCTTGATTAGAAGAATGAATAAAGTGATGGAATTGAGTGAAAGCAGAAATAAGGTTAGAGACAATTTGGTCACTTATCAAGAGAAAATGAAGTCCATTTTTGACAAGAAAGCAAGAGAAATCATGTTTCAAAATGGATATTTGGTACTGAGATGGGATACAAGAAAAGAGGATAAAAGGAAGCATGGAAAATTTGATCCTTTATGGTATGGTCCGTATAAAATCATTGAAGCCAGAAAAAATAACACTTTCATGTTGGAAATTCTTGACAGAGAAACAGTAGAACTGCCTGTTAATGGCCAATATTTGAAACACTATTTCCAGCACTAGAAGCGGTTATTTCATCATTGTACATATCCGGTTTTCTATCATTGTATATTTCCCATCAAACAATTTTTAACTCCATGCTTAAAGTGAAGGCACTGATCTACAGGTTCTTAGTGTTTCGTGGAAAAAAACACTATCCCCAGGTGGAGCCAGATGTTGTGGATCATCTGCATATCCTTTTAATGTTATATTAAAAATACAAAAAAATCTAAAATTGAAATAAAAGAAAATATGTTAAAGTATTATAGTTTTATACTTTGGCATAAAAAGAAAATGTTTTTAGTCTGATGTATTAAATTTTAATTGTTTCAAACTTTATACAAGTGGGTTTTATATCCAAATATTAAAGGCCGATCACTTCAAAAGGCGAACAATGCTGATATTAAAAGCATAAACTAGATGACCCAACCCGTGGGCACTAACAGCACAAGAGTTAATGGAAAAGGTGCCTCCGTAGTTGACTGGGTTGACTATGAAGGCAATAGAGATCAACGGTGGATATTGACTGTGGGGGCACCACCCGGAGTTCTCAGCCATACCCCAAGACCCCCCGCAGTGACGTCATATGCTGAATGGAAAACAATTGTTACTCATGTCAAATCAATCCAACGGTTAAGTGACACGTTGCATATGGCATTTAATACGAAAGCCGCGCCACCTATTTGGGGGTATTTTTCATTTTTTTTTCAAAATAATTTGCAATTTATTGTGTTTCGACCTGTTGCATTCTTCCATCACCTTTCTGTTTTCAGTCACCTTGCCATAATATCCCTTCAGCTCCTTTTTTAAATTATGGCTAAAAGGCCTTCTTTGGCTAGGTCATCGAGCCACATTCCTCTCATGGAAAATGAGAGAGAAATTCAATATACTCTGTCTTAAGTAACACATCTTCCATTTTATCAACACGTTGTATTGAGTAAGGATAATTCCCCTGTCTATTCTGCCATGATAAAAGCTGGAGTCCTTTTTTCATGCATCCCGAAGACCCATTTGTTCCCAAAGTTCATCTATTGGTTGGTTTCCTCAATGTATTCCTGGAAATGCTTCGTAATGAATTCCCAAGGGGAAAATGTTCTGCAGGTGTCTACCTAATTAATCCACCAAGCCCTGTGTTTCCTGAGTCCGAATCATCAGTTCAATTTTCAGAAGATTCACTAAATTAATATGAAAGCCTTGCAGGAGAAGAATTCAGTCAATTTATGTTCCATTTGAAGCCTAATATGAAGCAGTTTCAGCGAAAGTGTGGAGAATTTACTATGGGAGTTTTCGATGAAGAGATCTGACCTGTATTGAGTAGTATTTCTAAAATCTTGGGCAAAGAAGACGACGTCACAGTGGACAAGTCAATCCTGGGAATGTTTTCCATGATGATGAAGCCAGGAATGGTCTTGGATATTCCATCCTTTTGGCAAGAAGTATTCAACTCATAGTTGATCAGCCTTTCACTAACAGGTTCTTTTAAATTTCCCTCACTAATTGTCTACTTATTTTTATATCAGAATGTTGAGGAATTCATGCAGTTAGGTCTAAATATAATGGATGTAAACAAGCATAGATAGTGAGTTATATTCTGGACATATATAATCAGAAGGGAACAAAACAAAGAGGGGTTATTTGATTTTTCTAGTGAGTATATGGCCATTGCATATAAAATATTGGATGGAGTTCATGCTTCTTGTTTCTTACCTAAAGCCTAGGCGTTTCTACATTTAGGAACTACCTGTAGATTTGGGGACAGGTTTGTATTTGAAGAATATTCTGAAATAAGGTTGTATGGAGCAAATGTTGAACCTTACAGGCTCCCAACGTTTGTACCAATGAGGCTCTTCGCCTTATAATTTATTAGACACAGCTTGAATGTTGATCATGTGCACTTTTTTCCTATGAAGAAAGGTCATATGTTTAAATTTCCTATGAGTGTGGGACCTTTCATAGTTAATATGAGGCTGGCGTTTGAGGAAGTAACAAAATTGTTAAAGGAAACACATATGTTACTAGGATAAAAATGGGCTTATGATCCCCATGGTGTAATTTCACGAAGAAGAATTGAGAATGGATACTCATATTTCATTCATGAAAGTAGACCTGAGCAAGAAAAGGTGAAATAAGTTCAGTGAATACAAGCATTCAAACTCCTGTTATAACTGAGAAGATAAATAAAAAAGGTGAATAAGATGTTATTGACTTGGATGATGAGGCACCGAGAGGTGAGAAAAGGAAAAAATTTGCTGAGAATCATTCCTTTAATTCTCCTGGTTTTTCCTTGCATTTGGGTGAAGAGCAGAATGCTCCCTCTTCCCTTGGAGGTCATGAATCCTCTCATGAACAAGTACCCTTAATCAAACAGGTGTTTTCGCAAATTGAAGAGAGAAATCAGAAAATGAAGGCCAACATGGAGTCCCAAGTAGAACATAAGGTTACTACTGATCAGACAAGGCTGTTGACTGTAATGGATCTTGAAAAAGATCAATTTAGGATTGCTCTATCACATCCCATAGGAATGTCAATTGGGTCTTCAAACAGTTTTAATATTGTAAATGTGACTATGGATGTTAAAAATATTCCACTAATGGACAAAATGAATTTGCATATGCAAACAGGACAATTGATTGTTAACGACCTCAAAAATACAAATGCAATGGCAGTTAAAGCTGAAAACATGTTAGGGAAAGTTATTAAGCAGCTAAAGTTAGAAAAGGTAAATTCAAGAGCCTTGACAGTTCAAAATGAAGAGTTGAAGAAGATTATTATTAAGATTGGTGTAGACTCTAGTGACAAATCTGCTATTCAGAAATTCATGCAAAATGCTGAGGAAGAGATTTCTACATTAAGAAAGAAATTGAAATTTCCTTCTGGTGAATATTCAATGGCTTCAGAAGTTGCAGAGGTAGAGAAATAAAAAGAAGAGTTGTTGCAACAACTCAAGAAGAAGGATGAAGAACTTCCTAAAGTAAAACAGACAACAATTTCATTACAAAATCATATTGATAATCATAACTCTACCTTTGTTTTTCATACAGGTGATGAAGACCCACAAACACAAATTATTCAATTAAATACTGAGTTGCAAATGGCTGAAAGGGATAGAAAGAAAGCTTAGACAGATCTAGAGACTGCAGCAAAATTGATGAAGGTCCTAGAAAATGAAGAAGATAAATACATAATGGATTTCTGAAATGCTGAAGCTGAGATCAAGAATCTCAAAGAAAGAATGAAAGGCAATCTGTCACTGATACAAGTTAAAGATATCATTTGGACTGATATCATTTCAGAAATGAAATCCAATTGGTGTTTCATGATGATAATTGCAAAAGAAAAAGCTCTTATTGTGGAGTGTGAAGAGCCAATTATGTCTGATAAGCAAAAAGGGATTAATAGGGTCATTTGGGCCAAAAGATTTATTGATTTTATCAATTCTAAATCAGATCAGGAGTTAGAGGAGAATGATATGCAGGACAGAATGTGATATGCAGTGGAAATTAACAAGATGATTATCAGGAATGATCTCAGAAAGGTTGCAGAAAAGAAACTTATAGAAATCAAAGAAGTAGTAAGTCAATTTGACAAAGCATTTGATAAAATAACAAGGGTAGGCTTGCCATCATGTTGGGGGGCTGAAGGTAGCCTTTTTCCATGGAGCTCTTATGATAATTCACTAGTGATGACAAAAATCAAGATTGATAACAAATATGAAAAGACTCAGGTGCTCAAGGGAGAGACAATGGTCAAATTTTTGTAGAGACATTTTCAACTCTTATGGATGGTAAAAACCCTTTTCTCTGAAAGGCCTTCTTATGACCGAATTACTGCATTCAGATTGGAATATCACAATCTGACACATTCATCTAAAATGAAGGTAGAAATATGGAAAAAGTGAAGAGCTTGGACAATTAACATACCAAAGGGATCAGTAACAAAGAAAGACAAATCAATCGATCAAGAAAAAGAAGCCACGTCATCAGAAATTCCTATAGATTAGGATATTTATTTTATGTTATTTTCTGAAGTCAATATAATTGTAAAAATACATTTTCAAGGCATGTAATAGACAGCCTTCGAAGTCATGAAGTAGTTTTGGTAGTTAGAATTGGTTACAACGGTTCCAAAATGTTTTTTACTGTATTTAATGTAATTTTCAAGGAGAAGGAAGGTTCTGAGATTTGGACCTCTTGGACAAATATTTTTGTACTCAAAGATTCAAATATTAATGAATGAGTAAGCAAGTTTCTAGTATTTTGTTTATGTTGAAATGTATTCCAGTTTTCATTATGTATTTCCTTTAATGAATAAAACAAGGTTATGAGCAGTAGGTCTCTTCTTAATTCTGTGTATAAGAGTTAACAACCTTAATTGGTGCTCCTTTGTTTTAACTATATCTTTCACATGTTTCTTTCCGAGTTTGGAATGGTATTTTCTGTATAAAGAAGCATATCAGTTTGGAATTCTTCCTACATTTTCTTCCAGTCATTTCATTCAACATTAACAGATGATAGCATTGTGAAGCATTCATAATATTTAATATTTAAGGGTGTGATTATAAATACTTGAGGGTTAATAAAACAAAGACATAATTTTTTTTGACATAATTATAAAATGTCTTAAGCACTGATTCCTTATCACAGCTAAGGGATTGTCTCTTAAGGTACAACAATAACCATGAACAACACCATGAAAATGCAACAATCACACATACACCAAAAGAATATTACACCCACATACAACCAACATAGATGCATGATCTACACACCGCCCATCCATTCCTAGGGTTGAACCATGCTCTGATACCACTTTGTGGTATCAGATATCACACAAAGAGAACAAAAATGAAACACCACCACCATGCTTACAAAACAAGCACATAGAACATAAGCATGAGGAACACATGAAATTGAAATGTATGCATGACAAACACACACATCCCAATCATAGCACAACCACGCTCTGATACCACTCTGTGGTATTAAATATCACACAAAGAGAATATAAACTAGACACCATCCAAAGAGAACGAAAACCAAAAATTTCCCAAGGAGAGCGCAACCACACTATGATACCACTATGAAACACCCCCTTTCCACATCTACCCAAGTAACTGGCCAACTGGGGTAAACATGCGACGATAGGCTACTAATATGAGATTCAACCTCCTAGATTACCTTAAGGAAGTGGAACTAATGGAAACATGACAAACACACCTTACACAGCAGCAAAAACACCCTCAAGAGGTAACCCAACCTTCCAGGCCCCTAAACGTTGAGGGAGACTGATTGTTTGACCAATTTGACCCTTATCCATGGGTATGAAATGGCAAGGTAGCAGCTAAAATCCTATAGGCATGGGCATGCCAAGGTAGGGTAGCGATCAGAGCCTAGTTTGGTTAGTTTTGTGCATGCAACTCTGGTATTTGTGCCACCTTTTTAGTTACAGAGCCTAGGTCACTACCCAGAACTTCATGAAACTCTAGGAGATTATAAAAAACATTAAAAAAAAGGTACTTAAGCAATCACATCATCAGGAACTCATTTGGACCCTTCCTATCCATGACAGGTATTTCTTCAAACATGTCACAAGCATTGCATCTACAGGTATAAGCAACAAATTTAAACATGGGGGTCCCTTATTTATCTGAGAATAGCTAAAAATCATTTATCCCCTACATAATAGGCTACAATATAGTCTATTTTTCCATAGATACATTGTGTATTCATTTACAGGTAAAAAAATAGATAGATCCATACATCATCACTAATCAAATACATGCTTATAACTAGCATAATAGAAACATAAATACAATGGATACAACAATAGTAAAATACATACATAATCTAGTACATTTGCATACCGAATACTAGAGGAATGAGCTCTTCATTACTGAATGTAAAACCCAACCAGAGATGGGACTTCCACATTCCACCTGACCATAGATTAGCTGAGCCAAGTATCTCTTTAGCCAATCACCCCTGTGCCATATTCCAAGCATGAATGTGGGATCTCATCAAACACATCAATCACAATCAATCCACGGCTTCTAGAGGCCAAACCACCTCAACCCTAAACCAATTACTCCACCTCACAGTTGGATATCACAACCATCATGGATTGGTCTCTATCAAAGATGTTTGAGGGCTCCAGAGTTTTTTTTCCAACCAGGGCTTCCAGGACTAGTAACTCAACCCCAATTGTTACATGGATTCCAGAGAGCTTGCCCAACCATGTTTTCTAAGACTATTAACTCAATCTACCTAGGGCTTCCAGAGTGTTTGTCCAACTATAATATCCCAAAATTGAATAATCCATTAATACACAAACACAATATTTGTAACACAGAAAATGTACATGTAAAATTATGATCAACACATATATACACAGAATAGATGAGCCATTTTATTAATATGGAGATGATTCAGTTACAACAATGTACAAATTAGAAGTATTCTAGCCAAAGAGATGGCCTAGAATGACCTTGAATCCTGCCACAACAAGCACTGTGTAACTGGAGAGATGCAGGAAGAAATACTGCATTGTCCCTTTGGCTGATGATGATCTTATAGTTGTTGGATTAAATGAAAATGAAAATCTATGGATCTCATGAGCTCTGATGATGCCAAGATTCAAGATCTGGGCACTATGATGAAAACCCAAGATAACTTAGAAAGGAAATTCCAGATCTATGAGATTGGAAATTCACTCTCCTAGGGTTTGATCCCTTGACTGTTGGGTTATGCAGATCTGAAGCTAGATCTGATCATATGATGGTTGCAATGTGATGTACAACCATATCTAATCTTGAAGGGATGATCCCTTCTTCAGATCTCCAAGCTAGAAGCTTGAGATCTTGTCTCTTCTTCCTCCTCCTCAAAATGCAGCAACTGAATATGCAGCTACTGGAAAAATTGCGTTGTTCAAGAGGGAGAGACTCAATCCTACTAAAATATGCTACAAATAAGCTCCAGTCTAATGGAAACAGTGATGGCAAGGTGAGGGGATGATCCCTCACATGATTCCTAGCTAAAGTGCTAGAAACTTGCTTCCTCCTATGGATCTGAAATGATGGACTGCGCAATCCTTGATCGGAATATTGTTGTTAGGAGGTGAATAATTTTTGGCTTGATGCCAGATCTAAAATGAAGCTCTGGGAATGCTGATATTGAAGTATAGGGTGATAGGAAAAACCCTTCACCGGTTCTTCAACTGAAATACTAAAGACAACCTCCTCCTCTCAAACCCTCCTTCAGAAATGTGTAATTTATGACTGTATATGCTCTACAGAGAGTAGGAATAGTATGGCACCAATTCCTGATGAAAAATAGCAGCTCAGAAATACCTTCCTAGATTAGGCACTCAAAGTCCCCCGTGGGAAAGGGTGGGATTCCCGCTCATAAACACCCTGTGCTAAACAACACTGCAGACTTAGCTAAATATCTCAAGCATGCATTGAATGTCAAATGAAAATTCTAGATCTAAACAGATCCCAAATCAATAATCAAAATCATGCCTTCCATTCTGCCTTCATCTTCCTTATATATAAAGTGAGACTTTCCAAGCCTTGGCCCACCTCTAAATTGCATTGTGCATGTAGACATAAGTCTCCATGATTGACTGTGTTGTCTCTCCAAGTCCTCCATCATGTCTACATGCAATTTTCACCCTCTCCATCATGTGTGCATTAAATTCACTACTTCCTCCATCATTTCATCATGAATGCTATATAATCTTACATTAGATTCCCTCCATGATCTCAGTTGACTGCTTCAACCTCCATGATCAATCTCATTAATGAGACATGACCTCCACTCCTTTCTCATTAAGTAGATGATCCACTACTCCATTACGTATATCTATGTCTAACTAATCCACATTCACACATCAAAAATTGGATCTTATTCATCTTTTAGGATTATGGGTCCCTCCACCCTTTTATTTACTTAATTAATTAAGTTTATTAAGAACTCTAATATTCCAAAAAACATGTGAAAATTTTGGAATATTACAGTCCTCCCTGGAAAAATGTTGTTTGTCCTCAAGCAACTGCAAAAGTAGATGCAAAACCATCTATCCCCCTCCAAATTACATCCACATAAGGGAGGCCTCCCCATCTACTGCAATGTGTTATGCATGTTTGGTTCCAAATTTGTCTCTCATGAATGCATAGAGTGACCTTCAACTGTGCAATTATATGTCTCTCATTCTCCAAGAAGTACCAAGTGACAACCATAAGCTACCCAACATCATCACTAATACATGAGATAAATAAAATAAAGTGGTTCTCCCCATAAAGGAAAAACCCCATCTCACAAAACATCTCTTCATCCCATGCTTTATGAAGCAGATTGATCATTTATATGCCCTCGTCCTTAGCCCTGTTTGACTTGTTGGATCCAAGCCTCATTCCAACATTGTGCAAAAGAAGAATTAGAGACATATGGGTAGACAAAAATTTCAAACCATATTCTCCCAATAGTAATCACTGGAGTAAGGCCTCTTGCTACCATCCTCCACCTTCATTATGCAATATGGTCAAGCCAAACTCTCCCAAAAGAAACCAAAGCAAAAAGAGATCTTGTTGCCTCTTCACCTTCGCATGTGCATCATGGAGTAAAAACATATTGATAGACATGTGGAATGTCACATCAACCCAATACAAGAAAACACCATCATTACACATCATGAGAGTACCATGCCAAGTTATACACAATAAAAAACACATAGACATAGGAGATGTCATGTGATGGCCAAACGTAATATCTCCAAATGGGATATTTTACTAAATTTTCAGAAATCACACTAACCCAACATTTTAACATAAAATTAATGAATAAATAAACATAGTATTTCCATGTGAAATAAAACACATGAGCACTGCAATTTATAAACACATCAAATAGGAATAATCTCAGCATTTTATTATAGATAATAACTGCGGTTACAAATACATCTGACCCAAAGAAAGAGATGAGATGGAGAACTGGCCACCAAGATGAGTTGTTGCACTCCGTTGGCCTCAAAACTGAACTGCTGCACTCTCCCTCCGGCAATAGCTGTCACTGAACCCACTAAAGATAATGAAGCACAAGTTTAAGATCTGAATGATCCTCACACCAATCCCTGAGCTCTGCAAAACTTTTGAATGAAGTCTCCTCAAGAGTGTTTGGTTTTCGTCCAACACTCATAAATCACCCAAGGGTTTCCGTCCTGGGGCTACCGCTGAAGTAGAGAGCCACGTCTCAAACCTCTCACACAAGAAAATGATATGATCCAAATATATCCCTCAATGTCCTCCTCCATTTCTTTTATATATCTCTTGGATCCTTCTAGAGCATTATTTTATTATTATTATATTCATGGTGCACTTTTCCCTCTTATTAAAATATTCCTTTTTAATGCAGAAAAGAGTAAATCATCTACCATGTCTCCTTTGGTCACTGAAACTCATGCCCAACCATCCCATCATGTAAGTATCATCATCTTAGTTCCAATGAGATATTACACTAAGGTGTTCCATCATGTATTCCACTTGGAATGCCACCTTGAGTGTAATCAGCTGAGTTAAGCCCACAAATAACTCAAATTTCTGAAAGTTGTCGAAATGCACCAGAACGAAAGCTAATCTGCTTGGATGATGGAATATATCAAGTGAATTCCACCGGAAATCATGGAAACTCCTCAAAACTCCTCCAAAAAGCCTCTAAGCATGATGATATCACCAATCTGTACCTGTGACCTGTCTTCTCCTAACTCTGGAAGTCCAACCTAACCTTGTCGTAGGCAACACCAAAAAAAAAGGAATATTACAAACCTTCTTCCCCAAGATTTCTTGCCCTAAAGGAATCCAAATATGTGGGCCACCCTGTTAGCCCGATGCAACTAAGACCCAATGCTCGGATCCCATACAAACCCATGGGTGCTACTATGCACCTGTGTCAATCCACTCATAATAAAGCCCTCAATGTTGGGATACCAAACTGATCTCTCACTGTGCCTGTCATCAAACAATCCTCCCAGATCCCAACGCCACCTTGGCCAATCATCACCCAAGTCCCATGGCTCGGACTGCACACTTCCCCTAGCTATAACTGATGCTCTAAGAGGTGAAGACCATGACTCCTGTTGCGCTGTATCTATGACTGTGTAAGCTTTCCAACCAACTGTGTACCAACTCATCACCTCTCTCCAATCCAACGCGTGACTAAATCCAATGTTGATCCTGATCTCCTAAAACCAGGATGGAATGATGAGGAAATGTCGATCTGTACCCCATTTCCAACTGGAATTTGTATCACCTGTCATGTCTAAGGGCCCCTGCTCTATTGTGCTCCCTACGAAAAATATCGTACCATCAAGAGGGTACCAACTCATGATCTCCTGCCAATCCATCCTGAAAGAAGAATCTAATGTAGCGAAAACTACATACGGAACACACCTAGAGTGTTGTCGCCAGGTCATAATCAACTCACACTACTCTGTCTTATCTTCCAACGAAATCTGCTTACAAAATAAAGCCCATCTCTCTATAATGGGCCAAAATGGGCAATATATACTGCAAGCCCGATCGATGTACTCATGAAGAGTGCTACTCCCTCCAAGTACTGCAGCTTTGCTAACTGCATGTGCATTTTTGTACACCTCGCCAATGTGTCGGTCCAAAGATGGATGCTCCACCATCTCTAACATCTCCTCCCACTCTTGATCAGGAATACCATGCTCCTGCTGTCTACTAGCCCCCTGCAGAACTATCCCATCAACCTCCACCACCTCCAGAGGATATGGATTTGCAACCGCTATCACCGTACTCGATGTATGTGCATCTGACTTCTCCTCCTCAATGGCTGACCCCAAGTTTATCTGCATATCCATCATAGACTCAATATGAGCCTCTATCTGGCTCTCCCCCAAGGGACTATCATGCACGATGTGCATATTACCCTCCTCTACTAACTCAGGCTCCATCATATGCTGCTCTGGCTTAATCGTCACAAGTGACTCATCACCTAGAGTATCTCCTGTAGAGTCCCCTCACTGCTCTCCTTGCACACTGGAACACAGCTCTAGTCTATTATCATCATCTCTGCATGACTTCTCTCACTCTCCAGAAGCATCCTCAACTAATCCCATGGACTCATCTGAAGAAGGGTCCTCACCCTGACATATCGAAGGAATTTCTCCCTGCTCTACCTCTACCACCTCATCTGCATCTCTCAAACATGAGTGATCAGGCCCCCAACGTTCTTTGCAAATGAAGCAAAGTCCCTTCCTTCTCAACTCATCTCTGCTACCTAATCCACCAAACTGGAGCAGCTCCTCCCTGGTCATTTGTCTCCTGAAAAGCTCAGTGTTCTGCTCAACTAGCCCATGGGATAGCTCATAAGCAGCAGGTGAGACCAACTGCTCTCCCCTCCAAATGCTCAACAACCTAGTCTGCAGCTCCCGACAAATGGGATCATGGTCTCCCATACATGACAACATGATGGACTGCATGTGAGTTATGACTATGTCAGAATGATGTCTCCTAATGTTGAAGAAGCATTATAAAATCTGCAGAATCAAGCCATCACACTCAATATCGATCATGACCTCATAATTCTAGGCCATGGCCATGGCATCTAAGACCTTAAGCTTTCTCCCAAATGTAGAGCCTGCACAGTTGTATAAATCTTGAAAGGTTCCTACTATCAATCTAAAAATTCTTTTCATAATATCATCATTGTAGGGAGGGAAGGGTGTTGTTATCCTCAAAATATCACTGAAACAAGAGGTAGCTATAAGCTTGAATCTCTCACTTAGATGTTCTAAGAATCTAGCTTGTACCAATGCAAGCATAGATGGCTCCAAAGCCCAATTTAAACTCCAATCAGATTGCTCCACCTTTGAAAGGTGGGATTCCAGTTTCTATAACATGGGAAAGTCATTTTCTGATCTTCCACTCTTTAATTCCATCCCATGCACATAAATCCAATTTCCCACTTCTTCCTCCTTTTGTAAATTCCTCGGATGCCTTTGTTGGAGAAAATTATGTACCTTCTTGGAGAAGGGTCTGTTGTTCTATTTTGTTTTCTGGTCTTATGATGCATGGTGGTTCAAGGACCCAACTTTTATTCTTCTTAATCTATTTAGGAATCCCTCCATGGTTCAACCAATGATGTGGTCACTGTTTTCCTAAGTGTATTTGGTGTAATTTCTTTAAGAGTATTGTCAAAACGGTTAGGTAGAAGACTTGTTGTAGGTGACTAACATCCTTTTTATTCCCACAATCATTTACACAATGTTTTACACCTACCCAACAGACTTCAAAATAATTTCATATCATAATGCATGTTCACTCTCTAGTTAAACATTTCAAGGAAATGCACTTCGTTCATATATACCCAGAAAGTCGTGTAAACCACTGTTGTGTGCAAATGAAAATGATTTAACTCAGATTAATAAATGAAAATAGGTGAAAATAGAACCTGGGTTTGAATAGGTTGTTTGTTTTCAGGTGGTTGTTGATGAGAATAATAACTGTCCCTTTATGGCTAGAATCAACTTTTGCAAATAAGCACGGCCTCTATACGATAAAATGGTGATTTCGGGCAAGAGGGAAATGTACCTTTGCTGGTCTTTTACCACATCGATGAGATAACAGCTCAAACTTCTGGCAGAGATTAGCCAAGATTAATAACTCACGGTCTCGATGGCCCACCCAGCTCCTGCACAATATGTTAACTCCTTTGCAACCTATGGCGCCTGAATACAGTCACCAAAATACATGAATGCTCTTCCCAAGCTCTAACATCACAGCATAAATGCTCCCACAATTGTGCACAACAATTTTTAATGTAGTTGCTAGTTGTGCCTATTTGACAACGTGTTACCCAACAATTAATCCCCACATAGAGTGCTCAACAGTTATGCAATCTAAATGTGACCACCGTGAAAAGACTCTTCTCTCTATGTGGAAATAGCAAATATTCAACAACGATATATCTAATCCATCTTCAATACAGGTGTGAACCTACGGACCTTTGGGACTATAATTTTTGTGGCTTATCCAGTTGTTTCCATTCATGCACACTATAAGAAACTAAGCCCCTGTTCTCATGTAGACACAGTGACTAAATCTTGCTCCGTGCAGATGAGTATTCTCAAGACCTCTACCTCGTGGAATACAGGGAACCAATATCAGTGAATTTCAATCGATCTTGACTCGAATCGAAAAACTCGTTGCAGTTACGTGGTCCCATCCACAATGGTTTAGTAACCCATAACACGTTGCATCACTCCTTAATTTATATAGTGCATTTCTAGCTTCCTGCAAACTTTGTATAATTATGTTTTGAGTATTAGACTGCTACTTGGGGTTATGATGGTTTACACACAACAACTATGATTTGGCCAATGTGCATAATGGTTTCGGCTCTATGGAAACAATTTTTCCCTAGTTCAAGTATACATTGTTGTGTCTTCAACAAAGTTGATGGCAAGATCCTTCTACCGAACAACTGTGATGTAATAGCAGTCACCGCCTAGGATTTGATGCACCACGATTTCCATATCTAAAGTGATCCCATCATGATATCGATCGCATACTTAGCGGTTGTTACTTGAATGATCATGGTAGCATCATCCATCACATCATGGTAGTGGCTAAACTACGGTCCCATAGTCGTCTATCCAACCTTCTGTGGGTTTGGCATTTGTCGATACGTTCTCTATTCAAATTGTCAGGATTGCGGCCCCTACGGTGGTATTACCACCAAATCGAATCATAGGAAAAAACAGGTGGGTGTAGATCAGCCAATAGATAGAGGTTCCCACACTTCATGCATTCCATTCCATATTCTTTGACTGTAAACACAGTCAAACCGATGTTAAATCTCGTTACAGAGATGTACGTTTTGAAGGGAATTTGATTGCTGCCAACGTGATAAAATTTTCGGCCCCTTATAATAACATTTGGCTATCTTGGAGAGTTTGATCTCCCACAGTTCAATACCTACAACAATTTTTTTTAATTTTTTTTTCTAAATTTTGGCAGATATATTTTCTTCGAAAATTATATGGAGAAATTCTTCGACAATTATATGGAGAAATTTCTTCTGCAAAATAATGACTCTGGCAAGATAGAAGAAATCATGAAACCCTTGAATTGCTCTGCAATAAAATTTGAAATCCTTCAAACTGAAAACCCGCAGTTGATCCAAGACCAATGCTCTGATACCACTGTAATATCCCCAAATGGGATATTTTACTAAATTTGCATAAATCACACTAACCCAGCATTTTAACATAAAATTACTGAATTAATAAACATAAGATTACCATGTAAAATAAAACACATGAGAACTGAAATCTATCAACACATAAAATAGGAATAATCTCAAAATTTTATTATAGATAATAACTGGGGTTACAAATACATCTAACCCAAAGAAAGAGCTGAGATGGAGAACTGGCCACCAAGATGAGTTGTTGCACTGCGTTGGCCTCAAAACTAAATTGTTGTACTCTCCCTCCGACAACAGCTGTCATTGAACCCACTAAATATAATGAAGCACAAGTTGAATATCTGAATGATCCTCACACCAATCCCTGAGCTTTGCGAAACTTCTGAATGAATTCTCCTCAAGAGTGTTGGATTTTCATCCAACACTCATAAATGACCCGAGGGTTTCCGTCCTAGGGCTACGGTTGAAGTAGAGAGCCACGTCTCAAACCTCTCACACAATAAAATGATATGATCCAAAGATATCCCTCAATGGCCTCATCCCTTTATTTTATATATCTCTTGGAGCCTTCTAGAGCATTATTTTATTATTATTTTATTCACGGTGCACTTTTCCTTCTTATTAAAATATTCCTTTTTAATGCAGAAAAGAGTAAATCGGCTACCATGTCTCCTCTGGTCATTGAAACTCATGCCCAACTATCCCATCATGTAGATATCATCTTCCCAGTTCCAATGAGCTATTACACTAAGGTTTCCATCATGTATTCCACCTAGAATGCCACCTTGAGTGTAATCAGCTGAGTTAAGCCCACAAATAACTCAAATTTCTGAAAGTTGTCGGAATGCACCAGAACGAAAGCCAAACTGCTTGGATGATGGAATATATCAAGCGAATGCCACCGGAAAACTCCTAAAAACTCCTCCAAAAAGCCCCTGAGCCCGTTGATAGCACCAATCTATACAAATGACATGTCTGCTCCTAACTCTGGAAGTCCAACCTAACCCTGTCAGTGACACCAAAAAAAAGGGAATATTACACCAAACTCTCTCAGCAATAACCAAAGTAACCATGCATTTTTCTTCTGAATTATTTCAATGATGTGCAAGGAATGAATCAAAAAAATATGAACCATTGGGTGATAACCATACTCACCCAAGAGCAGTCAATGTAGCCATGCCTCCTTCTTCATTATATGAGTGTTATTTAAGGCATGGATCAAAGAAATAAGAGCCTTTGGGTAGTAACCATACTATCCCAAGAGAAACCTTCGTAGCCAAGCTTCTTGCTAGCCCATGTCATATATCTACAAGTGGTCTTGCACCCCTTCATTATCATCCTCGCCCACTCATCCCAATTTGGATGATGAATGATGTTTTTTATAAATATGGTATCCTCCCATTGTAGAATACCATTCTCCTCAAACTGATGAATAAATTTCCACTCCATGATATGTTGAAGTGCACCTCCAATGAGATCTCTCCATGAGACTCTCTTCTCATCAATGGCCCTCCAAAACCAATAAGGTTTTGGATCTACTGCAGGTAGAAATTTCTCTTTGAGATGTGATATGCTCATTGAGAAAGATTCATCTTGAAAAGGGAAAAGATTTCCCATATCAAGATGTCTACCATCTATCATATTCTTCTCCATTGCTTGATGAATGAATTTTCCATTTGATTTCTCCCATAAGGAATGGATCCTCTTCTTCTCACTGATTCTCATGGACAGTGCTACTAATTTCCATAATGATGTATCTGTTGTCTTAAAGTAAGGCACAATGATGAACTGATAGCCAACCATTGTACATAGTATCATACACATCACATCATTCAAAACTCCACATTTCAACTCAAAGGGTTGAACGTAGTTCATCAATGACAAACTAGGATGGTTCTTCATCTCTTTCTTGATCAGATCAAGGGTCCTCTATGTAGTGATTTGTTGCTTCTTTAAATCAGCATGTTTTTCTAATCCTTGGTCATGCAATAGCCCTGATGGAATGTCCCCATAAGTTTCAATAAGAGGTACTGAAACAATATGAGATGAAAGTGGTTGCATACCTTGGATCAACTGATGTGTGGGAACCTCTTGAAAGACCACAAGAGTTCCTCCAACTGGGAAAATGGTCTCTCCAGCTGATGGTAAGAGTGATGGCTACTCTTTTATCAATGTACTAGGGTTGGAATCTACCTCCTCTTCCTCACACATATCCTAAATCATGCATGGGACTGTATTTGTCAAAATCTCAAGACTATCTTGCAAATATGAAAGTGTCTCTCCTCCAAATACAAGTACTTCTGCTGTTGGTGGTGAATGTAGTGACACTTTGTCTAGAGTGACAAGAATGACATCCTCCTTTAACTTCTTAGGAAATTTCTCTTTGTGAAATATCTCTGGTCTTCTCCTATCAAAATTCTTCCTTAAATTTGAAAATAAATCCAAATATTTAGTCACTTTTGCGTGCTCCATGTGACCAAACCACCAATCATTGGCTTCACCTTGAAGATGAAGTGTTGCAATCTGAACAACCTCTTTTTCAGCTATAGGATGTAGCCTGAAAAATGAATCTAACTCTTTCCTCCAAGCCTTTACAGTACTTGAGAAATATTCATCAAATGTAGGCAAATAGAATTTGTTCTGCTTCTTTCTTCTATTGTTGTTATATGACTTTCTTTCTTCTTTGAGTTTGAAGAATTTTGGAGAGTTAGATTCTCCTTGAATGCTCTAGACTATGCTTTGTACTCTTCAAGATATAAACTAAGAGTCTCATGAGTCTCAGGTTCCATGTTTCTTCTTTATTCATCTCTATACCAGTCACCTTTTTCAAAGAAAGTGGGTATAGGAGATCTTTGAGGAGATCTATGATTTTCCTATCTTCTTTGTTGCTGATGAGAAGTACTAAGACCTTCTTCATCCTAAAACCTTCATGAGGTTTCTCTTTTCCGTTCTTTCTTCATTTCATTTATCTCCTTGGAGAGATCCTTCATAGTTCTCAAGAAATATGCAACAAAACTTAATCCCTCCATTACAGTAGATATCATCTATCTTATTTTCTTATGTTGTCAATAATTTCCACAAGCTGAGCCAAAGATCATGCTCTGATACCACTGTATTATTCCAAAATGGAATAATGCATTGATACACAAACACAATATTTGAAACACAAAAAATGTACATGTAAAATTATGATCAGCACATATATACACAGAATAGATGAGCCATTTTATTAATATGGAGATGATTCAGTTACAGCAGTGTACAAATTGGAAGTATTCTAGCCAAAGAGATGGCCTAGAATGACCCTGAAAGCCTGCCACAACAAGCACTGCGTAAATGGAGAGCTGCAGGAAGTAATACTAGTTGTCCCTTCAGCTGATGATGATCTTACAACTGTTGGTTGAAAGGTAAATGCAGATCTATGGAGATCATGAGCTATGATGATGCCAAGATTCAATATTTGGGCACTATGATGGAAACCCAAGAGAACCCATAAATGAAATTCTAGATCTGTGAGATTGGAAATTCACTCTCCTAGGGTTTTATTCCTTGATTGTTGGGTTATGTAGATCTGAAGCTAGATCTGATCATATGATGGATGAAATGTGGTGTACAACCAGATCTAAGCTTGAAGGGTTGATCCCTTCCTTAGATCTCCAACCTAGAAGCTTGATATCTTGTCTCTTATTCCTCCTTTTCAAAATGTAGCAACTGAATATGTAGCTACTGGAAAAATTGTGTTGTACAAGAGGGAGAGACTCAACCATGCTGAAATATGCTACAAATAAGCTTCAGGCTGATGGAAACAGTGATGGAAAGGTGAGAGGATGATCCCTCACAGGATTCCTAGTTGAAGTGCTAGAAACTTCCTTCCTCCTTTGGATCTACAATGATGGAATGTGCAATACTTGATGGGACTGTAGTTGATAGGAGGTAAATAATGTTTGGCCTGATGCCATATCTGAAATGAAGCTCCGGGAATTTTGATCTTGAAGTATAGGGTGATAGGAAAAACCGTTCACCGGTTCTTCATCTGAAATACTTAAGAAAACCTCCTCCTCTCAAACCCTCCTTCAGAAAAGTGTAATTTCTGAGCATATATGTTTTGCAAAGAGTAGGAATAGTATGGAACCAATGCCTGATGATGAATAGCAGCTCAGAAATACCTTCTCAGAGTAGGCACTCGAAGTCCTCCATAGGAATGGGTGGGATTCCTACTCGGGAACTCCTTGTGCTAAACAGCACTGCAGACTTAGCTAAACATCTCAAGCATGCATGGAATGTCAAATGAAAATTCCATATCTAAATAGAACTCAAATCAATAAACAAAAGCTTGCCTTCCATTCTGCCCGCATCTTCCTTATATACAAAGTGAGCCTTCCCAATCCCTGGCCCACCTCTAAACTGCATTGTGCATGTGGACATAAGTGTTACACAACATTTTGTCACCGTCCCTACAATCCCTCGTCTCGTACATTGGAGGACTCTTCCCGTGACCTGTGAATGGTAAAATCTCTTGAGAACACCTTCATGGCATCCTCCTGCATAAGGACAAACATTCTCCTGAAGAACATTTCCTCTGAAAAACCCTAAAAACAGATGTTTTAGCCTTAGCGCGACTAGCCAGTTCATCCCTCGCACCAATGGGGGAAATCCACACTAGAGGGCGCTCCAGCTGGTGCTCTGTCCCCGTGTTTCACTTGCGCCAAGCCTATTAAGGAATGTTTTTTAAAAATAAATGGCGGAAGTTTGATTCTAAAAAACTCCAGAATTAATCATCAAAAGAAGTTGAGTGGTCTGGCTCCGGATCTCCATGTATAGGAAGTGGTTTTCCACCTTTCATGGAACCTTTCTAAGAGATAGGACCTATCCCATGATTATAGGGATCCCAACTTCCCTTCCTCCATCTATAAAAGCTTTCCCTTTCCATTTGCAAGCTAGCTGAACTTGTAAGAAGGAAACTATAGCTAGGCAACTATTGAGAGCTGAGCCGAAGAGAACCCCGTAAGAGAGAGAGCTTCGTCCAGATTCCCAACAGGCTTTGTTGAGACACGCTCCACTGTAAGCCCCACCGAAGGAAGATCATAGCATCAGAGCATTTGGTTGTAATCTCCCTTTTGTCATTTATAATATAAGCAACTCTGATTTTGGTTCCATTCTTGTGTTTACTCTTTTATGTAATGCAACGAATTATATCTTCTCTGACTGATA
Source organism: Pinus albicaulis (assembly GCA_034641835.2). NCBI lineage: Eukaryota > Viridiplantae > Streptophyta > Pinopsida > Pinales > Pinaceae > Pinus > Pinus albicaulis. Next base: position 627,294,167 of record CM076580.1, on the reverse strand, counting down.
TATAGTTACATGCTTTAAGTATTACGTTATATGTTGTCATTTCTCTGCGTGTGTACATGTGTCTGGATATGACGAATGGAAGGATTGTGATCTCTCAAGTTAGGGATGAGGAGCACCGCTTCTTCATCGACAATAGCAGTGTGGGATTCGAGGTAGGCTACTTATCGCGATCTTTTTCTTTCTTGTAACTAGGAACCAACGTCATTGCATGATTCAATTGTTGTTAGACCCAATCTAGGGCTAGTGGCATCGCCTCTATACGCAGAGGGGATTTACCTCCTCGAAAATTTGGTGACTCCACTAGGGATCAATGGGAGTTAGTACTTCTTCCTTTGGGTTGTTTTTTGGCTTTTTGATTGATTAGTCTTCTTCTCTGGTTCACCTTCCTTGGTGTTTAACCCCTGTTCAGCCCCCAGAAGACCAGATCCAGTCTCTATTTGTCCATGTTCATCATTTTTCTAGGGTAAACTCGATTGGCACGGTTTTTCCCCTGACAGTCGTGCCAGCTGGCGCTTGTTGCTAGTTAGGCCCCTACACCAATGCCTTTTTGGCGTAGATTACAGCCAAACAAGCACGCCAACTCTGCTTGGTGTTATCATTTGCTTGCTTTTGGGCTCTCTGAGCTTGAGTTTTGGTCCTAGTGTCATTTTTTTGATTGAATGAGTGCCTTGAAGTCATTTTTTACTGTGTTTGGCCCTTTTCCTTTGGTTTTTTTCCCTTTACTGTCAGTTTTGCATTTTATCCCTAGGGCTTCTAGGTGCTTCAGTGTGCTGAGCCTCCCGTGGGAGTTTTGGGTCATTTCTTGCCCAGTCAATTTTGTTTTTGCTTCTTTGCATTCGTCTCGTTCAATCCCATAGAATCATTGCATTAATTGAGTGATTGTCCTTTCTTTCATTCGATTTCTCTTTGTGTTACTCCAAGCCTAGATTACACGATTTGTTTGAGTCTCTTTCAATATTCTTCTTCGCTTTGAGGGATTTCGTCATCAGTTTGAGTCTTGATTGTGTGCATTTGAATTGAGTGAACTTGTTTGTTTCAGCTCTCTCTCTATCATTTCCCGAATTGGTGTTTTCATTATTTTTTCATTCATTTAGTGCATTTGCTATAATATATTGAAAAATACAAAAACAAAATCTTTTGCATTTTGTTTGGCATAGTGAAAATTGAAATTTTTTCACATTACTAGTGTTATATAACTCTAGAGAGAATTTTTCTAGTTTCATTAGCTTGCATTGGTAACAGTAGTGGATGTTTTTGCGTGTTCATTTTGTTGTCATTTGAAAGCTCTCAACTCTCCCGTAGATAGCTCTTCATTGAACAAAATGACATTTTGTGGCATGTAGTTTACATCTAGAGATTTTATGAGATCCAACATTTGATAGGGCCTTAAAATTGAATATCAACTTTAAAATTTAATGAATGAACCTAATGCAACATTGAAACATTAACGGAACATCTAGTAGTCTAAGGTGGAGACATGTTCTGGCGTCTTTAAGCCTAGCAACTGTCGCTCGCCATCTGGCTACAAACAGCGCTAGTACGGACTTGTGCTCCCCATACCGTCGCATATATAAAGGGAGACCCCATTAGGTTTCAATCCTTTATCTGTAGGAAGCCAATTATGTCGCCTTTTACCCGTGATACACCGGACACAACATTCGAGGATATTACCTGCACGTACATCAAGTCCTTGGTTGATTTCTCTTTCATTTTTACCAAGGTGTATATGGTAGTTCATAGATATCTGGTACACCCATTTACCTAGATTACCAGAGCTGTCACTTTGATATTTATTGACTCTTTTAACTGAAAATATCATCGAGCTCTTGTCCTTTCAAGCTCGTGTCCAACCTGAAAGCGATAGATTCACCTTTTTCTTGTTTCTCGACCCTTAAAATATGAAACAATAGAGTCTGGTTTTAGTGTCTTAAAAATTAATCGCCCACGAAATATTCCTGGTTAGAATTTTTGTCCTTAGTATTTTATTTCAAGGTCGTTTCTGATGGCAAATTTTCTGGATTTTTCCAATGAAGGAGTCCCCTCTGAAGGGAGTCCTAGTCCTTTTCCTGCTTTAGGAAATATTGGTGCTCCTTATATGGCCACATTTTCCCTCCCTGGGTTAACTATTGGGTTGCCTGTTTGGTTGTTTTCAACCTCTCTAGTCTCAAGTGTTCTGGCTACTGTACCATCCACTCCTCCACTGAGCAACGCCATGTTGATTCGAAGGTGGACCTCTCCCCTTCTTCACCTGTTTCTTTGTCCTCATATTCTACTTCGCTTGGTGAAAGTTTGGATTCTAGTACCCAGGTGGCTAAGAAGAAGAAGAAGAAGAAGACTAAGAAGAAGAAGTCAGATAAGAGGGAGGCTAATTCTACAGATGTTGCTTCTAAAACACCTGCTCTCAATGAACCTTCCAACCCTCCGAGGAAAGTTAATTTCCCTTGAATTTTGTGCCAGGGAAACCATCTTCTTCAAGATTTCCCTAGCATTCCCAAGGTGCTCAAAGTATGGTCCAACGGTCGTCTTTCACTGCCTTTGGCTTTCAGGAGTCAAGTTGGGGGCACGTCTTCAGCTAGTGCTGGTAAATCTCCTAAGATTCAGGGTAATCTCACCAATCCCTGTAAGTTGTGTGAAGGGCACCATGCCATTCACCTTTGTTCGTATATGGATGAAGCCAAGAAATTTTTGGACAACTCGACTGTTTCTACACCTTGCCTTCTGGCTGGTTACAAATACCTTTCTTTGAGTCCTTCACTAGTTGATTCAATGATCAATCAAGAGTCATCTTTTCCTGATCCCGCTCCCCCGAAAATTCACCATCTTGAATCCATCCCTGGCCAACCATTGGTCATGGGATCGGTTGAGCCGGCCCTATCTGCTGTGCACCAGGTCTTTTCCATTGAGAGTGGATCTCACACCTCTCATGTTCTTCTTCTTTCTTCAGATTCCTTAGACTTGGAGAAAGATTCTCCTATCCCTATACCTCAAGAAGATGCTCCTCTGCCTCCTGTGATGGAGGTGCAGGAGGATACCCTCCCGCCTCCACGATGGAGGTCATGGAGGACACTCCTTCTTCTCTTGTAACACCAGGGGAAGACCATCTTGATTCGATGGTAGCCCCTCCAAGTAGTTTGGTCGCTTCCTTCGATTGGGGTCGATTCGCAGGTTATCGCCTTCCTTCTTATGTTCCCTTTGACATCACAATACAGGCCTCCCAACTAGTTGTACCCAGCACCATTATAGATGAAGGCGCGTCTATTAGTATTTTATCCTCAACTACTTGGCAAGCTTTCGGTTCACCGCCGCTTGTGCCTGTTACGCAGAATATGTTGGCGTTTAACAGAGGAACTAGTCAACCATTAGGGATCCTTCCGAAGTTTCCTGTTACTTTGGGAGGGAAAACTGTCCATATGGACATGATGGTTGTTTCTGGCCCCTTGGAATTTAATTTACTCTCGGGCAACGATTATACTTATGCCATGGGAGTACTTGTCTCCTCCCTCTTTCGTGGGATGTGTTTTCCGCACCATGGTGGGATCGTGACCATCGATCAACTTGCGTTCTTTGGCCCTAATATGGAAGCTAGTCCACCATCATCTCTGCCAGATCTTTATCCGTCGGTTGTGTCATCCCCGCCGCATGTCAATTATGTGGCTACCTGTCCTGTGCCCGTATTTAGTGATAGTGTCCTTGTACATTGTGTGCTGGGGGCATTGGGTTCAGAATTCCAGAATGTTTTCCTTCCATTGGATGGGAAACCCTTGGAAGCTATGACTTCTTATTCATTATGATGAGGTCGTTGGAGCAGAGTTCATTTTCTTGTGTCAAGCTCCTTAAAAAATGAAACAAGGTTGTTGAAGCAGAGTTCGTTTTCTTGTGTCAAGCTCCTTAAAAAATGAAACAAGGTTGTTGGAGCAGAGTTCATTTTCTTGTGTCAAGCTCCTTAAAAAATGAAACAAGGTCGTCGAGGTAGAGTTCATTTTCCCGTGTCAAACTCCTTAAAAAATGAAACCAGGTCTAGTCGGAGCAGGGTTCTTTTTCTTGTGTCAAGCTCCTTAAAAAATGAACCAAGCTCGTCGGAGCGCAGTTTGTTTTCTTGTGTCAAGCTCCTTAAAAAATGAAACAAGCTCTCCCGAGGATAGTTCGTATTCTATTTCAACCTCGTTAAAAAATGACTTCGGTCATGAGGATAGTTCTTTTAATGTGTCAACCTCGTTAAAACAATGAAACATGTTCCTGTTCAATTCAAGTCTTTGTTTAGATCTCGTAAAATCCCAGTAGAGTCTTTCCCTTAATCTCGTAATTTGAACCTTCACTCCATTTTCCTTTCATATGGATTGAAGCTTGGGGGGCATGTACCTCAAATTGAGTCACCATGCTAGGGGCATGCTTGCTTTTTCAAGCATATTTTGTTTCCATTTCAAGCTTGTGTAAAAATGAAACTGGTTTCAAGCATAGTTTATCTTTGTTTCAAGCTTGTGTAAAAATGAAACCAACTTCAAGCAGAGTTTCCTAATTTCAAGCTTGTAAAAATGAAACCTTTTCCATTTTACCTCTTTGATTGTCATTTTATCATCCTGTTTCGTCAGATGAGCCTTGGTTTTCTCATTCCATCATCCCCATCTACTTGGCCGATCATACGCCTTCACTTGATTGTTTTACCCAATCCTAAGGAACCGATCCGATGAGTGGTATTGTTATGCAGCCTCTTCACCTTTACTTGTTATGATCAGTTCCACCATTACCAGAAATAGTAGCTACCCTTAATACCACTTGTTCCTCCAGGAGGAGTCACCTTTCAGCTCTTTTATGACTCTCTAAAATTGAAAATATTTCCGAGACGCTTGTCATTTTGAACTCGTTAAATGGTTATGAAACGACATCTACCCAGTATATGTTTACCCCTTTTTCAGGTTGGGATAGATTACTTACGAAAAAGGAATACCCTAGCCTATTGCGACTAGGAGGTTCTCCCAAACATAGTTTTCTAGCTTTTCAGATCTGAGGGACTCTCTACGAAAAGGGACTGCTGGAGTTTTCTTTTCCGTTGTATTTTCAAACTCTCTAAACGTGAAAAGACGTCGAGTTCTTCCTTTGTCAGACTCATTAAAAACTGATGACATCGGACTTCGTTGTAATGAAGTTACTCGAGTTCCTTCTTCCTAGGGCTCGTTAAATGTACTAGGTCAGATTTTTCTAAAGGACAAACTTATATCGCAAGCATATGCTATCCCCTCCAATCTTGTTTCCAAAAATAATTGAGGTACTCGCCAGAAATGGTGGGGGAAAATGGAACCAGTATCATCGTCGTGTCGGTAGTATGTCGCTCTTGAACATGGCACTTGTCTACATTCGTGTCGGGTTGGGGACATCTCATCTCGTTATCTGCTTGCCTCTGTGGGTTTGGGTAATCTCTTTTGAGCGCTCATCTGCTCTTTTCCATGTCATCATGACCTTATATCCTTTGATGTCAAATACTGCCAAATCCAGTGTCGTGTTGCCGATATGTTCAAGAGAAGTTGGCCTCTGCAGTTTTCAACCTCCCTCTGATTCTCTATTGATCTTTATTCATAAACATCATGTTCCTTTGTCTCGTGTCGATGATGTGGGAAACACTATGGCTCACCTTCGATCAAGGTCACTTCCTGTTGACTTCAGCTCTTTATCCAGGAAGTTGATCTAGAGACTCCCTTCATTTACCTTGGAGCATGCATGCCTCAATGGCAGGTTCTTCGCATTCGACACAAGGTTTTCATTATTGGCCTTTGATCGCATGATTTCATGGGTGTTTGATGCCAGCTCACTGTTCACATTCCATGGATTGTACCTATATTACCTTGAGGTCCATCCTCATTATTGGTGGTTTCTCTCATGTCTATTAACATCTTTCATTATTGGATGGTAATCAGACAATTTTCTTGCATGTTTGACTTCAGCTCACTTATTCTCATGCTCGAACTTGTACTCTGTTCAGGTCGAGATGGAGCACAAGACCCTGGATCTTGTCTGATAAAATCCAGGCTGTGGATTCTTTGTGGATTACCATGATTGATTACATGACTCATTTGATTGGATGGCTGCGACCATACCTGAGTCTACTTGTTTATCCTTCTTTGCTGGATGGATGCATCCATACCTTGGATCCCGGTTATTGTACGCTCTATTATGGATCGCTGCACCTATACCACATATCATGTATCAGAGATATCAGTTGTATTTGTACTTTCAAATCTTCTAATGGCAGTGTTTTCAGTTGGGCGTGTTCTTATAAAGAATTTCACCCCTCCCTCTCTCTCGGACCTCATGCTTTAGGGGGCATCTGTTACATAGAATTTTTTCATCTTCCCTGCAATCCCTCGTCCCGTACATTGGAGGACTCTTCTCATGACCTGTGAATAGTAAAATTTCTTGAAAACACCTTCATGGCATCCTCTTGCATAAGGACAAACATTCTCCTGAAGAACATTTCCTCTGAAAAACCCTAAAAATAGATGTTTTAGCCTTGGCGCGACTAGCCAATTCATCCCTCATGCCAATGGGGGAAATACACACTAGAGGGCGCGCCAGCTGGTGCTCTGTCCCTGTGTTTCACTCACGCCAAGCCTATTAAGGAATTTTTTTAAAAATAAATGGTGGAAGTTTGATTCTAACAAACTCCAGAATGAATCATCAAAAGAAGTTGAGTGGTCTGGCTCCGGATCTCCATGTATAGGAAGTGGTTTTCCACCTCTCATGGAACCTTCCTAGGAGATAGGACCTATCCCATGATTATAGGGATCCAAAATTCCCTTCCACCATCTATAAAAGCTTTCCCTCTCCATTTGCAAGCTAGCTGAACTTGTAAGAAGGAAAATATAGCTGGGAAACTATTGAGAGCTGAGCCGAAGAGAACCTTGTAAGAGAGAGAGATTCGTCCAGATTCCCGACAGGCTTTGTTGAGACATGCTCCGCTGCAAGCCCCACCGAAGGAAGATCACAACGTCAGAGAATTTTTTTGTAATCTCCATTTTGTCATTTATAATATAAGTGACTCTGATTTTGGTTCCATTCTTTTGTTTACTCTTTTATGTAATGCAACGAATTATATCTTCTTTGACTGATATATATTTACATGCTTTAAGTATTACGTTGTATGTCATCATTTTTCTGCATTTGTATAGGTTTCCGGACATGACGAATGGAAGGATTGTGATCTGTCAAGTTAGGGACGAGGAGCACCACTTCTTCATTGACAACAGCAGTGTGGGATTCGAGGTAGGCTACTTATCGTGATCTTTGTCTTTCTTGTAACTAGGAACCAACGTCATTGCGTGATTCGATTGTTGCTAGACCTAATCTAGGGCTAGTGGGATCACCTCTATCCGCAAAGGGGATTTACCTCCTCAACAATAAGTCTCCATGATTGATTGTGTTGTCTCTCCAAGTCATCCATCATGTCTACATGCAATGTTCACCCTCTCCATCATGTGTGCATTAAATGCACTACTTCCTCCATCATTTCATCATGAATGATCTACGATCTTAAATTAGATTCCCTCCATGATCTCAGTTGACTGCTTCAACCTCCATGATCTATCTCATTAATCAGACATGTTGGAACGGGATTATCTTTTGTTTACTCTTTTATGTAATGCAACGAATTATATCTTCTTTGACTGATATATATTTACATGCTTTAAGTATTACGTTGTATGTCATCATTTTTCTGCATTTGTATAGGTGTCCGGACATGACGAATGGAAGGATTGTGATATGTCAAGTTAGGGACGAGGAGCACCACTTCTTCATTGACAACAGCAGTGTGGGATTCGAGGTAGGCTACTTATCATGATATTTGTCTTTCTTGTAACTAGGAACCAACGTCATTGCGTGATTCGATTGTTGCTAGACCTAATCTAGGGCTAGTGGGATCGCCTCTATCCGCAAAGGGGATTTACCTCCTCAACAATAAGTCTCCATGATTGATTGTGTTGTCTCTCCAAGTCATCCATCATGTCTACATGCAATGTTCACCCTCTCCATCATGTGTGCATTAAATGCACTACTTCCTCCATCATTTCATCATGAATGATCTACGATCTTAAATTAGATTCCCTCCATGATCTCAGTTGATTGCTTCAACCTCCATGATCTATCTCATTATCTCAGTTTAGTACAATTTTGTTAAATTCGGTCCTGCGTAGGGGTTTTGCAGTGGGTCAAAGACCCTAATGTTTTGTAATGGGTTACAGGGTAGCTCTAGGGTCTGCAAACCACAATTTGCAGACCATAGGATAGCGAAGGCTATGATATTATAAATAGATAGATAGTTGGGTCTAGTAAGTAAGAACGTCGATATATTGATGCTACGTGTGAACTGTTAGATATGTTTTGGGTTGTTTTGGGTAAGGACTCCTGCTGGCTGTGTGCACGAAGATCCTCAGTCCTGTTATGTGCAGACCCCGCTAGGATGTGTGCGTGGGTTGTGTTTGGGTTGTAAGTGGATCTGAATGTTAATGAATGTGAAGTATCGTTAAAGTATCTATGTGTTATCTAAATTGGTTATGTTTACTGTTGAAGCGCATCTGTGATATTTAATTAAGCTGTGAATGTATTTGTGTTCTAAAATTGGCTTAAGTATCTCTGTGATCTGATATTGGCCATTATTATAGTGCTCTGTGATGGTATTTGATAGTACACACGTGAATGGGAATGTATTGATTAGATCTGATAGCTTTGTTCTAGTTATATGCTAATTACACTGTTAAAAGGGTTGTGAATATACTCATTATGTAAGTTGTGACCTAGTTCTGCCTCGAATTACCTATTCTGTCTTAGGGTGAAGAAACCTAGTTCTAGCACCCTCCCATACTACTTGGGGTGAGACCTTGGCCTGTGAAAGTAGGTCATTTCTGAAAGGGCCAGTAGTATAAGGGTTTGTTGGCAAGCCTTAACCTCTGAACCTGGGTCAGGACCCCTTTAGCCAAAAAATGGTTCCGTTGCTGGGACCGGGAGAATTTTGAGAGAGAGATCGGGTAATGCCACGAGGTCCTTGGAGACCTGAGAGGGTGGAAATTGAAGACTGGTTTGAAAGACAAATTCAGGAGTATGTTGTAAAGGAGAATCGCAGCACGAAGTTGATGGCTGAAAAGTGGAAGAACAAGTACATCTTCACTGAAGTCTTTGAAATTTTCTTTGTAACGTTTGCATACGAGCTTCAGGAGTGGTTGGAAAGGCTCGTAGAATTCCAGACGTGTTGGAAGGATGATCAGGTTATGCGGTGGACACTAGAATTGATTCAACAGCTAGAAAGGACTGACAATACAATCACTCGTATTGTAGATCACTGGGTAGATAGCGTGCTGGGAGGATTTGTGACAGAATTCGCAGTTGAATAGTTCATATCCTATTTTAAAGCAGAGCGAAGGTTCTTCAAAGGGTTCTGGGGTAAGTTCTTGAAAACACTGACATTGTTAATCAAAATTTTAGTGTGCGAAAAAGGCATTATGTGCAACCACACCGATTGAATGACCTCTTATCTGAGAGAAAGTACAACACAAAGTGGTAAGTACTACTGAACTAATCAAGAAGGAGATAGATCTGTCTATAGTCCATTAAGAGAGTTGGTTGCACATAGTCCTCTAGCTACACCACCTTCAAGTCCACATAAGGGTAAGAACTCACCCACACCTATGAAGCCACCAAAAAATGATATGTCCAAGCACATGAAGATACATACCTTTAAGGGTGTAGGGGATGAATATATGGACCGATTTTGGTTTGTCGCGGAATTAGTATGGAATGCACAGAATGTGGCTACTGACATTGTAAAGAGAGTGCAGCTATCACTTGCCTTTGAAGGAAGGGCCTTCGATTGGTATATGGGGTACGTAGGATGTTACACCATTTTTTGGTCATCTAACCTACTATCATTAGATGGACCCAAGTACACCATGTAAGACCAATTTTACCCTAAGTAAAATTTCTCTCACTATGTAAAATAACTTAATAAACCACATTTATTAGGTTGTTTATGGTCTAAACAGGAAACCCCAAAAGGAAATATTAAACAAACCTCTATTTGTTTGATTTTCCTCATGGAATAATTAATTAAACCATAATTTAATTATTACTCCTAGTCATGTTTAACCCAAAACAAAGAAATTAATTAGATAAACCTTTATTTATCTTATTATTTTCTAGGAATAATTATTTATATCTTATTTAGATATTATTCCTTGTTAAATATGACCAATTCATCCACAAATAATTAAATAAATCATTATTTATTTTATTATCCTTCAACCACTTCCTTAAAAAGATAAATAAATCATTTATTTATTTATTATTGACAAATAAAGGGATTTGACCCAAGTCAAATGCTTTTTCCCTCCAACAAATATAATAAAATATTCCATAAAAGGTGGATCTAGATTTGGTTAACATTATTTTAATCGTGCACCATGATCTAGAATGACCCAATATTTTGCTATAAATAGGAGGGTTTTTCCTACCATTCTTCACCTTTTTTTGCCCATTATATCACTCTGGATCTATACACTTGGTCACATTTCTACATTATTTGTTGTGTGAGCTCCCTTTGAGTTCTATCTTTGTCTGGGTTTTCTACACCAACAAGAGAGAGAGATTCTAGATTTGAAGTGCTGAGGACTTCCAAGAACCCATCCCATTGAGGAGAATTGGATACACCTTCTTGTTTTCCTCCCAGGTGCCCTTAATACAAAAATTATTTAAAAAAAAAACATTGTTCTTGTCTTGTCTATTAGATGTATGGAGCAAACTCTTGATTTTACTGCTTAATGTCTTTCTATGCATAGATATGGTTTTTTGCAGCACTTGTCTTGATCAACTAACTGCAGATCTGAAGATATTAGCAGCCACATTTGATGTTAGGGCTATAAGTTATGCGTAGCTAAAGTGGTCTTTTTTCGTACGCTTCGACAAAAGATTCATACTAACAACTGGCGACTCCACACGGGTTTTCAATTACGACCGTTGTCGTTTTTCATATTCCTGCATATCTAACTACTTCAGACCCTAGGGTTTCTTTTCAGCTTTTTTTTTTTCCTATTTTTATGTTGTTTTTCTCACATAAAACCCTAAAACATTAAAATTTCTAACTTTCGCGTGTTTCTGGACCTATTGCGCAGGTGACAGACATCAGCCACAACTGAGATGACAACTTTTTCTGAAATCTGCCGCCGAGAGTGCCGGAAGTGCAGGTCACACTTTTTGGCCCAAAAAATGCGTCCTGGAGCTTCAGGTCACAGAAAACAGCCCCAAAACTGTGACCTGAGCGAAAAACAGGTCAAAAACTGCGACCTGGAATTTTTTCTGAAATTTTCCTGGGTTTTTCTGAAGCTTCTGTAAGGGTTCTCTAGCCTCTGTCTCAGCCCGTTTAGACCTGTTTCTAATCTTTTTTACTCATCTAAGTGGGAACCTAGCCCCCTAGGGCTTTAGTACCCTCCACTTTTTTTGGAAGAGTTTTAACTGTTTCAGGTATCTATTTTTTCAGAGTTTCAGCCCCCCCTTTTTTCAGATCTGATACCTCCTTTTTAGATCCCTTTTAATCAGCTTTTCTCCCTTTCAAATCACCTCCTGAAGATTTTTTTGGATCTACCTTTAGGGCCTCCTCCTTGCCCCATCTGCTTTTTGCTGATTCCTTCCTTTTTTCCAGCCACCTTGCCCCTGCCTCTTGGCTGTGTTCTGCCCCTCTTTTCAGCAGTTTTCTCCTTTAGATCCCTGTCCCTTTCGACCCTAGATCTATTGGCCTCTTTATAGTGTGTTTTGACTAGATTTTTTTCCCTCTGTTAGACTAGTTTTGAGAGACCCGCATTTTTGGGTTAGATTGATGCATTGTTAGCTGTTAATTTTCTGTCATTTTAGCATTATATACTGTTCTCTGTAGATTTCTTTTCAGTTACGCAGCACACTTTTTCTCTTGCTCTCAAAATGAAAAGGGTTTAAAAATTAAAATTAACACACGCCACACACTCACCCTAAGCGAAGAAGATCCTGGTTTACACCGTCAGGCAAAGACTTTAAAATCAATTGACACTGCACCTATCTGCCCTTGTTTCGACATTGTACTCTCTTGATTCTGCACCTCCCTGCCTTTGTTGGTCATTCTTCTTCCCCTTGTGCCATGTTTGTGTTGTCACCATTGCGCCCCCAAGGCGCACATCCCAGAGACTTCTTGGCCTTCACCCTCAGTTTCCAGTCGGTCGACCTACTCCTTCCCTCCATCGTCGAGTTAGTCCTCCTCCGAGTCTGCACTCCAAATCCTCTTCTGGTTCATTGGGTTCTCCTTTTACTTCCGGTTCTCCCCCTGTCACCTTCACTATGTCTGGTCCAGGGCCTAACGCTAGCGGTACTCCCAGCCCTAATGCCGGGACTACTACTAGCGGAACCGCCATAGGAACTACCTCGGCTGCGCCCTTGCTCCCCTTCATGGCAGGCCTCAGCCTCCCCGATTTGGACCGGTTGACAAATGACCCTATACACCATGACGCTAGTTGGCCTGCTATGCCAACAAAGCTCCCTTCTGACATCCCAAAGTTTGAAGGCCTTGCTGGAGAAGATCCTTCAAATCATGTTCGATCTTTCCACATGTGGTGTTCATCTACCTCCATTACCGATGACTCTATCCATCTTCGGTTGTTCCATCGAACGCTTACAGGAGCGGATTCTAAGTGGTATGTTGATCAGACCCCTTCCTCTCATACCACCTTTGCAACTCTTGCCTGGGCTTTTTTATCTTACTTCCAACTTCCCCTTCGTTATGACACTGGTATCGAACTTTTGACTTCTTTCTGTCAATCATCTGCGACCCGCCTATGTCAATCCTCTACCTTCGAAGACCGTGTCTACATGGACTGGTTCCTTAGATCTCTCTTACCTCCTATCGGGAAAGATGTCGCATCGCATTTCCCCCAAATCGAAGAAGCTGCCCTCTAACTGGCGTTAAAATATGACTTGATCTACGCCCAGACAGGTTATGTTTATACCGTTCTACCTAATCTCCCCAAACCCGGTGGTGTCAATGCACCGGGGGCACCTCATGCCGCCGATGGTATCGTTGGAACTCTCTTCCATCCCTATTCCCAACCTCCCATGGGTTATGGTTTTCCTGGGGGAGGGGGCAGCACCTCCCACACTTGTTCCCCTCCCGGTAGCACGTATCCAGGATACAACATGCCTCCTCTTTTGGCCCAACCTCTTGGTCACCATACTGTTACCCAACCCCCTTATTATTCGTATCCGCAATTTAGTGATCCAACTCCTCCAGCATCAGCACCTCTGCCTCCCTGGCCTTCTCAACCCCTACAACAGCAGTCACCACCCCCTCAAGAGCAGGTGGATGCATAGTAGGATTTCGTGGCTACCCAACCACTTGACGGACAAGTGGCCACTCAACCTTCCCCCTTTGGTTCCTCCAATTACCAGATCCTCATGATGAACTCTGCTCCACCTCCAACCGTCGACCTTAACCTTCAAAATCAGGCCCCTCAGTACCCCAAGCCTCCCGCTCCGTCTGTCCCCGAGTCACCTTCTTCAGGTTCTATAGAGCTTCTTTCAACATCCAATGTTTGCCTATCCCTCAGCCCAAAGTTGTGGTTCATACCCAGATTCCTAAGGTACCGTTACGCCGAAATGCGGCTTCTGGTCGAGCTTCTCATTCGTATAGCATAGTAGATGATTTGGCGCAGTCTCCTGCTATCATTTCTACATTGGAACTCCTCCAGTCGTGCCCTTCCCAAAATAAAGCTCTACTATCTTCCATGGGCACTGTAGATCCTGCTGATGACCAATTGATTGTTTTCGATGCCCATCAATTAGAGCATCCTCCTCTTCCTGCTTCCGTAGCCTTCCAAATCCCAGTCAAAAACCGGAATGCTAACGTTTCTCAGTGTATCATTGATGAGGGGGCGTCCACCTGTGTGATGTCTGCTTTGGTTTGGAAACAACTCGGATCTCCCGAATTGGCCCCTTCCACGATCACCCTTCGTGCGTGGGATGGCCATGCCTCTCAGCCCATTGGCTTATTCCGTAACTGTCCTATCACTCTTGCAGGCAAGACTGTTTGCGTTGACGTTGAAGTCATCGACGCCCATCTTGATTATAACATTATTTTGGGGCGTAGCTACACTTATTCTATGTCTGTTGTCCCATCCGCGGTCCACCGCAAGATGTTTTTCCCTCATAATGGAAATATAGTCACCATTGACCAGTTGACGTATCATGAGCCAAAATCTCAGGCCTCCCCTGAGTCGACCATCTCTTCTGTAGCCAATCAACAAACTGTCGATTCTTTGACCAGTGTCTCTCCCGACGTCTAAAAATACTCCTCTTTGCTTGGAACCTTCCCTGGTCTTCCTCCTCTCCCCGTCTCTCTGTCATTTCCTTGGTGCCATGATGGTGTCTCATGTAAAACTGCTCTCCAGCTGTGCTTTTGGCAAGTCTGTTGCTGCTCTGCTGCTTTGCTCCCTAGCCTGCACGGCCGTGTTCGCAGGCCTCTTTTACCCTCTGGGCAGTTCTCCAAACAACAACATTGGGATGTCCCACAGCTTCCGCTACCTGCCTAGTCGAATACGGTCTCTCCTACACAGAGGGGTACTTGCAGGTACCTGTCTGCTCAACACCTCTCTCTTCTTTGGCTGTCGGGTCCCCATACGGTACCATGATCCTCCGGTAGCAACCTGCTGGTCCTTTGACCTTATATTGCTTTGACCCCAGGATTCCAGCGGTCTGACTTATACGGCCACCGCCAGTGCCTCGGTCACCTGCGCAGGACCCTCCTATTGCGACGACGCTTGGTCGAAGGCAAGCCATGAGGGGCATCAAAGGACAAGGCTACCCCGACAGCTTTGCCTCTCGACTCCAAATCATACCATCGATGCCACGCGTGACGATGTTGTGGTCACGCCACCCCATGCACGTACGAATTGCTTCATCTCAAGCCCATGGTTAATTTCGCGTTCCTTGAGTCCCGCAGTACGAAGCCTCTGTTCATGCCATGACGTGACCAAAGCCCAGAACTATTCTTCCAACCACCCCTGTGCTTTGTGTGAGCTCCATGTCCATTACACCCACCTTTGTCCCCACCTCGAGGACTTCCACACCTCTCTAGCCACAGTCCGCCAATTCGAGGCCAAGCGCAACGAGTCCACATCTCCCCCTATTTGCACGTTTTTCTTCGGCAAAACTAGCAGACATGACTGCTCCCATTGACATTCCCCCTCTTGATGTCGCGATGATGGAGCCTTCGTCCACCATTTTATACCTATCATAATCCATGAGACCCTCGGGGAACATTCCCTCTGAATCATCCCCTGTTGTTTCGCTTGACCTTCCTTCCATGATCACCCTAGGCTCAACATCAGTAGATCCTTCATCTACTTACTCTTTTGTCACCCCTTGTGATGATGCGCATGTGAACCTCTCTGCTCATGATGATGAGTCAGGTAGCTTTGTCGCGTTAGGTGGTCTTTCTTCCACCAGTCAACCCATCTTCTATCACGATGATGACATTATGGAAGAAATCCCCACCCCTGACTTCATCTATTCCCCCTTACATCGAACCCATGCGTTCACACCACATCCACCTTGTGGTCATTACATCGAAACCCAATGTTTGGGTAAGGGGGCACCCACATTTGAGAGACCAAGAGAAGCCATTCTCCACCACTCTCCTAGTGTATCTGGTCGTGTTGACTCTAGACCCCGTATTCTTCCACATTTAGAAGAACCTCTGGAGTCCCATATCACTTCAGATCACTCTCGGGACGATACCCCTTATCGTTCCCTCATCTTACATCAGCAACCCAGTCTCTTAGACATTATTATTGACCAACCTATAGCTTTTCTACGAGAGCATCAGTTCATTATCTCCAAATCCTCCTTTTGGGATAGTGACACTAGGTATGCCAATTCGGAAACTTAAAGTCCATTTGATCCCTATATGCAGTACTAAAAGAGATTGGGAATCCTCCATTTCCTTTCTCAAACTACATAACCATAATGTAAACAAATGGCACACCACATCATTAAAATGTGTTTAGATTCCCCTTTTCCTAAATACATTTTGGCATGACCACACCATGCTTGGGGGCACCTATGCCCCTCAACCATAACCCTCCTCAAAATCGAATTTCTTCACTTGCAACACTCATATTAGAGGCACCATTTTGCCTCCATACTTATCCATGCTCGTGTTGATGTTCGTCGTGAGTTACCATCTTGTACTCATGTTTTCATGGTCCCCCATTGGACCTTTACTGTGTGGCAGCACCATCGAGTCGCCCTTGTTTAGAGCATCCCAGTTGAGTCATCATTGCATTCATGGAGTCTATCTCGAGTCCCTTTGTACCCCGCTATAGCCCTCCATCCTTCATTGCTTGGTCTCTCTCTTGTGTCGCACATTATGGCCTTCAGTCCCACTGTCCCCTATCCCTTATAATATTGTGTCAGTCGTTGCCATGTCATTCATGCCCTTTATTCTCTAACAAGGGAAGTCGTCCATTCGCTACTCAGTCCCTTCCTTTCCCCCATAATCATTGGTATTAGTCCATCTGTCGCTCTACTATTTTCTCTCGTGCCTTAGTTGAGGATCTCTCATTGCCTCACCTATGGCGGACCTCCTTCTGTCGACATCAGCTCCTTCATTCCAGAAGACAGGTTTAGAGAGCGGTGTACCTTGGTTCCAACTTCCACTCTTGTTCGGTGCCTCGGATTAGGCAAAGGGATCTCTCGTTTCCCTTTGACTTGATTGTTTCTCCACTCCAGCTCCTTTCAGCATGATCGAGATCCGTATACTTGATGGTTCAGTGATGCAGCAATAGCTCTTGGTGATTCCCGAGTGTGTGAGAGATGTCTCAGCCCTCATGAGGGGGTGGCCCTGCAGGTATCCCCCCACATGCCCGGATGACCTCTTCATTGCAGCCCTCGATGCAGCTCCATATATTTGATGATGTCGGCCTTAGCCGCTTGCAGCACCTCTTTGATTTGCATGTATCCGTCAAATTTTGTGAGCCCTTCCCGGCTTATAGGGGGCATTTGGGTTGTATTTGTATCTCATGTACTCAGATATTATTGTATAAGTCTTGGCTGTTATCCCAGGCACAACATGTATGTGGGATCCCTCATTGTATTTTTATCTGGCTCATGTTTATGCCGGATGTACTTTATGGTTCGGTCCCTTGTTTACTGGACACACTATTCTTTTGTACTTTGTCTCGGCGGGCATAGGTATGCCTCCCCCGCCGCCTTTAGCACAGGTACCCTCTCATAAAAAGATACTTGTTGCACCTGTAAGTCTCGTCTCCTCAGGGTCTAGTTCTTCAGCACATTATTCTACCTTACATTTCTCTCTCTGACTTCCCTTTTGATGTCTGGTGATTGAGTTCTTACAACGTACTTCGGTCATACGATTTTCTCCTAACACTCGCACGCTGGGGGGCAATCTGTTACACCATTTTTTGTTCATCTAACCTACTATCATTAGATGGACCCAAGTACACCATGTAAGACCAATTTTACCCTAAGTAAAATTGCTTTCACTATGTAAAATAACTTAATAAACCACATTTATTAGGTTGTTTATAGTCTAAACAGGAAACCCCAAAAGGAAATATTAAACAAACCTATTTTGTTTGATTTTCCTCATGGAATAATTAATTAAACCATAATTTAATTATTATTCCTAGTCATGTTTAACCCAAAACAAAGAAATTAATTAGATAAACCTTTATTTATCTTATTGTTTTCTAGGAATAATTATTTAAATCTTATTTAGATATTATTCCTTGTTAAATATGACCAAATCATCCACAAATAATTAAATAAATCATTATTTATTTGATTATCCTTCAACCACTTCTTTAAAAAGATAAATAAATCATTTATTTATTTATTATTGAAAAATAAAGGGATTTGACCCAAGTCAAATGCTTTTTCCCTCCAACAAATATAATAAAATATTCCATAAAAGGTGGATCTAGATTTGGTTAACATTATTTTAATTGTGCACCAAGATTTTTGCTATAAATAGGAGGGTTTTTCGTACCATTCTTCACCTTTTGTTGCCCATTAGATCACTCTGGATCTATACACTTGGTCACATTTCTACATTATTTGCTGTGTGAGATCCCTTTGAGTTCTATCTTTGTCTGGGTTTTCTACACCAACAAGAGAGAGAGATTCTAGATCTGAAGTGCTGAGGACTTCCAAGAACCCATCCCATTGAGGAGAATTGGATACACCTTCTTGTTTTCCTCCCAGGTGCCCTTAATACAAAAATTATTTCAAAAAACATTATTCTTGTCTTGTCTATTGGATGTATGGAGCAAACTCTTGATTTTTACTACTTAATGTCTTTCTATGCATAGATCTGGTTTTTTGCAGCACTTGTCTTGATCAATTAACTACATATCTGAAGATGTTAGCAGCCACATTTGATGTTAGGGCTATAAGTTATGCGTAGCTAAAGTGGTCTTTTTTCGTACACTTCGACAAAAGATTCATACTAACATAGGACATCATGTGGATCCATCTATTCAAGAGATTAAGACAACGTTAAAAAAACTGTTTCAGAAGCCTAAGTCCTTCTCCCAAATAGTGGTCGACTTGAAAGACTTTAGACATGGACCCACTAAATTGGTATGGGAAGCTGAGCAGAGGTTAAAAAAGGTTATCAAATATGGGGAATTTTAGTGTGATGATAGGAATCACAAGGAATGGTTTATCGCTATGCTTCTACCTCACCTACACAGATCTATGGGTCAGCAGCCGGTTGCAATGCAAGAGAAGGCCTTGAAGATTGCTATGAAACTAGAGGCTATGCCGAGGGACAATGCTCAGTTTTGGGTGCAGTAGATCCAAGGATAGATAGAGGCAATGCACATAGAAATATAGTATCTACAAAAAGAACAGGGGAAAGAGGCTAGCCCCGACATATGGTGCATAATATGTAGGGTGTCTAGCCATACCAAGGATCAGTGTCCTCTATTAACAGATTACATGCAAGCTGGGGGACCTAGCCCATTGTGCCCTAAGGAGGCTGCGGGACCAAGTGGCCAAAATTATGGTGCATTTATTGTCATGTTTTCGGTCTACATGATACTAACCACTATCCTCATCTTGGTGCTTATGTTCCTGAATTGAAGCAACATTAATGGTGCCGATTCCGCTCCCCTGTGGGGCATGACGAACATAACTACTGGACCTATGACTTCATGATAGATCGAGGAAACCTATACAGGGTACAAGTTGACCCTTCTTCACCACTGTCTCCCTCAAGTAGAGAAGTCTCCCCAGTGAGGGGTAGGGGAGGGGGAAGGGTTGGAGGCATAGGTCAGGGAAGAGGACAATTGATCTGTTACAACTGTGGAGAAATGGGGCACTTTGCGAGGGATTGTCCAATACCCTGCAAGACAATCTTGCTAGTATTTTTGACAACTGGACCATGTGATTGAATACTGTTCAATTCTGATAGAAAAAATGCAGGAAAAACAACATACACCTACACAAAATGTGCAGAGGGTTAAGGCAGAACCACGTGATGAAGGACCAAGTATTAATGTCATAACGCGCAGCGGCAGGGCTACTGGAGGAGCTGAGGAGAAATACGAAGCTGAACCTATTATCTAGAAAGTAGCTGTCAAAGAAGAAAGCTTGGACCTACAAAAGGAAAAGGAAACCTTCGTCGCAGCTCGAAAAGACTTTACTAAGGATGAGGCACCTATTTCAAAATCTCCAGCAAACCTAAGAACAGACGACGAAGTTAAACCATTTGTACAAGAATGTATGAAGCTTCTACGCAACCAGAAGGCAGTAGAAAATCTACAAGCACTAATAGATAGTTGCACAGAAAGAACTAACCCTCCCCCGGAAGTTAAGGATGTGCACAAAATTTACAAGCATAAGAAACGCACTGGTCGGGAAATGCGGCTAATAGCATAGATTGGCGACTATGAAATGGATCAGGTGATTTTGGACCCGGGATCACATGCGAATGTACTGCCTAAGAAAACTTGGCAATGATGGGTGAGCCTAAGTTGGAATGGTCTACTATCTAGCTGCACAGGGCCAACCAACAGAATATCATACCATTGGGAAGGCTGTCAAATATTATGGTAGATATCGTAGGAGTTAAGGTTCGCGTCAACCTTGAGGTAATTCATATTGTGGAAGATGCAGACCCTATCCTGTGCTCCTAGGATTGGATTTGGCAATAGACATGGGAGGCATTATCAACCTAAATAAAAGAAGTATGGTGTTTGAGAATGAAGGCATGAGGGTGATAGTCCCACTGGACCCTGCAGAAGGAGAGCGGTATACAGAACTAGTGCACGAAGAAGAGGATGTGGATCACATCTACAAATTAACCGCTTGGGACAATGATTGGATCAATCCTATGGCTGATGGTGTGCTTTGTTGGGAGAAGGACAAAAAATGCTTCTCTCACTCCGACGGGGAGATAGAAAATTTGCAGAATCAGTTACATCATGTATCTGCGTTGCGATGCCTTAGAATCATAAATAATTTCTAGTGTATATCCTCAGAAGTAAGAGAACTTCCCTACTTTGATGGTTATGGTAGTATTAGGGAGTTTTTGCTAGCCTTTGAAGCTAAATTCCCATGAGAGAGAAGGTTGTGGGCCCTTAATTTGGCCATGCACGCCACCCCTGCGAGGTGGTGGGACACACATAAGGGGAAATTCTAGGATTGGGAGGAGTGTCGCGACATGATGGTTTTACGTTTTTAACCTCCAGTTCACCTACGCATAAATACTTTCTTGGGGCTAAGGGACCTGCGAGAGCACTTGTCTGCATGGATGAAAGAACGGGGCAAAAGAACTATGGAGGAATGGGTCCACCTGTTCATTCATGCCTTGGGGTCAATCTTGACCGCATGGTATTTAGATGTAGAATTACACTAGCACACTTGCCACTAGGAAACCCTGAAGGACGAGTTTGTAGAGACATTTAGTTTGATAGGTGGAATGGAGGCACTCGACGAAGATCTGCAGGATATAGATGCCTTAGTATCTGATGAATCACGCCCTTTCACAGCACATGGGGTACCAACATGTGAAACACAGATGCAGGATATTGTCAACTACCACAATTTATCGATGGAGGAATGTGTTGAAGACCCGTGAAAGGTCTTTATCCTGGAGTCAAAGGAAGAGTGCACAGTTTTTGGACCCCCACTACAGACTGCCGATGTCACTAAGCCTTTGAAGCTATGAGAAGTCAACATTGGAATGGAGGAGCAGCCTAAGATAGCTAAAATTTGGGACTACTACGATGATGATACTGTGGGGAAAGTTGCAAAACTTCTCACTGAATATGTTGTGAAACCAGCTTGAAAAATAGAAGAAAAGAGAGATCAACACTTTAGAAATCAACCACTTCAAGGGGGAAACCTCCAATACATTACATAAATGAATGATTCTTGAATGATACAAATTACAAAACCTCCTTTCTATATATAGGAGTCCATGGGGCCACAATGTAATCCTAGTGGGGCCACAATGTAATCCTAGCCGACATAACAATAATAATTTAAGGTCATAATAATAACAATATGGGGGTTACAGGGCTACAATAATAACAATAAGGGGATTACACTAACAACAATAACAGACTATACTAGTAATATAGGGACCTAACATGCCCCTCTTCTTCAAAAAAGTGTTTTCCTTAATGCTTGAGTAGCTCTGGGTGCTTCTATATAAAATTCTCATCCTCCCATGTAGAATCTTTAGTGGGTAAGTTCTTCCACTTGATGAGATACTCTGAAATTGATCGATTTCGTAGCTTTCGAGTTCTTATTTCCATGACCGCTTCAGGTTCCAATATTATTTTTCCTTCCTCATCAAGTTCTCGCAATATTGTTTGAACTGGAATATTTTCACCTATAACCTTATTTAAGCATGAAACATGGAAAATCGGATGCACTCGTGAAGAAGCAAGAAGCTCCAATTTGTATGCCATAGTACCAATCTTTTGCAACACCTTGTAATGACCATATTACTTTGGCGATAATTTATTATCCTTATTAGTTTGCTTGAGGGACATTTGTTTGTATGGTTGTAGCCGTAAAAATACCTAGTCTCCTACATCAAAACTTCTCTCGCTACGATGTTGATATGTCAGTTGTTTCATTCGATTTTGTGCCAAATTCAGGTTATCCTTTAAGAGTTGGAGAACTTCTTGTTGATGCTCGATGTGATATTCCACTGCTTGAACCTTCAAATTTTCTCTTAAAGATGATGTGATGGACTATGGATGATATCCATAAAGTGCCATAAATGGGGTCATTTTTGCTGCATTATGGAAGGAAGTGTTATACCACCATTCAGCAAGAGGTAACCATTTAACCCATTGTGTTTGTTTATCAGATACAAAACAACGAAGATATCCTTCCAAAAATTTATTTACTATCTCAGTTTGACCATCAGATTGAGAATGATAATATGAGCTATGAGCTAATTGAGTACCCAAACAAGAAAATAACTTCGTCCAAAAATTTTCGGTAAAAATGGGATCTCTGTCGCTCACAATAACCCATGGGTTTCCATGTAGCTTTTGAATTGTGTCCATAAATTTAGTAGCAACTGTACTTGCTTTAAATGGATGAGATAATGCACAAAAGTGTGCATACTTGGTAAGTCTATCAACTACCACCATGATGACACTATTTCCTTCGGACATAGGTAAACCTTTGATAAAATCCTTTGAAATATCCTCCCAACATTGACTTGGAATGGATAAAGGTTGTAGAAGACCCAGGGTCTTAATTGTATCAACTTTATTCTGCTGGCAAACCAAACATTCCGCCACAAAATTTTGAATATCAGATTTAAGGCGATCCCAAAAAAATTCTTTCTTCACCCTGTGGTAAGTTTTTAAAAATCCTGTGTCCTCCTAAAGGAGAAGTGTTCAATTCCAAAAGAATCGTTTGTCTTAGTTGGTAATTCTTACAAAGATATAAGAAATATTTGTACCATAAGGAATCATTTTTCCAACTAAATGTATCATATGTACTAGGATCTTGCTGCAACTTTTGAATGAGTGTCCACACTTCTTCTTCCTTCTTCCATTCATCCCTTGCTTCAGTTATCCAATCTAGTTGGATAATAGAAATGGCACAAATCAATGCTTCCACCTCTTCATTCTTTCTTGAGAGTGCATCTGCAACAACATTTAGCTTCCCTTTCTTGTAGATTATTTCAAAGTCATAACCTAACATCTTTGTGACCCATTTTTGCCGCTCTTCTGAAGATATTCTTTGTTCCAAAAAGTGTTTAAGACTATCATGATCAGTTTTTACCTTGAAGTGTCTTCCCATTAGGTAAGTTTTCCATTTCTTTAGTGCATGAAGTATTGCTAACATTTCCTTCTCATAAATAGCTTTCTGTAAATATTTTCCTTTGATTGGACGACTTTCAAAAGCAATGGGTCTTCCTTCTTGCATTAAAATAGCACCAATTCCATTTCTTGAGGCATCACATTCCATAATAAAGGTTTTTGTGAAGTCTGTCGTAGCTAAGACTGGTGCTAGGCATATTTCCTCTTTAAGATGTCCGGAGGCCTTAGTTGCTTCAGGAGTCCATGAAAATGCATATTTCTTCAATAATGTTGTTAGAGGTGCTGCTATTCTCTCATAATTCTTAACAAACTTACGATAATACCCTCTTAACCCTAGAAATCCTTGCAACTACTTTAGGGTTGTGGGAATTTCCATTCCTTAATGGATTTAATTTTGTTAGGGTCTACCTTAACACCCTCGTGAGATACAATATGACCCATATATTCCACCTCTTTTACTCCAAAGAAACATTTGTATGTTTTTGCATATAATTGTTTCTTCTGCAATAGTTTGAGCACCCTGTTAGCATGTTGAACATGATCCTTCCAAGACCTGCTGTAGATTAGTATATCATCAAAAAATACTAGCACAAAATTTCTAAGGAAGGGTTTGAAAATGGAATTCATCAACCCTTAAATGTAGAAGGTGCATTGGTAAGGCCAAAAGGCATGACCAAAAATTCATAATGACCCTTATGAGTTCGAAATGTTGTTTTCAGAATATCTTCAGTCTTCATTCTAATTTGATGATATCCTGAATGAAGATCCAACTTGGTAAAATAAATTGCTCCATGTAATTCATCCAATAATTCATCAATCACAGGAATGGGAAATTTATCTTTAATGGTGATCTTATTGAGCTCCCTATAATCCGGACACATGCGCCATGATCCATCCTTCTTGAGTACCAATACTATAGGAGCAGAGAAAGAACTTTGACTAGGTTTAATTATACCAACCTCTAACATTTCTGCAATCATGCATTCAATTTAGCTCTTTTGGACATAAGGATATCTATAAGGCCTGATGTTTGGATGAACACTTCTTGGAATCAAATGAATAGCATGATCATGATCACGAATAAGTGGGAGTCCTTTGGGAGTTTCAAACACCTTCGAATGATTGTCCAAGCCTTTTTGGAGATCTGCAGAAATAGATGATTTTGATGTTGGAACTTCTAGTGAGCATAATTGTGGAATTATGACTTGTTGTTCTTTCTTTGGAATTTTTATCATGACATTAGAGCTTATTATCTTTCCCGGATTCCATGCAATACCCTGTAATTCAACTTCCCTTCCTTCTAAAAAAATTTTCAAGAAAATTTCTTCAAAATAAAAGCTACCGTCCCCAAATATTGTAACCATTGTACTCCTAGTACAACATTAGCACCTCCCATAGGAATGGAAAGCATTATACTATTCAATACATATTCCCCCATGGTTAGCTTGATATTATGACATTTTCCATAGCAATTTATAGTTCCTCCATTTGCAACCATCACTTGACATTCTAGTGCTGGGTATAGGAAACAATTCAATTCCTTGGCTACCTTACAATGAATGAAATTATGGGTACTACCTGAATCAATCAACACTATTACCTTTTTCTTCTCGATATGTCCTTCTATCTTGAGAGTTTGAGGATTGGTAATTCCTACCAATGCATTACATGATATGTTCAGACTCATTTCTTCCTCTTCTATGGTTGGTTCCTGGTGTATATCCTCTTCTTTTGAATATTCTTGTTCATTTTCTTCTTCCTCTTTATTAACACTAGAAAATCGTACATCAGAAAACGACATCAATTAATGTTGAGCCTAAGGATTTACAGGACAGGGATACATTATGGAATCAAGAATTATTTAAAATCTCTAAGGTTTTTGAGAAAATCAAATTTGAACTAGTCATCAATGCTAAAATTCGTGCTTTTTCCTTCGAAAAGAGCGCCTTTTGCGCGCACTGGAGCCTGATAAACTCACATTCCTGGAAGTGGAAAAAAGTCACTTTCCGATACCACAAGCAAGCAAAGGACAATTTCTCCTTATGTGAAAGCCACCTAAGGATAGCACCAGCGCCTCCTTAGGCATTGTATGAGCACACAAAAGCATATTTGAGCACACAATGGAATCATACCCCTCCCTTCGGTCACCATCCATCATGTACCAAGGGAGGGAAGGAGGATTTGAAGCTCACCTATTTAAACCCACCAAGAGATGAACAAATGGTGATCACAAGGTTATTCTGGCCAAAGTTTCCCAAGCAACAGGAGTAGTTTGTGTGACCCAAGGAGTTGGAGCAAGAGAGGACTCGATGGTTGGCCACCCAACATCTTAGTCCACTACAGCAGAGAGAGAGAGTTAGACTACGTCAGAAGGCATAACTTGAAGGACAAACATCCTTGCATCGGGACCTGGAGCCAATGCCGAGGGGCCCTTTGGCAAGTGGGTAAGATTTGTTTTCATTCCAAGCATTCAATAAGAAGAGGCCATTAAGCCATTGTTTACCTTGTGACTGTTTGGAACTCTCTATATAGCTTTTTTTCTGTTTTTAGTTTTATTTTTTTAACAGAGCATACTTTAGTGTATTACTTCATTTAAGTTTTATAATTCTGAGCTCCCCCCAGATACTACCTGTTACCTATATTTTAGAGAGTAGACCACACTCTCTAAACTTGTTTGATTTCGTACACCCGTGTGTCGAATCCACCACAACAGGATTGGCGACTCCACTAACGTGTTTCAAGTTTATGTGGTTGTGCCTTCTTTTGTAGGAGACCCTTAGTCTATGCTGGAGTGGAGTTAACAGTCCTCTGACCCATCTTGTAGTCCCTAGACTCACTAAGGTGACAGATTAAAGAAGGCAGCTCCTAATTTTTTTTTCTTACTTGCAGGAATTTTGCATGCATTTTTTTCACACAGATGCACAGGGCGCGTGTTCAGGAGTGGCCTACACGCAGGAAAGCGCACCAGTCAGAGGTTTTTGTGTGCAAATTGCAGAGATATTTTTTCTCCCTATCTTCTACATTTTTTCTTCTTGTAAGTGTGTTGGGCAACCCCTAATGTATCTACCAACACCTGTGGTGATACCCCACAACTTCTGAGAACTAATTTTTTCTGCTTTTTGTAGGCATTTAGTTAGTTTTCTTTTAAGTTGGTTTTTTGCAAAAAGTGTTCACATAGTTTAAGTAGGGGGCGAATTAACCATTTCTTTCCGAACAATTTATGTTTTTTGCAAATTTTGGTATGCACACTTAGTTTAACTAGTCCAAGTAAGTGGATCATGACCACACATGCATAAGCTAGTGTAGAAATTGTTTAGTTTAAATTTCAATTTTTGCATTTAGGAAATTGCGGGACTAGGATTGAATCGCAAATTGGAGCAAGTAATATATGTTGTCTTTGTGCCATTGGGTGACCCTAGACAATCATATGAACACTCTACATTTGTGATTCACCATCTCCCTTTAGTCACTCACATAGACTAATTAGGAGGTTTTGGAAGCGACCCATAATCCGTAAATGATTTTTATTTGAGAAAGGAACAACGTCAAATAGTTTAACTAGGGGACTTTTGTAAAGGATCACCGATATCCATATGTTCAAATTATGAGATTGTTCACCATACTCTCACACACATTCACCCACTAAGAAAAGAAAGCCACCTAAAAATAACTTAAACCAACTCACTAAATTCTCCCCACAAGGGCCACAAGAGAAATTATAGATTAAGTTAGGATCAAGGGGGCAGGCATTCAATAAGCCGCCTTGATCACGCTTCACATTTGAAACATAGAAGTTTCATTTTTAGGGATCTTTAAAATCTACCTATCAACCCACAGAAAAGAAAACCCAAGCATGGCAGAGATCCGATTTAGAGGGGGTTAGGCTTAGGCACAGTGCGTGCGGTATCAGTTGGGGCTACCTGACCCAGCTAATACTCGGTACTATTAGCTGACTACCAAGAAGCCCAAGACTTGAACACTCACGTGGGACGGTGGTTCTTAGTGGCCAAAACTAGGGCATCCTTTACCCTATAGGTGATGGTGTAGGCAAGCGCCAGACCCTCTACCCTTACGTTGGTTGATTCTCTTTGGCTGACTGGGGGCATCGCCAGTTCTTTCAGGACGTTGTGCCAGCACTCGCAAGAAATCCTCTCAAGGCCCAGTTACTTTTGAGTGTGTGAGGACGTTATTAGGTCTTCTAGGATTTTGAGTATCACGTGCGAACAAACAAAACCATTTTTTGCTTGATTTCTCACATAGATTAAGTTAAAGGAAAATTCATTTCATTTTTTCTTTGTCTTATGTATGTGGCCATAAAATTTTCGTGATCACAGACTCAATCCCCTCAAAAAAAAATTTCCAAAACTGAACCTGGACGACCCTCAAATGGTTCCAACAGAACCTTGTCGGTCCAAGCGTCTTTTGGACCTCCTCCCATTATCGAGAGGGGTTCTAGGTCTTTCGCCATTTAGGCGTCAAAGAGGGAACGTTGCCATAGTGGTTGGTTCCTCCTTTCTTGGAGAAACCTTAGTTGGGAACCCTAGTCGGTCTCCCAACAACACACCACACATCACTCCCCCCTCGTCCCCTAGGGGGTAGAAAGTGCATCCGATATGGGAAGCCAGCTAAATTCACAACTGGGGATGTCACAGAATAACCCTCATTCTAACTAGAACTTCGTGTCTTCACACGTTTCCATGGTGTCAACCTCTCAGTCACCCTTCTTAGTGGCATTAAATCTACTGGATTTAACCAAGCTCACAAATGACCCCATTTCACACGATTCCAATTTGCCTCCCATTCCCACGAAGCTCCCTTCAGACATACCAAATTTTGAAAGCAAACAAGCGAAAGACCTAGGGAATCACATAATGACCTTTCACCTATGGTTCTCATCGAATAGCATCATTGATGATACTATTCGATTGAGGTTGTTTCAATGCACTCTCACAGGAGTGGTTGCAAAATAGTACGTCGAGCACCCCCCTGCTTCACATAGAACCTTTAGCGCCCTCACTACTGCGTTCCTCACATACTTTCAGCTACCCATTCACCATGATTTGGGAATGGAGTTTCTGACTCGTTTCAGACAATCTCCCTCTACCCACATTTCTAAACATCTCCATGAGTGGAGACAGCATCGCAACTTATGCAAAGCACAACTCGATGACCGAGTACTTTTAGATCTATTCTTGAAAACTATAACAGTGGAGATTTCAAAGTATTTGGCACAACGTAACCCCACATCTGAAGAGGAAGCAATCAGTAAAGCCCAACAACTTAAACTAATCTATACAAAATCAGGATACATATACAATATCCTGCCTAACGCCCCGCACCTGCAATCTTATCTAGAATTTCCAGGCATGTCGAACTCTGCAGACGGATTTATTGGGTCAATGGCCCAAGGGTACCTAGGCAGCAGCAGTCAGAATCTCGATTACACACATGGGTCTACCCTTAACATGTATCAACCCGGATTTCATAGTCATCATATGCAGCAGCAAAATTTGACTAATAGGGCACTAGCATATCACCAAGGAGGACCCTACCCTCCGGCCAAGGGGATCCAGTACGCTGAAAGAAAAACTGACAGAAGAAATCCCCCCCAATGACTAGGTGCAAACATGTGACAACAGTATGCTCAGTCCCAAGCATATAACCCACCGACAAAAAACAATGCACAGGTTAAATTTTTGTAGCCATCCCAAAATCAACCACACCAGTATGATCAGGAGAATTACCCTCCTAATGTGGTCAAAATAAAGGTAAAAAAAAACTCAAAGGGAACCCTGGACAGGGGGGGGCAGAAACCAATAGCACCCACTGCGACCCTGGGCTAGAGATAACCCCAACCGGAACCAGAACCAGGAGCCAAGCAATGCTCAAAAGCAAGGAAAAAGCCCACCTCTATGAACAAACCATTCTTGTTCAATATGTGGTGAGTACGGCACTATACTCACCACTTTCCTGAACTCCCTGAGCTTAAAAAGCTTTAGAGTAACCGAGGATAAGGAGGATCTTCCCAAACAACTGCAGTTATGCAATAACCCTTCCCCCATCAAGGAACGGTCAACACTTAGCAGCAAAACCCCAACGATTCCAAGAAAAACAACCATGAAATTTACATGGCTGGAGAAGAAATGTTTTTCCAAACCCGAAATCATAGCTATGACACCCCACCAGACACTGGTACGTCAGGGGCTAGTACAAGCATGCCGACTACACCTTTGACCATTCCAAATATTCCTTTGGAACCATTGCCAAAAATGGTCAAAGGGCCTAATAGGTGAGAAGGTAACTACTCTAAAGCAGCCCACAATTATAGCATCGTAGACGATTTAGCCCAATCACCTACTGCTATGTCCACTTTAGAGGTACTGCAGTCGTGCCTGAAGCAGCAGAAAGCCCTACTTTTCGCCTTAGGCACCATCAACCCTGCCGACACACACATGATGGATTTTGAATTAGACAAAGCCACCTCTAGGATTCCTTCCATGGTTACCTCCCAGATACCAGTATCGGTACAGAATATCACTATTCACCGATGTATCATTAACGAGGGTGCATCCACGTGCATCATGTCAAAAAATGTATGGCAGAAGTTAGGAGCCCTAGAACTCAAACCTTCCATCATCACACTCAGAGCATATGACGGCCGGCCCTTGACCCCTATTGGTCTCTTCCAAAATGTACCGGTCTACTTAGCCAGAAAAACGGTCCGCATAGACATCGAAGTCTTGGACGCTCACTTGGATTACAATATACTCCTTGGGTATAGTTACATGTACACCATATCTACCATAGCATCCTCCATTTTCCACATCATGATGTTCCCCCACGAGGATCGAATCATTACTGTAGACTAGCTGATGCACACTGAAAAGCATCCTTTGACCAACACAGATATGGTTCTACCCTATGTAGACACAACCACAGATGGTCTTTTCTGGTACCAAGAATATGGCCGTGGCCAATTCAAATTATCATCCCTCCTAGGATCATTCCTAGGATATCCTCCTATTATCCCTAAGGTATCACCCGATGCCACAGTGGCCCCGGTATGCATGATGTCCACATCAAGCACCGAGGTTAGTCAGGACATGGACTCAAGCAGTAACGACACCGAGGCATCAGCTACTGCAACCTCCCTAGTATATTCTGCCTCCAAAACTCCTTTCCTATACCCACTTCCTAGCTTCACCTCCCAACAGGTCTTGGCAACACTGGTACTACCCAACATATCATTGGAATTCCTAGTGTGGTATCTCTTTCCCCCTCCAAGAATGCCAGCTACCAATGTTACTGTGTTTGGGTTAAAGCCCCCCGGTTCCGAGGATCCCCAACCTACCCAAGTAGCAGCCGAAACTGACCCCACAAGGGAAATCCCCACTGCGAAACCAGCAACCACAGTAAAAAAAATTCCAAGAAAGGAAAGAAAGTGGTGACCCCCACCTACAGCGGGAGTCATCAGCCTATGCTATATGTGATGTCACAGGACACCCTACTCACATATGGCTGGATTTGGACGAATTAAAACCACTCCTCGGCTGCGAGGCAGGCACCTCAAAACGACATTCCCATAAAAAGGAACTCGCCACCAAAATTACAGGAAAACCACTGCGTACCAATCACGCATGTGCCCTTTGTGACACCTATGGGCATTATACCCACCACTATCCAGAAATACCATAGTATAGGGACGCCTTACATATGATCGAGCGATCCTATCAAGAGGATCCCTCCATCCAGTCTATTAATGACGAGCCACGCACCATCTTGTACTGACAAGAGGAGCACCGATACATAGATCACCCCCCAGTAATGTCTATCATACGTTGCATGCTATGCGCTGAATGTGGCCACTACCTCGAAGACTGTTCCACATTGGAACTCATCCACAGATGGTATCCAATCGAAAAGGTCTACTATGTGGGGCTACGGGAAGCATAATTCACATGCCCATTATGCGCGGATAATCACCTATTAGACGATTGTCACTACATACCTCACTTCTGACTAGCCCTTGCTAGTCTCCACTCAGCCATAGTTCATCTCTCCCAAGAATATTATATGGATGTCAAATCCATCGGTAGCTCCATGACCCAAGTAGAGGAGATGAGCGGGTCTATCATGTTCTTGTCAGCCGAAGAACAGCCTAGCAGGGAACCCATAGTTACCCCTACAGGCACTTCATGAAAACCACCCGCATGCATGTTATGCAAGCAAACGGACGATATAGTAGTCCACTGCCTTGACTTAGCAGCATACCGACAATGGCACCCCGCCCGGCCTCAGACCACGCACGATGGGAGACCCATATCACATACATTTTTCCTGATATGTCAGGGTAATCATTATGACCAACATTGTACTTATTTCTCATGGATCCATCCCACTATCGACATGATTAATGCCATAGAAAAAAGGACGAGTGATATCCAAGAATGGCATAAAAGATATGTCTCTGGCTCAATGTCCTCACCACCACAATGGTGCTATAAGACAGATAAGACCACACACCAACCACATAAACCCCAGGCCAAGCCTAAGATAACATGTGGCCTATGTGATCTAAAGGATCACCTAATCAACCAATGCAGAGAACTAAAACCCATTGTAAATAGTCTCCGCATAATCTCATCTCTCCCCCAAAAACTTCTCTCTAATCAAGAGAAGATGACATGCACTTACTGCCAAATTTTCTCACACTTTCATCATACATTTAAGTGCACACATCTCCCCAAGCTGAGAGCTAATAGAGTAGCATTAAGTCAGCCACCCACCAAAAATGGAGGCAAGTTTCAACCTACGACGCAAAAATGGAAACATAAGACAAATTGGTCTACAACAGACCCTTTC
Source organism: Pinus albicaulis (assembly GCA_034641835.2). Lineage (NCBI taxonomy): Eukaryota > Viridiplantae > Streptophyta > Pinopsida > Pinales > Pinaceae > Pinus > Pinus albicaulis. The sequence continues at coordinate 627,261,930 of CM076580.1, read as the reverse complement.
CAAGTGTCCACATCTGGAACATCAAGTAGTGTAGATTCTCACTCTACCTACTCTATCAGCACTGTGATACCTTGCACCATTTTCACCAGTCATAATCACACGCTAGAGGGATGTCCATTGCTACAAACATTCAGAAATCTCTGTGATAAAATCAACTTCCACCTACCGGGAAGGCCAACTATCGGCTCACTCAGGACTCCATTACAGAGATCCTTCCCCCGCCGCATGCCAGCGACACAATTCATCACATACGACTTGTGTCATCGCATGCCTAAAATAGGATTTCAACAACCTCCCCGTCACAGGAATTTGGCTTTATTCGTGTCACAAAAAAAAATGCACCTTATGCCCTTGCATCGATTTCTGCGAGATTCCAAACTTGCATACAACCATCAAACTCCTTGATGACACCCAGCCTCTAGAGCAACGCCTAGTACAACTAGAGCTAGTTGACGAAAACAGGAAACAATCGTTGCAACACAATGAGGCCCATCAGAAAAGGGTAAAAGCACCATTCGACTACCACATCACCCCTCGCTCATTTACTGAAGGAGAGCTAGTCCTTTACTATGATGTCGCAAAAGAAGCCTTAGGGCCAGGAAAATTTGAAACCCTGTGGAAAGGGACCTATATCATCAAAAATTGCCTCCAGCAAGGGGCATACATCTTGATGGAACCAGATGGGACCTACCTCACTAACCCCATCAATGGCCTTTACCTCAAGAAATTTTACCCGTAAGGGCCCCTATAGCCCTTATCCCCTAGAGTTAGAGTACACAAAAATCCCAATACCAAAATATTTTTGACCCAAAAAACCTAAACACGCTCAAAATATCACCATGGATCACCAACTTGAACCTTATTTCAGATTTTCTGATGGAGCATCGAAATGGTCTCAAAACTTAGCTGCAACCGCTTGGGTCATCTACAACCCTGACTGATCACCACTATGTTCAAACGTTGTGTGCATCAGATCAACAACCAATAATCAGGCATAATATGATGTCGTTATCAGACTTATGTGCGAGGCCCTCCACCAGGGCATCCGCCATATGAATTTTTACCTAGATTCCCAGTTAGTAGTCTTGCAGTTAAACCAAGCATTTGAAACCAGAGATGCAAACCTATTTATAAAATATTTGTGTGCTAGAATATTAAGTAGACAATTTGATTATATTACATTCTCACATGTATCAAGGAATCAAAACCAAACAGCTGATCACATAGCTAACAATATCCTAGACTGGAATGCATCACAAGCAAACCACCATACATAAAAAGCCAAAAACATGTATATCCATCAACATAACAAAAAATTCATAAACTGAAATAGACAGCACACCATGTAGAGCCGCAAAAAAGATCTCTCATATATATATCAAAAATATGTGTATCAAAGTACAAAAATAGTATCACTAGCCCATTGGCCAACCCAAAAATACAGAGGTCATCAAAAATAAGGGAAGCATCCTCATAATGGGTGTTTTCCCTATGTACAAATCTACTCTAAGGGGGTGCCCCCTCAAGAGGAACACCTGGGCCCACCACCGCTCCTGGTGCCACCACCAGAGCTGATGCCGCCACTACGATAGCTACCTGTCGTAGAGTAGGCCGGTAGTCCCTCTCACGGGCCATCACCATCTATAGCCATACCTCCTTGAATTCATCCATAAGACCTCGAGCAGGCATCCCATGGGTCAAATGGTCCACTCGACCCCGGAAGTCCTCTAGAACCTCTACCTGAGTTGTAAGTACTGCGATGCACACCTAAACCACATCTGCACGAGCTCTTTCAGCCACTACCTCAGCTGCACCCGTGCTACTACCCTCACCAGAAGGACCAGCACCATCCCCACCCGGTCTACCAGCACCCTCGACCGGTCCACCTATGGCACCACCTCCCCGACCACCAGGCAGTCATGGTGGAGGGTTGTGACCCACCAGTCGGGCTATTGGGCATCCCACTTCGCCAACATCTGCAAAAGTAACCAAAATAATGTCAGTGTCAATAAAAAACACTCAAGCACACAATAACTCGAGTAAATGCATAAATATAACACATACCTGTGGGACCCAAAACATAACCAAAAGGGAGACCAATATCTAGATTGCCCTGAAAGTCCATCCCCACATAAGGGTACGGCAAAAACATCTGTGGATTGGCCTCAAACCAGGCCTCCATTGTGTCATTCCAATAACGATCCACCATGCCACCACCACTGCATGGCATCACCAAAGCCCACCTCCTCATGCGTGGCTCCCTCGGTCCCCCAATAGGTACAGCCACCACGGGCCTCAGCAGCATGACCCTCTCGTACATAATGCTGCACAGAATGCTCACATACGCAAATGATTTGGATCCACGCTGGACCCGATTCAGTTGCGACACCATACCATCAAAGCAGAAACAAGAAAAATCAAAGAAATGCCCATTCCTCAAATGGCGTAAAACTGCCACCTATGGGCCCAATGCCCGATGAGGTGCAAACGACCCCACCAGTTGCACAGTAATGGCTAGAGCACACCACTCAACCACATCTATCACTAAGGCGATATTGATGCACCCCTCAGTAAGAGGCGCACCATCGCAATGCCTCCTCTAGAACCTATCCATGTTCACTTTTCCACTAGGAAGTGGATACCTCAGTGCCTCTCCCTAAGGTAGTAATCTGATCACAAAGTAAATATCCATCTCCAGATGGATAATCAAGTTTGTCCCCCTCAGGAAAAACATGTTGCACCTCTTGCGCCAATGCCATATGATATAACGTAACAATTGGTCCTGTGATCGAAGGAACTCGTTTTCAGCAAATTTCAAGAGGCCCCATGCGGCCAACTGACAGCGCGCCTCAGCATTAGCAGCCAGAGCAGTCTAGATCTCATGCCAATCTCATTCTCTCCACACCAACCTGCCAAGAAATAGGCAACCATCAGTACAAAGGAGAAAAATCATAAAGGATAGCAAAAAACCCAAGTTTTTTTAAAAAACACTGCCTTTGCGCGCCTGTCTCTCTGACAGGCACGCCCTTGCGTGCCTGTTTCATTTACAGGCACACCCTTGTGCACAAATAAGTAGGAATAACATGCCATTATGTAGCTGTACCTAAGAAATACGTGCAAGGGGGGTGCCTATTTTCCTATATCGCCCGCGCAATATAAGGAAAAAATCCCCTTTAAGGCCGTACAAACCTAATTTGAATGGCCCCCGGCATCACCAAAATAGAAAAATCAAAATTCAAGACGTCATGAGAGTTATCTCGGCATAATATCGCTAATCCCCGGTACATAGGCTAACCGCAACAGCAAGAAAGGCTCTGATATTACCTCTGATCTCCCAAAACTCGGCAAGTACAAATGAATAGGATTAGGGCCATTATCCCTTATTTATCGCCCTTTTCCAGAACTTTGGAGATCCATAACAGGAGATCATAAGGTCCATTCTGCAAACCGTAAGTTTCACCATCATGAGTATACCATGACGAATGAAAGCGATGCCCCACATTCGCTTTCCGAAGAAATATTTTTTCAAGCGCCGGCAGGTATGCACCCTCCCATCTTCTTTTCCAAAATTCATGATTTTCAATAATATTGAATGAAAATAAGATGCTTTCACTTGAGGTAGTTTTTTTTTGTAGGAAGAACCCACAAACCATTCACAACACCGACCACTGAAAGTTCCAGAGCAGGTATCATTCTACCCTCAGCATGATAGAGTCCCAGAAAAATCTACATATCCTGACATCATTTCTCCATCAGAAATAAACCATAGGATCCTCATACCCGACCACGTTTATCATAACCTCACCCTGCATATGATAAAGTTTTGTGATGGTTGGTAGAGCCTCCCCTCCATGGCGATCGTCATCTCAAGTAGACCATACATCACCCCACAAGTGACGCCATGGCCATACCATTTTCAGTCTGGGAAGCACCTCATGCCCATCCATATACCATGCATAAGATCAAGTTCACCATTTTAACTAACCCCCTTCTCGGACGATTGGGTTGTACAAGCAGAATGAAAGCGCACCTCTGTGCACTACATTTGGCCCACCATACCTCCATCAACATTAACCCATCTGCGACATCTTTCGCTTCATCAGACTGGCACATGAGACCAACCAATGGGACCCCTACCCCCAGCAAAACACCGTCCTCACACCATCAAGTGAGCGACCCTCTTTCATGTTTTCGGGTACCCGTCTCTGTGTTTTGTACAAACGAAATCCCATTATTTTATTCTTTTGGTAAGTGTACAAAGAGCACAAACAATGCCCTTCACCTCTTCACCCTCATATTGCACTTTTCCTCCCATGGCAGCAGTCCCCCATCTCCCTTGGTTGAATTATTTTCATACCCCCCATGCACGCACCATTACGAAAATCATAGCCGGTTCATACCCGCCCTGGAATTCCTACCGACTCCAGGGACTTTTCCCTTCATAAATACCTATGACTGCCACCAAGTTGCTCAAATATACTTCAACCTCGGGCCATTGAATCCCCATCATCCATTTTCATCTATTGGTCACCAACATGCCTATGTTAAACCCATTATGGTTCGGTTAAGGCTTCCTTTTTGTCAACATCAACACCTCTTTTCCAAAAAGGAAGCAGTACCTTGGATGACCCCTCCCCATGCAAAGGGGTATCCTCGGGTGGCACTATGGGAGACATCATTTTCCATAGATGTCATCGATCCTCTTGACATTTGACTACAACAAAATCTTTCATGTCAATATGGTATCATACCTTACAACCATTGCACTTTGATCAAGATCTGTCGAAGACCCGTGCCTTTATAAGCGTCTCTAACAACAATGCTTACACGGGAAGGTCCCAGCTAGTACATATGAGTACGTGGCATAGTAATATGCCATACCAAGATTACGCATATGGGTACCACATTCCACCTATCTTCAAAGAAAAAACACCCCTGAGGGTGTTAGCAGTCGTCATCAACAACCACCAACATCACTACCACGGTAGTGGCAGAGACAACACATGTATCTGTCAATTTTGTTTAACTAGCCATAGCATCATGAGCATGGGACATGCCTGCCTCATTGAAATTTTGCAAATATGTTGTATATTTTGTCTACTTACAGGGGGTCCCTTAGGCCGTGGTTATCTCAGAAACGGTGCAAGGTGTTTTCTATTCTACACGCAAGCCTCTCTCTCTCTCTCTCTCTCTCTCTCTCTCTCTCTCTCTTTGCGTACGATACAAAAAAGAAACTATAATGTATTTCGGCTATATAGTTCTTCCTAGACCTCACACATTAGGGGGAAACTGTTAACAATGGAAAATCGTACAACAGAAAACGACATCAATTAATGTCGAGCCTAAGGATTTACAGGACAGGGATACATTATGGAATCAAGAAGTATTTAAAATCTCTAAGGTTTTTGAGAAAATCAAATTTGAACTAGTCGTCAGTGCTCAAATGCACGCTTTTTCCTTTGAAAAGAGCACCTTCTACGTGTACTAGAGCCTGATAAGCATGCATTCCTGGAAGTGGAAAAAAGTCACTTTCTGGGACCACAAGCAAGCAAAGGACAGTTTCTCCTTATGTGAAAGCTGCCTAAGTATAGCACCAGCGCCTCCTTAGGCATTTTATGAGCACACAAAAGCATATTTGAGCACACAATGGAATCATACCCCTCCCTTGGGTCACCATCCATCATGTACCAAGGGAGGGAAAGAGGAATTGAAGCTCAACTATTTAAACCCACCAAGAGATGAACAAATGGTGATCACAAGGTTATGCTGGCCAAAGTTTCCCAAGCAACACGAGCAGTTTGTGTGACCCAAGGAGTTGGAGCAAGAGAGGACTCAATGGTTGGCCACCCAACATCTTAGTCTACTGCATCAGAGAGAGAGAGAGTTAGACTGCGTCAGAAGGCAGAACTTGAAGGACAAACATCCTTGCATCGGGACCTAGAGCCACTGCCTATGGGCCCTTTGGCCAGTGGGTAAGATTTGTTTTCATTCCAAGCATTCAATAATAAGAGGCCATCGAGCCATTGTTTACCTTGTTACTGTTTGGAACTCTCTATATGGCTTCTTTTGTGTTTTTAGTTTTAGTTTTTTAACAAAGAATACTTTACTGTATTACTTCATTTAAGTTTTATACTTCTAAGCTCCCCCCAGATACTTCCTATTACCTATAGTTTAGAGAGTAGACGACACTCTCTAAACTCGTGTGTCGAATCCACCACAACACTCTTCACAATCTATGTAAAATAATTTCTTCTCAACACACTTATGACCTTTAGTGTATTTTCTATCACAACTGTAGCAAAGCTCTTTTGCTCTTTTTTCTTCCAATTGTTGTTGTGTCAACCTTGTAGGTTGTGGAAATCTAGGAGTAGCAACATTTCCCTCTTTATAGAAGTGAGTGGTAGGCTACCTTGTCACCATAATTTTACATTCAATTTTTCTTGCCAACCCGAATGCCTTCTCCAATGAATCAGGTTCCAAAACACAAACTTCATGTTGGATGTTATCATTTAAAGTACCTATGAAGAGATCAATCCTGTGTTCCTCTGGAATATCAGTTACCCTTATATTCAATTTTTGGAAGTCCTCAATGTGCTCCCCCATTAAACCCTTTTGTTTGAGATTTATCAATTGGCTAAAGAAGGTGTTGCTCTTTGTGTCCTCATAATGTGCTATCATTTCCTCCGTAAAAATTGACCAAGTGACAATTTTTTTACGGGAGCAAAGCCATCGATACCATACAAATGTATTTTTTCTAAATGTAAAGTTGCAATGCATACCTTTTGTGTGTTTTGCATATTATTGAGATCAAAATATTTCTCCATCTGTAGTATCCATGTTACAGGATCCTTTCCATCAAACTTCTTCATATCCATTTTTGGAATATGGTGGTTCTTTCCTCCAACATTAGAGTTTATGAAATCATGATTAGAATTTATTTTTTTCTCATCATGAGCTTCCTCTACTATATTTTCACCATTAGGAAACATTTCTTGTATGAACTTTGTCAAACCTTCCATGTCTGCTTTTAGATCATTCTTCATGTTTTCCATCTTAGCTTCCATGTCATCCATCTTAGATTCCATGCCATCTTCCATGCCATTCTTCAAACCATCCATCTTCTATTCCACTCCTTTTTTCAAACCATCCATCTTAGTTTCCACGCCTTTCTTCAAAACTTCCATGTCATTTTTTGTTGCTCTTTGCGAGAGCAAAATTTGTTGCACTTTCTCTTGTAATTTGGATATGTCATGTTTCCATTCTTCATCTTCATGAGTCATAGTAGAGCCTTCTAAAGGCTTAAGGGATGTTGAATTCTTCTTAGGGGAAATTTTAGAATCCAACACTGATATCTATTCTACAATATGCCCTTGGAATCAATTCAACTTGATTCTTCAAGCAAGACTTATGCAATTTGGAAAAAAAAATACACACCTTTTACTTGCTTTTGAGGAGCTCGATATTGAAATTAAATTATCTCTATAATTGCAGATCCTAAATATCTAAAATTTGGCCCTATAGTAGCCCTCTAAATCTTCTTTCAAATTCCATAGGTCTAACCTGATTTGGATTCTTCAAGACATAGTTATTTCCAACCTCCCACAATGCCCCAATTATGGACTAGTTTAGTAGAGAGAACTTGTACGACTTGCCACGTGTCACTGTTTCCTCCTTTGGCTCTAAAATTGATAGACAGAAGACTACGATTCATGTACTTGTGGATAATTTTTACAGCATTCCAATTTGATGCTCAGAGAGAGAGAGTTATGAATATTTTCCCACGATCACCTCTTTGCAATGAAATTCGGGAGCCTGAACAATCCCTAACTTCCACAGACCATATCTCTAAAAATATTGTGAACCAAGCTCTGAAATTTGGCGAAAATATTCCTCAGGATTGCAGCTTCTAACTCTAATAATTTCATCTTCTGAACCTTCGTAGAAAAACAATTATAGAAAAAATTCCATGATGACCTGTTTAGGTTAAATTCAGGAGTCGGAAAAAAGCCCTAACTTCCATAGATCATATCTCTGAAAATATTGTGAACCAAGCTCTAAAATTTAGTGACGATGTTCCTCAATATTTTGGCTTCGTCCTCTAAAATTTTCAGCTTTTGAACCTTTGTAGAAAAAATTTATAGCGAAAATTCCACAATGACCTGTTTGGAGCAGTGAAACCCTAGAATCCAAAGCTTTGATACCAAATGTTGTGAAACCAGCTCGAAAAATAGAAGAAAAGAGAGATCAACGCCTTAGAAATCACCCACTTCAAGGGGGAAACCTCTAATACATTACATAAATGAATGATTCTTGAATGATACAAATTACAAAACCTCCTTTATATATATAGGAGTCCATGGGGCCACAATGTAATCCTAGCCGACCTAACAATAATAATTTAAGGGCACAATAATAACAATATAGGGGTTAAAGGGCTACAATAATAAAAATAAGGGGATTACACTAACAGCAATAAGGGACTATAGTAGTAATATAGGGACCTAATAGAATACTAGGACTTATTCCCAACAAAATTCTTGGAACTCAAAGGGATTACAGGGGACTTAGGGGTCATGCACATCACTTTAAAACTAGATTCACACCATGTAAAGTGGTGCCCTTATCAGTTAAACCCCAAATACAAACAAAATTTCAAGGAGTAAATTGAAAAAATACTCACCACAGGTATCATCAAACCAGTTGAACAGTCGGATTGGGTAAGTCCTATAGTGGTTCAGGAGAAGAAGACTAAGGGAGAGATACAGATCTGTGTTGACCTACACAAATTGAATTATGCTTGCATACATGATCCCTTTCCTACACCATTCTCATATTAAATCCTCGATAGCGTTGGGGGGCAAGAAGCATACTCGTTCACGAACGGGTTCTCAGGCTACCATCAAATCAGGATCGCACCTGAAGATCACAGCAAAACTATGTTTGCCACTCAATGGGGATCTTTTTAGTATACTGTCATGCCATTTGGGCTCAAGAATACCCCTGCCATCTTTTCACGGGTGGTGGTCGCAGTATTTAAGGAATTCATCCACAAGTTTTTGGAGGTATATTTTGATGACTGGACCGTCTTCTGGTTGGTAAAGAAGCACGTCTCAAACCTGCGCATGATGTTGGACGCTTGTAGAATGCACTATATTTCCATGAATATCAAGAATTTCATATTTTGCGTACCCTTCAGGATCTTTCTCAGTCACATTGTTTGTCGACAAGGATTGATGGTTGATCCCGCAAAAGTAGCAGTTATCATAAACCTTGCAGTACCTACAATTGAGAAATAACTGCGCTCTATCCTCATACACACAGGCTACTACAGAAAGTTTATTCAAGGGTATGCACTGATCACAGCACTTATGGAAAAATTGCTCAAGAAGCATGTTTCATTTTTTTGGGACGAGGAGTGTTAGAAGAGCTTCGAGCTACTCAAGGAGAAGATGGTCTCTATGCCTATTCTCATTTTTCCTGACTAGGCAAAGGTTTTCCATGTTCACGTAGATGCATCAGGAATCGCCCTGGGAGCTGTCTTTACATAGCCTGGTGATGGAGAAATTGACCATCCAGTTGCATTTGCTAGTAGGAAACTTTCTGGCGCAGAGTGAAGCTACTCCACTACGGAGAATGAGGGGTTGGCCATGGTATACGCCTTGCAAAAATACCAACATTATCGGTTAGGAGGGCACTTCAAGATGATTACAGGTCACTCGGATTTGAAGTACCTAGTGAATAAGCCTGTGTTGGGGGGTGAAATCTACCGATGGCTACTGTTGTTTCAAGAATATGACTTTGAGATCATCGTGAAACCGAGAAATTTGAATGCTGGGCAAAACCACTTATCTCGAATCGAGAATGGTGAAGAGCCAACCAACCTAGAAGAAGGATTTCCTAATGCACACCTATTCGCTATTAAGGAAGTGGATGCGCACTTCGATGACATCATTCACTTCTTGACTATGGGGATGGAACCTGCAAAGTATTTGGTACAATATAATAAAGAGTTGTTAACCCGCACAACAGATTTTACCATCATCACTGGCCATCTGTATAAGCTAGGAGCTAACGAGGTGCTGCAAAGATATGTGTTGGAGCATGAAAGGCATGCCATCTTAGCAGGAGCTCACGGGGGAGTAGAAGGATGTTACTACACAGGGAAAGAAACGTTATAGAAGATCTTGAGAGCTAGGCTATGGTGGCCTACACTGCATAGTGACTCTCATGACTATTGAAAATCCTGCAATGCATGCTAAAGGATAGGAAGGCCATCGGGCAAAGACAAAATTCCCTCGCAATCGCGAATGGCCCTACGAGAATTTGAAAAATGGGCCATCGACTTTTTTGGGCCCATCAACTCGCCAGGAAAGAAGACAAGTGCGCGCTACATCATCACTACAACTGATTATGTAACCAGATGGGCCGAAGCACAAGCTGTGAAGGACTGCACTGCATATACTATTGCGCACTTCATTTTTGAGTAGATTCTGACCAGGTTTGGTTGTCTGAAGATCTTAATGAGTGATAGAGGCACGCATTTTGTTAATGAAATAATACAAGCCTTGACTGAAGAATTTCGGATCCACCATGTGAAAATAACCCTGTATCATCCACAAGAAAATGGAGTTGTAGAAGCTTTTAATAAGATCTTGGAGCAGGCACTAACCAAGGTCTGTAATGCCAATTGCAGCGACTGGGATGTGCGCATCTTGTCAGTTATTTGGGCCTATCAAACCACCTGCAAGAAGTTGACTGGGAAGACACCGTTTAGGATGGTCTATGGTAAGGAGGCCATTATGCCCATGGAGTATATTGTTCCTAGCCTACGCATCGCAGCCTTTACCAATATGGTGGAGCCTGATATCATGGAGGAATGTTTAGCACAGCTTATGGCCTTGGAGGAAGATCATTTCATTTCTAACTTCCATCATCAATTTCAGAAGGCCCGAGAAAAGGCATGGCATGATCGACATATTCGGGAAAAGGCATTTGCGGAAGGAGAATTTGTCCTACTATACGATAGCTAGTTTTTGAAACACCCAGGGAAGTTTTGTCAACACTAGCTAGGTCCCTATATGGTAAAGGAAATTACTTACGGAGGAGCGGTCTGTTTAACCATGCTGCGTGGTGATATGGTACCAGGTTATGTTAATGGCAGTCGGCTCAAACCATATCAGATCAAATGACTATATGGTCGAAGTAGCTGTGTTAGCCACCTATAAAATTTGTGATATCAAATGGTGGATAAATTTTTTTTGGAGCCTTCAAGAAACAAGTTTTATTACTAAAAAATGTTATCTCTTGAAGACTCATGAAGACATCATGTCCTCTGTCCAAATCTTCATTGTTGTTTCCATTTCAAAGCTCAGAAATTCTGCTGCTTTCAAAGAGAAAATACTACTACAAACACCATTTTCCCCTCCTTCCATTTCAAAAATAACCTCCATTTTTACCCCTTTTATTCCCATAAAATTCCTCTATTTTCCATTTGTTCCCCTTTTCCCCTTCAGGAAATCCCCTTTACAGAGTTTAAAACTCCTTTTTTAACTCTGCCGAAACCCCCAAATCCATTGAAAACTTGGAAAATTTTCATAAAAAATAAGTTTGTTACCACGGGCTTAAGCCCCTTGGGCCAAAGTCCTAACCACTTCCCCTCCATATTCCATGGTGCTAGAACCAGGCACTAAGCCATTTAAGCCCTTATCACATCGCAAAAATCCGAGCGCACAAGTCTTTTGGTCATGTTAAAAGTTCCGATGCAATTAGCCCATTGTTTTATAACCCCCAATCATATTATCGCTCCATATAACCCTTGTACCCGCAATCAGGCGCTAAAAAACTGTAATAATCCATTCCCGATTGTCATTTTCCTTTGTAAGTCAATAAACCCACTTTTCCTAAGTTTGGTCTAAAACATGCCCAAAAAATGTTTTTTAATATAAAATGGGTAGATTGAAAAACCCCGCATCAAAAGTTCCGATGCGATTGAAGCCCCATTGTATAAACTCTGCTTCCCCCGCTTTACTCCATATAAACTTACACCCAGGACCAATATTTTAAGTCCCGAAGCGCTGATCGCATCACAAAAATCAAAATGGTTAGATTGAAAGACCACACCAAAAGTTCCGATGCGATTGGCCCTCATACATAAGCCCCGAGCCTTTTGTCCTCCATATAGACCAAGGCCCTCATAAATATATATCCCGCCCCGATGCATAAAACTTTATATTATATTAAATTTTGGGTTTTTTCATATGTTTTAAAGGGTTTCCACTAGTTCTATACTTGCGATAACCTCCGTCGTTGATCTTAAGCCGATCAAATGGCCTGTGCTACATCGCATCACAAAGTTTTCATTGGGCGCATTTTATTTCTCTGCCCGATTGGTAATCCCCTGATCAATTGAGAGCCGTTGATCTCCTCACCACCGTCCCAGATCAACAGTCCTCATTTACCCCTTCTCCGCCCTTGTATTGTTTTCGTTCACGGCCCAGATTCAATCTTGGCCATCGATCTTCTACATCCAACAACTTATATTTAACTCGACAGGCCTGCTGCCTGTGGATCCTACCTCCCTCCAAATTCTGATCTCCGCCGTTCAAATCTTGGATCCAATGGCCCATAATGAAACTTTCCATCCCACTTCTGCCTACGCATCTTTACAAATTCATGCTCACTCTCCGCCATCAGATCTGAGACCCCAGATCTAACGATTCAGGCACATTTTTCACGTAACTTTTAGCTCAGAGGATAATTTTCAAAAATGATGCGATATAAGTGGTTTTCTGATGCCACGTGTCGGGCGAGGATGCATATCGCATTCCAAAAGGCAAAACTGCCTACCCACCTTTTATTCACGTGAAACCCATGGTTTTCATCCCCAAAACCACTTTCCCTTCTTTCCCTTGTGTGTTATCGTGCGCGCCCTCCATCGTTGATCTCTGCAGATCAATGGCTTGGTTCTAAACCTCCATTTACATTTTGCCCTCCACCCTCGCCAAGGTTTTTTAACATGCAATCTCCATCATTGATCTTGTGCGCCAATCTCATCTGACGTCCCATGATCATCCCGAACCCCCCAACTTCCTTTTTATCATTTTTCCTCCACCAAAAATTTTTTGACCTTATTTTCTCCCATTTTCTTTCATTTTCCCAATAATGTGACCCCTTCACATTATTTTTTCACTTCTAATCCTGGTCATTGATATTCATGGTCGGTTATAGATCAACAGCCCTAAATTAATTCTTCTGCCATTTTCTCCCACTGCTCCCTTTTGACCTCTGCTAATGGATCTCCACCGTGGATGCTAACATCCAACGGCCTTATTCTTTCCCCACACCCTCTGAAGTAGTTTTTCCCCAAAAATGCAGGATTTTCTAATTTTTTTTTTTTTTGGTATTTTTGCAAGATTTAATGGTTTTTCCATTATATTGAAGAAAAGCCAAAGGCTAGGGATGACGATTCCCATGCCTTTGATTCATAAAAGAGAAGACATCCACGGGGCCCAATTTCATGTTTTGTCAATACTTCATGGGAATTGATGCCATATAATCCCTGTGCGGCCCTGCACATCAACAAGACACACACTAATGCATAAAATAATCAAAAGAGTATCAGTGTTGAAGATTAAACGCAGCAGAACTCAATATTGAAGATGAATTCCATAGTTTTATGGATTACGACTAAGATTGATTATCAAAAGCCTAATCCATTGAATTAAACACAATTAAAATACAAATTTAGGGATTTATCAGTCATGAAGAGCCTCCAACGCCACATCAGAGGCCATTGATTCTTCTCAGCTACCAGATTGCCACCTGTTGCCTCAAAGCATTCAAACAGAGGTTGAAGTTATTGATTAGAAAATATATTTGCCTTAGCGCAGCCAAACAGTTAATTCTGCTAAAGGAACTTAATGTAAAAATATCAGCAGAGTTACTACAACATGATACAGAGCCTTAAATTCAACAAAAGCTCCCACCAAGCTAAAATCTTAAATGAAAAACATTAATACAGACAGAATATCTGTGAAACTTGTCCATCGAGCCCCTCAAAGGACGAGAAGTATTAAGTCTGTATTAATTACCCTGGGAGATATTTATCCTCTCCCACCTCCTCATTTCTTCTATAAGTACTTCTGTAGAAGATGAGAAATTGTTGGTTGCAGAAATTTGAAATATACTTGAGCTTGAAACTCCTACTTGTAAATAGTGTTCACTGGCTCTTGAAGCTCTGCTTGTGATTAGATAAGTTAGTCTGAGAAGTGAAGATGATTGCTGACCTGAAACATTGGACTTAAAGCTGTAACTGGTTTGAAGCATCCATACAAGCTGATTTATGGGATCTTGGTCTATGTAAATGGTGATGTTTTTCTTATTATAAATCATTATTTTATTTATGTTTTCACTTTTTCCATTTTCTCTGATAAAGAACAGCAAGCATAGAGTTAGGATTTGTTGTATATTAGTACCCTTCTCTGACTAATAAGCTTTATCTAAATGTTTTCTTCCAAATTGTGTTGTTTAGGAATGATTTAATTTAGTTTAAACAATTAGAAATGTTGGCGTTCCCTCGTCCTACTGTCTTAGCTAATTGTTATTCTTGAATGTTATTTTCAGTATATGTTAAGTAGAGATGAACTAAGGAAGATATGGCGAGCACTAGTCCTAGTTTTATCCCCAAAGACTATCTGAAAGTTTCCCTAAGAATGTGTTGGAAGCTGGATAGTTTCAAAGTACTTACCAAATCTTAGACCATTATTTGTTATCTTATGTGTTTGTCTTGAAATTTACCAAGTAAAGCAGAGCTAGGAGAGGTTTCTGATAAGCCCAGCCCGCTATTTTGTTCTCCAAAAATTGCCTTTGAGTTTCCCTTTTGTGTTTAATATGTTTTCTATTGAAAGTGTATCAAAAGCTGGATAGTTTCAAAGTACTTACCAGATCTTAGATGAATTTTATGTCTTTCTTAAGTGTATGTCAAAAGTTGGCTAGTTTCAAAGTACTTACCAGATCTTGGGCTGCTCTTTGTTCTTCATTTGTTTATTTCCCTTTCTTTATGTATCATTTCATTCCAAAAAATCAACTTTAAAGAGATCCTTAGACATAGATGACTTGCCCCATGGACCACTCTTTCTCCTTGTTGTTTTAATTAAACCCTATTATGACTCCATATCCCAATGGACTAAAACCAGCATTATAACCATGTTTTTAGCCAAATCTTGTTCTAATTGCTTGCAACTTCACACCCTTCAAACTCTTTCCACTTAGGGCTTTCCCTCAAACAATAATCATGCTCAACCATCCAAAAACAAAACAAAGCCCTCAACCTTCATAACTAGCCTAATATCATTACCCAAAAGATTTAAAGATAAATCCAATCTTTGCACTTATTGGAGAGATCCCTCTTCGGATTCAAGAGGGCTAGATCCCAAAGTGGTTGAAATAAGTGTTCTCCCTGAAGTTGGACTTTGCCAATATTTCTAATTACAGGGAGTTAACATCTTCTGGTGACTCCAATGGGATATTTTTGAGTGTTTTTTCGGCCTAGGTACCTTTTAAGACCTCAGAAGAC
Organism: Pinus albicaulis; assembly: GCA_034641835.2. Taxonomy (NCBI): domain Eukaryota; kingdom Viridiplantae; phylum Streptophyta; class Pinopsida; order Pinales; family Pinaceae; genus Pinus; species Pinus albicaulis. The sequence continues at coordinate 627,246,356 of CM076580.1, read as the reverse complement.
CCTTGATTCAAGAACATTTTGTAGTGAGTAAAAAATAGCCTTTTCAAGCACTACCAAACCAATGGTCATCATGATGAAAACTTGTTTGAATCAGTGACAAACTAGGAAAACCCTAGGATTCTCATAAGAGTTTATCTAACCTTGAAAGATCAGCTGGCTTAGCCATAATAGTAGATTTTTTTTGTCTCATAACCATAGCTAAGTTTTGAAACAGATTTAGGACACTCTTAGAAACCACACAACTGAAAAATAACTCAGAAAACCCAAAAATATTTCAGATTGGTATTCAATAAACATGGTGGTGGACCATAAAACCTTTTACCTCTGAAAAGAGCTAAAAAATTCCACTTTGTGACTCCACAAATCCCAAAACAAACCTTAAGAATCCACTAGGAAGAACCATTATCATCATATCATCATTTAAACTCAGTTAGAGGATTTTTAGGATTACAGTTCGTATAAAACAAATCAGTTAGCCTCTTAAAGATTGTCATATCTAGTTAATATTTTCTTGTTTAGTTGGGTCTGAAAAACACAACATAGTGGCTCTTAGGAAAATTCATACTAGAGCCTACCCTGACCCAAACCCACATGAGATAGTTAATAATCTGGAAAGTATCCTTAGGAAGTCTCCTAAGATAAAAATTTCAATTTTTTTAAGATCACCCTTGAGAGCTAATTCAGTTACTAAAAACCTTACATCTCTACAACAATCACAAGCAAACTTAAGAAATCCATTTAGAACTAGGTCTCGTGATGATTTAGAACAGCTAGAGTCTGAGTCTTCACTTTCATCCCCGGAAACAAGTGAACATCCTGGTAGTAGAGAAACAACACCTCCTAATTTAAATTTTCTTCACAACTTAGGTGTCTCTCATCCAAGATCAACTCAGCCATCTACTACTGTTCCATCCACTTCTTCTCACTCTACATCCACTATTCAAACCACTTCACTCCAACCCACTTTCCCTTTTGTTAATCCACCTCCACCTCATATCATAGCAGCATGGTATGCTCCCTTAGTCCTTCCTTTACCCTTAGTCAATCTTCCACAGGAATATCAGTCCAAAATTCCATTATATGATGCCAAAAATTCTACAACTGCATCACAACATGTGGATAAAATGAATGACTACTTCGACAGAAATGAAATTGATGATGATTCTATCAAACTTAGACTATTTGCTCATATTTTAGGGGGAGAAGTAATAAAATGGTTTAAAGGCGTAACCCCCCACAGCATAAATGATCTCCAAGCCTTCCATCAAACATTCCTAAAAAAGTGGGAAGTCAGAAAGAACCCTCTTCAAATACTTTCTGATTACAAAAATCTCCATAGAAACTTTGGGGAAAGTGTACAAGCTTACTGCACTAGATTTAATAGTGTGTATAATGCCCTTCCCCCAGATTTAAAACCTCCACAAGGCTCAGCATTAAACAAGTTTCCTGAAGGGTTAGACCCTGAGATGGCCTATCAACTGAGAGAGAGATACCCTGCAACTCTTGAAGAGGGGCTCTTGCTGTGGAAGTTAAATTAATGGAGAAAAGAGAAAGAATGAAAAATGAGAAGAGAGTATCCTTCAGAGAAGAATCCACACCTTCTACTTCCAGCTCAAAGATGGAAAGAATGATGGAGGAGATGATGAATAAAATGAGCATCCTTGAGAGAGCACAAGCAATTCAAAACCAAACAGCTCCTCAAAATAGAAATCAGAACCCAAATCATAATTTTAGAAGGAACCAGCCTCAAAATAGACCAAGGGAAGATGATCAATAGATCACTCCTCCCTTTCATCAAAACTATGTAAGTGAAGTTGAGGAAACAGATGAACCCATAGAGGAGGAGGATATAAATATGTTGGGAGTAGATGATGATGAATTTGAAGTTCATTATGATAAAAAACAAGGTCTATACACACCTTATGATGACAAAAGAGATGATGATGAAAATTTAAATCAAGACATGGAGAATTTCATCATAGAGTCTCAAAGAGAGTATGATCTTAGAAGTAAAACCAATAAACAAACTCCCAGCAACAAAACCTCTGAAAAATCTTCACAAAATAGCATTGTAAGTAAACCAAAAATTGTAAAACCCAAGGCCAAAGCAATGGCTGAAAATTCTGATAAAGGTAAAGAGAAAGGCACTCAAAACAATGCAAAATAGAGTGCAGACCTTAGTAGTATTAGCACCTCAGCTAATACTCCTATGAAAACAATTTTGTCGAATGTAAATAAAACAAATCAGCAAACAGAATTTGCTGATAAGGTAGCTGTTAATAAGGCTAAAACAAGTTCTTAGAAGAATCAAATGCCTTTCAGTTTAGAGAAGGAAATTTCAAAAATTAAAATCTATGTTCCCTTAACTGAGTTAGCTACCCAAAATGTATATAGAACCCAAATTTTGAAGGCTTTAAACATATAGGATAATAATGACACAGTCAATCTTAATGATGACCAGCCAGAGCTGATTTTTGGTCCAAAGATCGAAGGTAGATATCAAGAGGGACCTGTTCCTCCATTTTATGTGAGTTTAAATGTTCACGACAAGATTTTGCACAACTCTATGCATGATTCCGGGGCTTCTCAAAATTTAATGCCTAAAGCCGTAATGGAGAGCCTAGGATTAGAAATCACCAGACCTTATAAAGACCTTTACTCCTTTGATTCAAGAAAAGTAAAATGTTTAGGATTAATCAAAGACCTCTGCGTTAACTTAGCACAGATTCCAGCCAAATGATTAGTCATGGATATTGTTGTGGCTGATGTGCCCCCAAAGTATGGAATGCTACTATCTAGGTCTTGGGGGGCTAAGTTACAAGGAACAATGCAAATGGACATGACCTATGCGACCATCCTTGTTTTCAATCAGAAAAGAAGACTTTACAGGGAGTCCCATATGCAATACACAGTTACAAGTCAAGACAGACCTCAAAACTCCCCTCTGTATTCTGTAAACACAGGCCTTGATTCTTTTATTTTGTTTAACAATGAATCATTTAGTGAAAAAGTCACTCTAACAGAGTTAATGGTCGATAGAGAGGAGGAGGTGAACACAACGGAAGTGTCACAACAGTTTGTTGCATTTGAAAACTTTAGCAAACCAAACACTAGTCTTGAACTACAAGTCATGCATCCATTGCTCTTAAACCTTGATAGTCAATAAAGCAACCCTCAACACAGTGAAAAACCTGAGGAGTTGAAACTAATTCAACTGAGTGCTGATATTCCACAACAACCTGAAAGCACGTTAGTTGAAGAGGACAAACACCAAACAGATGAAACTGAATTTAGTCCTCTGTGGAGTATGAACTTCGATGGTTCATGCACTAGAACTAATGTTGGTGCAGGTGTCTGGATATGCAACACTAATAATAACCACACAGAAATAATTTCCTGTAGATTAAAATTCCAGTGTTAAAATAAAATAGTGGAATATGAATCCCTGATCTTAGGTTACATTTGTTGAAAAATTTAGGAGCCAAAAGAATCAGAGCATATGGGGATTCTGAATTAATCATTAGGCAAGTCAACGGGGAATACAACGCGAACCACCCAAGACTTAGGGCCTATCAAAACTATGTCGTGGACCTTTTAAAGACTTTCAAAGAGTACCAGGTAATTTTTGTCCTAAGGAAAAGAAATATTGTGGCCCACAGCTTAGCCTTTGCAGCTAGAACATGCTTAACGCCATATGAAACCAAAGACTACACAACTCAAGTAAGATTCAGACCAAACGTTCCTGACAACGAAAAATATTGGTAGGTGTTCGACGGAGACAAAAAATAGAAGACTTCATGCAATTCAGAAATGAATTCGAACTACACAATTTAGATTCAGATTATGATATAGACTACAATAGTGAAGAAAATTTTCTTGGTGAAGAAGAGTCGTCTCTTGAGGTTGCCAATATTAATCTACTATCTAGCAAACTTGAAAACAAAACAGAGGTGACTGCAAAATTAGAAACAAAGGAGTTAGAAACTTTGCAGTCCAAAGACAAGAGTTTGCCTAAAGGTCTGGCCCCTTTAGAAGAGTTGTTTGATTTTAACGATGTGGCCAAGAAGCCAAAACTAGAGCATGTAGAGACTAAAGTGGAAGAGTGCAATATAGGCAGTAAACTTAAACCTATGATGATTAAACTTTCTAAGACTTTTCCAACTCATATTAAACTAAAATACATAAAGTTGTTCAAAGAGTTTTCTAATGTTTTTGCATGGAGTTATGAAGATCTTAAATCCTATGACACTGAAATAATACATCACAAAATCCCTCTCAAAGAAAACCAAAAACCATTCAAACAGAAGCTGTGTAGAATTAACCCTGTTCAGTTGCCTTTGGTTGAGAAGGAAATCAATAAAATGTATGAATCTGGTATTATTGTCCCTATTAGATATTCTAAGTGGGTATCTAATCTAGTGTCAGTCAGGAAAAAAATAGGAGAGATTAGGCTTTGTATAGACTTTAGAGACTTAAACAAAGCTTCACTCAAGGAAAACTACCCTTTACCCAATATGGACCATATTTTACAAAGGGTGGTTGGTTCCAAAAGAATTTCTTTGCTAGATGGCTATTCGGGGTACAATCAGATTTTAGTCCACCCTGATGATCAATTAAAGACAACATTTACTACACCTCAGGGCACTTTCATATATGTGAAAATTCCCTTTGGTTTAATGAATGCTAGTGCAACTTTTCAGAGAGCCATGAACATAGCATTCTTGGAAGAATTGGGCTACTTCATCATTATTTACCTTGATGATGTCACTATGTTTTCAAAAACAGATGAAGAGCACTTAGAACAATTAAGAAAAGTTTTCGAGAAATGCAGAAAGTTTGGGATATCTTTAAACCCTAAGAAAACACTATTTGGGCTTCAAGAAGGTAAACTCCTTGGGCACATTATTTCAGAAGAGGGTATTAAGATAGATCCAAAGAGGATTGAGACCATATTGGAAATCTCTCATCCTCGAAACATCAAGGAGTTACAATCTTTCATTGGAAAGATTAATTTTTTGAGAAGGTTCATACCCAACTTGGCTGAGCTCCTTAGGAACATTTCAAACATGCTGAAGAAGGAGAAAGGGGTAAAATGGACCTTAAAGGAAAAGAAGTCCTTTGAGCTGGTGAAACAAGCATTAACCAAAACATGGGTTCTAATAAGTCCTGATTTTTCAAAATATTTTTATATTTTTTCATTTTCATCAGAACATACAATAGTTGTTGTCCTTTTACAGAAAAATCCACAAGGACAAGAGCATCCTATTGCATTCTTTAGCAAGTCATTGAGGGATGCTCCTTTGAAGTATAACATCATGGAAAAGCAAGCTTTTGCTTTGTTCAAGGCTTTAAAAGACTTCAGAGTATACATCCTTCACTCACACATCATTGCCTTTGTCCCAAATTCAGTTGTGAAAGAAATTCTAACACAAGACCCAGATGGTAAGAGAGGTAAGTGGATAGCTGTTATTCTTGAATATGATTTGGAGATTAAGCCCACTAAACTCATCAAGGCCAAGGTCTAGCTAGATTAATGGCTGAATCAAATTTTGAAGTTCTTGATATCAATATGATTGATGCTTTAGATAACCAAAAAGAATTCTCAACTCCCATTGTGGAAGACCATTTTATGAATTCCTCTTGGTATGCTGATATTCTTTATGTTTTGCTTAATTTAAATACACCTCCCGGTTTATCAAAAAAAAGGCAACGTTTTTGAAGTTAAAAGCTGTAAACTATTGCATTATAGATAAATGTCTTTATTGGAAAAATGCAAGTGGGATATTACTTAAATGTTTGCCTGAGTTTGATGCAGAAAAGGTTAAGCACGAGTTCCATGAAGGAGAGTGTGGAGGTCATCTCTACTAGAAGACAACAACCAACAAAATCCATAGGGCTAGTTACTATTGGCCTACTCTCTTTCTAGACATCCATAAAATGATCACTGCCTGCCATAAATGCCAACTTTTTGAAGGCAAAAGAAAACCGCTACCTCTACCTCTGCATCCAATCACTGTTGAAGCCCCTTTTCAACAGTGGGGACTTGACTTCATAGGAGAAATCCATCCACCATCATCTGCCCAACATAAATGGATGTTCACTTCCATAGACTACTTCACCAAAAGGATAGAAGCCATTCCTTGTAGGCAATCCAATGACTATGTCATTATAAAATTCATGGAGACTAATATTCTCTCTAGATTTGGTTGTCCTACCAAGATCGTCACTGATAATGCAGCAACATTTGGATCAAAGAAAATGGTTGAATTTTGTCACAGATATTAGATTACATTGGGTCATTCCACGGCCTATTACACTCAAGGTAATGGACTAGCAGAATCTTCAAACAAGAGTTTGATGAACATAATTAAGAAACTGTTGGAGGACAACAAGAGGCCCATGCATGATGAGGGCCCATCAGGAGGCCGGGACACCGATATGACAGTCATCGATGTTGATACGGGCTCTCCTAGCTCGAAGCTGAGGGAAGTCATCCAGGAGCAAAGGGCCGAGAATGACCAGCTGAAAGACCAATTGCAGAAGGCTCAGTGGGTGATTAACTATTTGGAGCAGCGCAACAAACAGCTCGAGGATGAGCTCACATTTTATGAGGTGCGCCAAATCCGTGAGGACAGGCAGTGGAATCGAAAGAGGCCCGGTGACATGACACCAGCTGACAGAGATACTGTACTCACGAGGGTGAATATACATCTGGAGAAGCTGTTGGCGAAGGCCAACCGAGAAAAAGACATGCTTCGCCACATGAAAGGCCATTATTGGGCTCGCATGCATGTTTGCAAAGCGAGAATGAGGATCATGAAGAGGAGGTTGCGCAAGGCACTTCAACGGCGGAAAAGGCCTAATCCACTTCGGATTTTGGCCGAAGCTTCATTGACTGAGCAAGACACATGATGGAGGACCTCCGCTCCGAATTTGGGCAAATTCGGAGAAAATTTTGTCATTTCCAAATTTTTGGTTTAAAAAACAGGTTTTGTGGCTAGGTGGGTCGCGCGCTCATGCGCTCGCATTTTTTTGAGACACTTGCTGGAGGAGATTTTTACATTTTTGGATTTGTCATGGTTAATTATGCATCCTCTGAAGTCAACTTAGCATTTCAACAAAATATGGATGGTCAAACAGCTCAAAAACACCATGAAAACCACCTTGCTGCCACCTTTTGCACCAGCAGGAAGTACCTCTGGGAGAATGAGGATTTTGAGGCTCAAATCAACTCCAAATTCAGAAATTCCACTTGGGTTGGAAAGTAGACATCCAGGGCTTTCCAACGAGATATCATGAGCTCAATTTGGATGTCGGGAGCTACCTCAAAATCAGCCTGGAACATGAGCGACCCACGCAGTTCAGGAGCGACCCACCTAGAGATTTTTTTGAGTTTTCAGCTGCCAGCTCAGTATTTCGCCTATTTTGGACCAGTTTTGCCTATGGATAGAATTCTTGGGTTTTTGTGATGTAAATTCATGTTTGGCATGTAATTTTGGCTTGTTTTTATCTCTTCTAGAAGATTCACTCTCAAATGAGTAAAAAATCATGTAATGGATCAGTTTCCACTCTTTTAGAGGCAAGTTGTTAGCTGCCTAGATTGTAGTTCCATGATTAGAATTGGTTGAAACTGATCCCTGAAGAGGGAATTCGAACCCTAGAGGTGGGGAAAGGGGTTAGAGTGATCTATATATTGTAATTTCTGAGGCATTCTACAGGTTGGACTCTTGGGATACTTTTGATACTATTGTACATAATTTTCATATTTTGGCTAAGGAAAGATCAGGGGTTTTGCGGCACTTGTTGGGATCCTTGTGGTGTTCTGTTCTTGATGATGTTTCTCCTTTGTTTACTGTAATTTTCTTCATGTTTAATGTGTGCCATCGTTTCATTATGCTTCTGAACTAAGTTGAATGAGTGATTAAGGTTGAATCCATTGTTTATAGTGCTTAGCCTTTGAATTCAGTTAGTTCTATATGTTTTCAGCTGTTTGGAGAGGATCCAAGTTCTTCTTTGCCCTCTTCAGCTCCTCGTCAGTCTAATCTATCCATAAAATCCAATTCGAAGCATCAAGATCATCACCTACCTCGCCCCAGCTTGAACTCTGCAAAGGTCTGACCTTATCCCCGGACCCAAAATTTGTTTTCCCATTTCTCCAGCGAAAACCCAAAAACCAAAAAATCAAACATACCTATCTCTTTACTAGCCTAAAATCAGTTCTTATTGTAAGTCATCTCGCATCCTATTGCTCATTTTCTCGAGATTGACGGAGAGAGCCCTCTCCTGCCCTCGTAGGGCTAGCTACGAGGCTGAGCGTGGTTTGATGTAGCCTTGAGTTTTACTTCATTTCAGCCTGAGGTAGATTTGAGTGCTAACATAGTGGCGACCATACTGGGAAAAAACTCAAAACGTTTGCTTGTTATAGACGGAGTCTGAAAACACGCCAGGTAGCCTTCGAAACGCTGTTGCTATGCATCAGCGAAGTAGATAAACGCTTCTTCAGTCGATCTCCGGTATAACTTGTAAATTGCCCCAGTACATGTATCAAGTTCAGATCTGATCGTTGATGGTGAACAATGGTCAGACATCGCAAGGCTGAAATCATTCACCTGGCAACTTCATTCACTGAAAGATCCAGGCAATCAATGCTTCATGGTGATTTCACTGCAGGGAGATCAGTAGCTGTGAGATTTTCAAGATGGACCGAATCACAAGAAGATACGCTCCCATGAGCCGAGATCACATTCCAAGTTTTCCGAATAAGATGCCCAAGGTAGATTGGTCAAGGAATCTGCCTACGTTTAATGATGATGGTAAGAAAGATGCTGCTTTACATTTGGTTAGATTTCACATGCATATTCGCAAGTTGAAGGTTGAATTTCCTGAAGATTGCCTGATGAAGATATTCCTTGCCACTCTAGAAGGTGAAGCTCAGTCATGGTATGAAAATTTGCCGCTGGCCTGTATTTATTGTTTAGAGGATTTTCATGCCCTGTTCATTGAAAGATATCAAGTATCTTATCCATCGTTAAATTTAGTTCATGACTGTTGCAAACATGCCTATTCTTTTATTGAAAGCCTGGAGAAATATTATGAAGATGATAATTTCATGAATGATGAAATCATGGAGGCCCTGTATGAGAATCCATTTCAGCAACATGAAGAGAACCTAAAGGATACCTATCAAGGTGCTCAGGAGACTTTGCAGCAGGTTGATGGCCATATGGCTGAAAATGATGAAAGGGAGAATGTCATTTCAGATCTGCCCACGGAAGACAGCAGCATGCAAGTAAGTCCAGTTCCAATTGCAGATTGTGATAATGTCCAGACAGCTACTTCAGATTCAGATTCAGATCAGGATGACCAAGCATATCTTGTGCTAAAGCCTATCAAGGAGAACTCTGCTGTTGAAATCATCTGGGATGCAGAAGACACAGTAATGGATCCAAATGTTCTCAGTCATACTATCAGCTCATCATTAGAACACAGCCTTCATGAAGAGGTGATTCAGTCAGTTCATGAAAATCAGAATGAGATCTTTGTGCAAGTAAGTGATAAATCTCCTTTCAATAACTCAGTAATGAATGATAGTTTGAATGCCTTGTCATATGAAGATAATCACTGTTTTAACAAAAGAAAACAAAAAGCATTGTCTCCTTTGTCTGAAGATGAGATAGATCAGCTTTTGAAAGGTCTTGTTACAGCCCAAGCTACAGCAGATTTGCAGTGCACACATAATCAGGAAAGTGTTGGTGAAACCTCTTCCTCTGTTGAAAAATATGATTGTCTTGTAATCAGTTGTGTAGATCAGCAAACAGATAATTTTTTCCTTCACAAAGATGATAAGGTTGTCATGTTTGATAACCTTGAAGATTGTTTTTTGTTTAAGAATGACCTAGATCATGAAATTGAAGAGTATATGCCAGAATTGCTCATGGTCAAGGGACCTACAGCTAACACTTGGATGGCAGATTTGTGCATTTCTATCCCTCAGAAATCAATTTTCCTTTCAGATCAGAATGAAGTGGATACTAGTATTTTTGCAGCTGGATCTCCAGATAAGCCAGTGCTTCAAGATTTTCAAGACCCCTTCAGCATTCTTCTGTAAACATTAGAAAGGATAAATATTGCTTGGTTCCTTATCATAAGATTTGGTTTCAGTGGTTATTTTGAGTTGCCTACAGGTTCATCAGTCCGCCTTCTCAGGGAGAATAAGAGCAGAAATTTGGGGTGTAGCCATCTGCTGGATTGGTTACATTGGAAGGCTCACTACACATGATTGTATATATCACATTAGTATTGCAGGTGGTTTTCATCATGATTCCAAATCTTGATGGACTGCTGCCTTTTTCCAAAAAGCTTCGTAAAGTTTTGTTTTAAGTCAGTCATGAGTCATTTGTGTTTGGTCTGTTGAGTCAGTTTTTTCAAGTTATTTCAGTTTGCCATCGAGTTGGTTTGAGTTAAGTTTCATTCAGTTTTCAGTCAAGTTTTCATTCAATAAATGTGTCAAAGGTTTTGTGTTATCCGTTCAAATAATGATTCCATCGCCCAATGGATGGAGGCACTGTCTGCTCTCCCAAGTTCTACGGTTCTTGGCACCTCCACGGAGCTGGAGCTACCATCCCCATTGGAGCCAATGTTAGAGTCAGTCTTTGCAGCCTTCCTCCAGTGATCAAACATGCTATTTCAAAGTGATTTTAAAGTGTCAAGGTCAAATTTTGTCATTACAATGAGTCTTCAAGCAAAATTTGGTCACTAGGCATTAGGTCTAGGGTTTGCTTTCACTTCTTCCAAAGTTGTCCAAATGTCAGTCCATGTCACCATTCAGCTGAGTGTACCATCATTCAGAGGGTTGTCATCATCATGTCAAGTTCCATTGAGTCATTTTACATCTTGTTCATGCTTCAGTTGTGCCTAGGTAAGGTCCATTTCCCTCTCCTAGGGTTTTGGAGGTAATTTCTCTTGGATGGTCAAATCGTCGGAAAAACTTGTATCCTGATGTTCAAACACCTTCCCCTATCCTTAATATACCTCTTTAAACACTTCCCATCACCGAGATCCCCCAAATTCCTCATTTTTGCACAAACCCTAGTTTCTAGCCAAAACTTGGCAATTTCCTAGGCTAGGCCTGTGTTTTGCCCTTTTGGACCCTTTCCCCTCACTCAATCTCTGTGATTCCACTTTCCCCTGCTTCCTAACATCCCTCCCTACTTCCCAAAATTTCCCCAAGAATTTAGAAGCCCTTTATCCCCTTCATTTCGCTTCATTTCGACAAAATTCCTTGTTTCACACATCGGGGTAAGTGTTACTCAAAAGATGTTTCAGAGCAATCAAAGATGAAATTTGGGAAACTGAGAGAGGTTTTTGTTCACAACATGCAAAGGAATAAAAACCTCCTTCACTTTTTACACAGGTATCATGGTTTTGGAGAAATGTCAAAAATACCGTTGCCTCAGGAGAATTGAATGCACCTCTGAAGTGACCTTGGGAAAATCAAGATTTCTCCTAGCATGGTTGGCCAAATGACTTGCATGATGAGTCAAATGATAACTAGACAGAAATACCTTTCCAATGAGCTATCATGAGCTCAATTTGGAGTTGAGGAAGACCTTCAAACGTTGACTGCAACAGCACTCTTCCTTGAGGCAGCCTCATTCTGCTCATTTTGACTAGTGTTGGGAGATTTGGTTTTTGACAGGGTAAATGGAATCCAAATTGCATAATTCGACTTTTGTTGGAAAGTAGACTCCAATAGCTTTCCAACGAGCTATCACACGCCCGATTTGGACACCGGGAAGGCCTCGAAAAGCTTCTCGAAAAATGCACTATGTGGCAAGAGGCTGCGCGACCCACGCAGAGTCAGTTCAGCACTGTAGAGTTGCAGGTGCGCGACCCACCTGGGCTGCGCGACCCACGCAGAGCCTGCGCGACCCACGCAGACACAGAGTTTTGGAATTTAGTCTGAGCGCCCAGTTTGGCTTGGAATCGACCCAAGCTGCCTTCAAACAGGTTTCTATCCATTATTTGATATTTTTCAACGCATTTATGGCATCATGGGTGGTTTCCAATATTCAAATGGAGGTTTTAAAACCCCACAGTCATAATATCATTGTTTTCAGGGTTTGAAATGAAAATGAATGGTGGAAAGAACGTGTTTGCTATCTTAAGACAGTCATATGGCCAGCCTTCCATATAACATCAAAATCAAGTTGCTCTCATACCCATTATACCACTGCAACCATTGCTTTTGTTATACCATATTTAAACCCTTTGAGTCACATTGCCCATGTTTGTAATGGGTCACATTGCCCAATGTAAAAATATGCTCGTGTCTTTGTTTCAAATGGCCCATTGAAACCTTTATGGTCATTACTCCTAGACAAAGATATTATTATTAATGCCATGCTCTCCTTTGACTAGATGTGTTCAACTTTTGAAGGTTGCCTGCTCCTATTTGGTCGAAATTTCATTTGCATTCAAAACAGAGATGGTGCCTTTTTCAGCCCATTTAAAAGATGAGATTTTATCCATAATTTGATTCCTGGGTAGTGCTTTGACGATGGGAATATTGCTTGAGTGTTAAACATACATCCTAATTTTGCTTTCACTGCATTCATATCAGTGTACACATTGCCCAAAAACTTGATCAGAGGTATGTCAGAAACAGAGTCAGAATATGAGCCAGGATCAGGCAGTGATTCGGTGGCTGAAGGTAATGTGCCACGGGGTTCCCGCAGAGAAAATAGAAGTGGTGATCATCGCAGAGAGGAGCCTAATTCTTTGGCTCGGTTGCAGGCATGTCCATTAGCTATGGATTGTTTTCGATTCTTGTCATGTTTCAGATTTTGTGAGATGGTTGTACAAACCCGACCTCATCGTGAATTAGCACGTCTGTTTGTTCTTCATTTACGGGGTGATCGGGTAAACCTTGCCGGGGTTGATTTCATTGTATCACCTTTGACTATTGCTCAAGCCACTGGCATACCGAACATAGGCGAGGAATGGAGCAAGGGTAAGCAGTTAGAGAAATTTCACTATGAGCCATACATTAAAACTGGATATGTGGCTTACTTGAGCAGAGTTTTTCCATTCAGATTCTTTAGAGATGAGTATGCACCACTCATGAGGCTCATCATTCAGTATTTTAGTTGTGAGGGCAGGTATGCTCGTCTTTTCTCATATCATGTTCGTTTGCTAATGCACTTCACAAGGGTGCGTATGATGAATATTCCGTATTTCATATACCGCAACATAGAGAGGATGGTTACATTTGTGCAGAAGAAGACGAGCCCAGTGCAGCAGTACAGGAGTATATATCATTTCGCTTTGATCAAAATCTTGGTGTCTCATCAGTTGGCAGAGCAAGGCATCACTTGGGAGGATTTCATTTCTAGAGACTTTTTCAGAGTGCCACAGCAGCCTCCCGAGGCAGTTTATGATGCAGGAGAGCCCTCACACCAGCCGAACATGCTTGAGGTTGAGCATATCATCACTCCTTTGGTTCAGACATATCAGCGAGGCCACAGGGCCTTATTTGCAGCGACACGGCGAGTATTATCTCCACGTGAGGTGGAAGGGGTCTTGCCGACTTCATCGACACGGCGAGTATTATCTCCACATGATGTGGAAGGGGTCTCGCCTTCTTCTTCAGTGCAGGTACAGGTACAGGACAGGGGTAAGAGGCCCATGCATGATGAGGGCCCATCAGGAGGCCGGGACACAGATTTGACAGTCATTGATGTTGATACGAGCTCCCCTAGCTCGAAGCTGAGGGAAGTCATCCAGGAGCAAAGGGCCGAGAATGACCAGCTGAAAGACCAATTGCAGAAGGCTCAGTGGGTGATTAACTATTTGGAGCAACGCAACAAACAGCTTGAGGATGAGCTCACATTTTATGAGGTGCGCCAAATCCGTGAGGACAGACAGTGGAATCGAAAGAGGCCCGGTGACATGACACCAGCTGACAGAGATACTGTACTCACGCGGGTGAATATACATCTGGAGAAGCTGTTGGCAAAGGCCAACCGAGACAAAGACATGCTTCGCCACATGAAAAGCCATTATTGGGCTCGCATGCATGTTTGCAAAGCGAGAATGAGGATCATGAAGAGGAGGTTGCGCAAGGCACTTCGACGGCGGAAAAGGCCTAATCCACTTCGGATTTTGGCCGAGGCTTCATTGACTGAGCAAGACACATGATGGAGGACCTCCGCTCCGAATTTGGGCAAATTCGGAGAAAATTTTGTCATTTTCAAATTTTTGGTCTTAAAAACAGGTTTTGCAGCTACGTGGGTCGCGCGCTCATGCGCTCGCATTTTTTGAGACACTTGCTGGAGGAGATTTTTACATTTTTGGATTTTTCATGGTTAATTATGCATCCTCTGAAGTCAACTTAGCATTTCAACAAAATCTGGATGGTCAAACAGCTCAAAAACACCATGAAAACCACCTTGCTGCCACCTTTTGCACCAGCAGGAAGTACCTCTGGGAGAATGCGGGTTTTGAGGGTCAAATCAACTCCAAATTCAGAAATTCCACTTGGGTTGGAAAGTAGACATCCAGGGCTTTCCAACGAGCTATCATGAGATCAATTTGGATGTCGGGAGCTACCTCAAAATCAGCCTGGAACATGAGCGACCCACGCAGTTCAGGAGCGACCCACCTTGAGATTTTTTTGAGTTTTCAGCTGCCAGCTCAGTATTTCGCCTATTTTGGACCAGTTTTGCCTATGGATAGAATTCTTGGGTTCTTATGATGTAAATTCATGTTTGATATGTAACTTTGGCTTGTTTTTATCTCTTCTAGAAGATTCACTCTCAAATGAGTAAAAAATCATGTAATGGATCAGTTTCCACACTTTTAGAGGCAAGTTGTTAGCTGCCTAGATTGTAGTTCCATGATTAGAATTGGTTGAAACTGATCCCTGAAGAGGGAATTCGACCCCTAGAGGTGGGGAAAGGGTTTAGAGTGATCTATATATTGTAATTTCTGAGGCATTCTACAGGTTGGACTCTTGGGATACTTTGATACTATTGTACATACTTTTCATATTTTGGCTAAGGAAAGATCAGGGGTTTTGCGGCACTTGTTGGGATCCTTGTGGTGTTCTGTTCTTGATGATGTTTCTCCTTTGTTTACTGTAAGTTTCTTCATGTTTAATGTATGCCATCGTTTCATTATGCTTCTGAACTAAGTTGAATGAGTGATTAAGGTTGAGTCCATTGTTTACAGTGCTTGGCCTTTGAATTCAGTTAGTTCTATATGTTTTCTGCTGTTTGGAGAGGATCCAAGTTCTTCTTTGCCCTCTTCAGCTCCTCGTCAGTCTAAATCTATCCATAAAATCCAATTAAAGCATCAAGATCATCACCTACCTCGCCCCAGCTTGAACTCTGCAAAGGTCTGACCTTATCCCCGGACCCAAAATTTTGTATTCCCATTACTCCAGCGAAAACCCAAAAAACCAAAAATCAAACATACCTATCTCTTTACTAGCCTAAAATCAGTTCTTATTGTAAGTCATCTCGCATCCTATTGCTCATTTTCTCGAGATTGACGGAGAGAGCCCTCTCCTATCCTCGTAGGGCTAGCTACGAGGCTGAGCGTGGTTTGATGTAGCCTTGAGTTTTACTTCATTTCAGCCTGAGGTAGATTTGAGTGCTAACACATTTGTTATATAAACACTTGGGAAACCGAGAGCTAGGCTAGATTTTGTTCTAGATTTTGCTTAGATTCTGTGCTACATTTCTGAAGACGCAGATTGCTCTGTTTAAGTTATTTCTCTTTTAATGAAGCAGACAGTGTTGTTTTGAAAGCGTTGATTTGATTTGGAGTTAGATTACGTCAGGTGGTAGAGGGCCCCTGCCTCTTGCACGGATTTATTTGCATAATTTAGATAAGTATCCTAGATGCCTGTACATTTTTTTTTGAAGTTGAATTCGTAGTTGTTTTCATTAGTTACTATACTTATAACTCGTTCTAAAAACTCTTCCAAAAGAAGAAGCTCTTCCAAAAGATTATGAAAATGAATGGGAAATGGCTATAGTATTGTAGGATTTAATTGTAATCTCTTTTGTTCACCATCACAGTTATACTTATGCTAAATACTCGTCCACATGAAGAAACTCTTCCAAGAAATCTTTATAATGTTTTAAGCATGATTGTGATCCTGAACGCTTCATTTGTGTGTTTGCACTAAGTACCATAGCTGTCCTTGCTCTTAAACGCTTGTCCAAAATATCATAACGATGAGTGGGAAATAGCCATGATATCTTAGTTTTTAATTGTTTTCAGTCTTTATGTTTGCATAGCATAATTAGGATACTCCGGAGTTTAATTGCACTTAACTCATGTTCAGTTGTTTTAAGTTTGATAATGACTTGTATTTTAACACTGTTTTAGACTAGTGACATCTTAAGTATAGTTTTAGCTTCACTCATTGCATTGGCACTCCACATTCAGTTGTCATTCACTGCATATTAGATTACTTCAGTTGTTAAACTTAACAAAACAACCTTCATTATTCACAAACCTCTTCTTGTTCTAAAATCCATAATTGATTCATAACCATATGAACAGAAGACAATATCATTTTAAGGCCTGAATTACTTCTGCAACTTCCTGATCATCTTACAAACAAACATTTCCTCAAAAGACTATTTTAAAAATCTCTAACCTTTGAGTGAAGTGTAGTGTTATCAAACTAAGTGGCAGAGTAGAGTTAGGAACTAGCTTTAGAGTAAAAGACCTTATGATGGTATCAATATTTTACTCCAATTATGCTTCAACAAATCTCTAATCAAGGACAAAATGTTGCATCATTATAAGTTAGTTTTTTAACTGTTTAGATAGGAGGATTTGCATACTTAATTGACCATGTCTCAAGCTCTCTCTCAAAACACCTTTGATGAAAGCATTTGACAAGTTGAGTTTATGTTTTGAATCATTTGTTTAAAAGTCATTATCAAGCTTTGTTTCTGCTCAGTCATAGTTTAGATTTTATTCTGTTTCAGTATTACATTTGCATTTTTCATTTGTCATCAACCAATTAGGCTTCACTCTGTTTTTAATCATTAGCTCCTTTCCATTAGCTTTCTAGTCATTTTCCTTGTAAACATAAAACTACCAAAAGACCAAAAACATCATAAAACACTACACACAACACATTAAGAAACAAACACCTAGGTACATACAGTACACTTCACTTCAGTAGTTTACCAACCCTAGTTGACAATTAAATGAGCTCAATTTAGGAGACTAGATTGAGACCAAACATTTTGGCGCCGTTGTCGGGGAAGTGAAAACTAGGTAACCTTTGTTTCTTAGCATCCAAAAACAATTTTATGTGTAGGGAGAGAGATTAAAGGGGAAGATTTATAAGCAGCAGAGGCAGAAGTTTGATTTCTAGAACACCACTTGTTTCATCTAGATCCAGAGCTAGTACACCTTCAACTCAAACCCATCTTCCATCCTTTACTGATCCTGGACTTCTAGAAGACCTGAAATTAGATATCCCATTAGAGAAACCTTCCACTTCATCCACTGAAATTGCCATAGAAGAAGATCTAAAGACTCCTGGTAGGGACATAAATCTTTCCACTTCCACAGGAGAGTCAACCATGGCAGAAGAAGAAGGAGGAGGAGTTTTTAATGGAGAACACACACTATTTGGAGGTAGAGGTAGAGGTAGAGGAGAAGGAGGTAGAGGTGCAAATGGAGGAAGAGGTAGAATAGGAAGCTCTTTTGGGTTCCCTATAATTGATGAAGAAACCAATACAACCATGAAAAATATTTCACCCTCTGTCCTTCCAAACTTCTATGGACTTAAAACTGAAGATCCTGAAACCTTCTTGTTCGAATTTGAAGTGCTTTGTAGAACTTATGACTACTTACAAGATGCTCAAAAATTGAAATTATTTCCTTCAACTTTGAAGGGAGCAGCATTGAAGTGGTTTATGAGTCTGATCAACAGTTCTATTAGAACATGGGAAGATATGAAACAAGCATTTCTAGAGAGATATTTGGATTATTGTATGCCGGTTAATCATAAGGAAGAAGTGTTCAAGATGTTACAAAAAGAAGATGAAAATTTGGAAGATTTGTTGGAGAGATTTAATTACAATATCAAAAGAGCAAAAATGGAAAACCTAGATCAAGACACCTTAAAATCTCTTTTGTTGAAAACAATTAGGGATGAATGGTTGGATATCCTTAACATGATGGGAAAGGGGATATATCACAACTCACATTACCTGAAATATCTGAGTTATGTATCAACCTTTCAAGAGGGAAATCTAAAACTGTCAAAGGTCCAAGAGATCCTGCTCTTGCAAGGGCAAGTAAGTCTGCTTCTGGGACAGTAAGTAGATCAGAAATAGGTCACATGCTTGATGATTTTAAATCTGACATATTAGGGAGTCTTAGTGAACAAATAGACACCCTCAAGATACAAAACAAGCAAAAGGCTGAATCTGATGCCTTGGCAATCTTTTGTCCCAAATGTAGGAAGAAACATGCCTTGAGAGAGTGTCCTCTAGATGTAAAAGTTGTAGAAACCTGTGTTATTTGTTCTGAGAAACATGAGACCAAGAATTGTCCTTCTCTTACTGGTCTCAAGGCTGTTTTTCAGGAAGAAACTCCTACAGACTCCACAGAATCTCTTAACTTTGTATCTAGAAGACCTTGGCAGGGATCTCAGACACAAGGATTCCATGATCAAATGTATAATCAATCTCCACCTTGGAATTCTTGGCAGCAACCTTGGCCCCAATTTCAAAATCAATCTCAAGCTTGGGCACAAGGATCACAAGGTCCCTTTGGAAGATACTCTCCATATTATCAGTATCCACCATCCTATCCACCATATCCACATTTTTATCCTCAAAATTCCCAACAAAATTTTCCTCAAAATCTTCAACAAAATCCTCAACAACATCATCTGAACCAACCTCATCAAAATCAACCACTTCCATTACCATTCCCTCAAAAATCCAATCAATTGCCAGCTCAGCCCATACCAAACCCCAATAATAAAAACCCTCAGAATACATACATGATAGAAGGACAACAATTTCCAACTTATTTAATTACTCCTCTAGACCTTAGTGATGTTCAACTTAGGTCTGGAAGGATACTTGAGAAGAGGAAACCTTCTGTGATCATACAAGAACAAGATAATTCTGAGGAAGACTCTCTATGGGTGAATAAAAGTCTTGAGGAAGACACATCCTTTCAAGACCCAAACACTGAAAAACTAAAACAAAAAGATCCAATAAATCCAACTCCTGTATTAGAGCAACCATCTACATCTACTTCTATACCTCCTTTTCCGGAAAGATTACAAATTGATAGAGGTGTAGAAAAACAAATCATGGTGCCTAATTATGATTTCTTAGATGAGTTGAGAAATGTTTGCATTAAAATTCCATTATTACAAGCCATCAAAGAAATCCCAATTTTAGCCAAAACAATAAAGGAGTTGAGTATGAAGACAACAAGAAAAAAATAAGAGAAACAAAGAAAATTCAACTGGTAGGAAAAATAGCAGACATTATGATGGGAAAGATTTCTATTCCAAAGTATCTTGACCCAGGAAATCCAGTTGTCAAAATTCACATCAATGGAATTGAAATTCAAAACACACTCATTGATTTAGGAGCAGCAATAAATATCATGAGTAGACAAATCATGGACAAATTGAAACTTCCTAATCTTCTCTTTACACCCACATTATTACAATTAGCAGATAGATCTGTGATCAAACCAGATGGGGTAATAGAAGACATTCCAGTGTCCCTAGATTCTTGGGAATACCCTGTGGATTTCATGATCCTAACTCCTAAGAATAATCTAGGAGGCCATCCTGTTATATTAGGAAGACCTTGGGTGGCTACAGCTGATGCTTTTATTAGTTGTAGGTCCGGTGATATGTATATTTCTGATGGTAGTTCAACTAAGAAATTCACTTTATAACCTCTAGCTAGGACAATTACAGATCTAGATGACACTCAATGGATAGAGGATGAAGAATATTTACAACCACTCTTCACAATTTCAGAAATTAGTGAAGATAATCAAATTCTGAATACTCTAGAAAACTTTGAATCCTCTCCAGAACACAAACATGAATCATTTCAGGAGGGATCCAATATTGAATTTTTTTCGTCTAGGCAGATGTCTCTTCATTCTATGGAAAAATTTGGCAACTCTATAAGTGAGATTTTTCCAGGCAAAACTTTGAACATAAACAAGAACCTAGAAAAATCTCAACAAGAAGAGTTAATCAAAGTATTACAGAGACATTCTTCTGCATATGCATGGGAGTACACTGACATGAAAGGGATAAGCCCCAAGACTTGTACTCATCACATCTATATAGAGGCAAATTGCAAACCAATCAGACAGCCTCAAAGATGGATGAATCCAAATCTTAGGGAAATTGTTAAAGAAGAATTGCAAAAATTGTTAAATGTTAATTTTATCTATCCTATTTCATATAGTCAGTGGGTTTCTCCTTTGGTAATTGTGCCAAAGAAAAATGGAAAATTGAGGGTGTGTGTTGACTACCGAGAACTAAATAAAGCTACTCTTAAAGACCATTTTCCCTTACCTTTCATAGAGCAAGTATTAGATACATTAGCTGGCAAAAAGTACTTCTCATTCCTAGATGGGTTTAGTGGTTACAATCAAATCCATGTAGCACTTGAAGACCAAGAAAAAATCACATTCACCTATCCTTGGGGTACCTATGCTTACTGAGTATTGCCATTTGGATTATGCAATGCACCTGCAACATTCCAAAGGGCAGTATTAGGAATTTTTTCGGATCTAATACATGACTGTGTAGAGGTGTACATGGATGATTTCACAGTTTATGGGAATACATTTGAAGAGGCTTTAGAAAACTTGGAAAAAAGTCTTAAAAAGATGTCAAGAAGCAAACCTTTCACTTAGTCATGAAAAATGTTTTATGATGTTTACTGAAGGTATTGTTTTAGGGCACCATATTTCAGGGGATGGGATTAGAGTTGATGAGTCAAAAGTTGAAGTCATCTCTAACCTATCTATTCCAAGTTGTCAAAGAGATGTTAGAATTTTCTAGGATTTACAGGGTATTATCGGAGATTTATAGAAAACTTCACCAAGATAGCATCTCCACTCTTCAAATTACTTACCAAAGATTGTGAATTCAAGTGGACTTCTGATTGCCAGTTAGCTTTTGAAACCCTGAAACCCAAAATTTCTGAAGCACCTATATTAAGGGGACCTAACTGGAAGTTACCTTTTCATATCTCGACAGATGCTTCCGATACAGCTCTAGGAGCAGTATTGGGAAAAAAAGATTTAATTCCCTATGCCATCTATTATATCAATAAAAATTTGACTCCTGCAGAGTTAAACTATACTGTAACTGAAAAACAGTTTTTAGCTGTTGTTCATGCCATAAACAAATTTAGACACTATATAACAGGCTATGAAACTTTTATTCACACTGTTCATTCTGCAATTAGATACCTAATGAACAAATCAATCACTAATGGCAGAGTTATAAGATGGTTATTGATCTTACAAGAATTCAACATTACTATTCTAGATAGGCCTGGAAAACAAAACACAGTAGCTGATTTCCTATCTAGACTCCAAAATATCAAAGATGACACTCCGATTGAAGATCAATTTCCTGATGAATATCTTTTTGCAATCTCTACTCAAACTCCATGGTTTGCTGATATTGCTAATTATTTAGTTTCAGGAAAATTTCCGTCAATTATGAATGCAAGAGATAAAAAGAAAAATCATTTGTGATAGTGCAAAATATTCATGGGTTGCTAATGAGTTGTACAAGACAGGTCCAGATTTGATCATTAGAAGGTGTGTTCGTGAAGATGAGATGCCTGAGATTCTCAAAGCATGTCATGATGAACCTTGTGGCGGAAACTTTGCTGATAAGAGGACAGCCTATAAGATCCTTAATTTAGGATATTATTGGCCATCCTTGTTTAAAGATGCTAAAGAGTATGTCAAAAGGTGTGACAGTTGCCAAAGGGTAGGGAAACCTTCTCCTTCGGGTGAGATGCCATTACAACCTCAGGTACATATTGAACCTTTTGAAAAATGGGCTTTGGATTTTGTAGGACCTATTAGTCCTCCATCAAGACAAAAGAGGTATATATTAGTTTGCACTGATTATGTTACTAAATGGGTAGAAGCCAAACCATTACTTGTTGCTAATGAAGCATCTGTAGTTACTTTTCTTTTTGAGGATATTTTTACTCGTTTTGGTGTCCCAAGGGAAATTGTTACAGATCAAGGAGCTCAATTTACATCAAGGCTAGTGGAGCAAATGATGGAGAAGTACAAAATCAGACATAGAAAATCTACTCCTTATCATCCACAAGCAAATGGTCGAGTGGAATCTACTAATAAGATCATTGAAGGAATCCTAACAAAGACTGTTCATTTACATAGAAGAGATTGGGTAGATAGGCTTCCTGAAGCCTTGTGGGCCTATAGAACTACATGGAGAAACACAACAGGCCATACTCCTTATGAGCTTTTTTATGGAAAGCAAGTTTTGTTTCCCATAGAGTTCCAAATTCAAACCTTCAAGATGGCAGTTCAGCTAGGACTTGATCTAACGGAGGCACAAAAGCATAGACTGGAGCAAATTAATGAATTGGATGAGATCAGACAAGATGCAGTTCAGAAAACAAGTCTAGTCCAACAGCAAAGGGCTAGATGGCATGAAAATTACATCAAGGAGAATAAATTCAAAGAGGGTGACTGGGCTCTCTTGTTTGATTCAAAATTCAAGGATTTTCAAGGTAAATTTCAGACACATTGGCTTGGGCCATATGAAATTGTTGAAATTTTTGATAATGGGGCAGTAAAAATCAAAACTATAGATGAAGAAGAGGTCACTTTTCTTGTGAATGGTCATAGATTGAAGTTGTATCACAAACCACTCTCAAGAGAAGAATTTGTCAAGAAGTTCCAAGAAAGCAGTGATGTGAAGTTAATGAAGAAGAATTTTTCTTCTTCATCAACTTGATTAAATTTTCTGAAGTATTTCTCTTTTGGAAAAAAAATAAAAAAAAATAAAAAAAAATAAAGGTATAAACATGAAAACCAATCATAGATTGGCATGTTTATACAGAAAAGATAGGGTGAAAATCAGAGTTTCTCTGACACTCTAACTTTTCCCATTTTGTTTTTGCAAGCAACTGTTACAAAATCATAAGTTCAGATCCATAGTGCTTATGATCCATCTCATTTCATTTCACTTCATTCACTTATCCATCCATATTCCATTTCATTCATTCATTCATACTCTACTTCATTCCATATTTCATTCATCTCATTCCATACTCCATCCATCTCATTTTCATGTCAAAATTTAAAGTTTGATGTCTTGCTGTAAATGAATAAAACATGTCATGGATTGTAGGGCAGTTCTTATGTTCTTCCACTCCATTTCATAAACTGAATCCATTTCATTTCATCATCCACTTCATACATATCATAACACATCATCCATCTTCATTCATATCATATAACATTTCACCTATATTCCAAAAACACTCCATTCCATGATTAAAATACTCTATAGGTACATTCTACAGCTCAACAGACATTCTGCAGCTGATCAGCCATTCTGCAGCCAGATAGTCATTCTCCAGCTACAAATCCTGAAGGCACCAACTAGCAGACATTATAATTGCAACAAAATGATCCAGAATATCCATGAATAAGAAACATCAAGAAGAATTATGAAGACTCTTCCAAAGGTGAACAAAGAAGACAAAGACTACAAAAATCAAATGAAAAGCAGAGGTAATAAGTTTAGATTATAATGGCATTTCATAAAGTTTAGCATAGTTTTAGTTATGAATTGTTCGAAAAAGTTGTTTTAATTATTTTTATTGATCATGACCAATAAACCCTCCACAAACTTTGGATTAAATCTCTCATTTCAAATTCCATACCCGACATTATTTAAGCGGTTCAAATGGTCGAAGTGTTTGAATTCTTCACGTCACCCAACAAAATCATTCAATGATGATTTTATTTTCCGTTGTAAAAATCTCCGCTGTCTTTTCAATCATTAATTTGTTTCCTCCACCTCATTTCGTAACTACCTCCATCACTCCATTCTGTAGCCGGCACTTCATTCCCCAAACAGAGATATCCTTACCATCGAGAGCAGAGCAAAAGGGTATATCAGTTTGAATATCAAAGCACTATCACCGTGGGCAGAGATTGAGCATTATCACTGTAAACGCAGAGGTATAGCAGTGAAGAGTTTGAAGCCATTTGTTACCAAGAGACAGAGGTATAGCAGCGTGAGAATTTGAAGCCATTTACCACCGAGAGACAGAGGTATAGCAGTGTGGGAATTTGAAGCCATTTGTCACTGTCAACCAGAGGCATATCAATCCAAAGTTTCATTGTCAACCAGAGGCATATCAACTCGAAGTTTGAAGCTCTTTTCATTGTCAACCAGAGGCATATCAGTCTGAAGTTTGAAGCTGTTGTCACTATCAATCAGAGGTATATCATTCCGAAGTTTTAAGCCATTGTCATTAATAACTTGAAGCCATTTCAATTCAAAGGTGAAAGTTATTGTTTCAGAGGGTAGAAAAAGTATTAATATGAACATTGAAGAAGCAATTATGGGTTTCATTGTAAGAACTGAACCAGTGGGTACAAAATACATAGAAGGCTACCCTCAATGTAAAGAAATGTTGCAACAGATAGGATGGCTACAATGTTTTGAGAAATTTAATGGCTTCCACAAAGAAGTCACTAAAACATTTGCAAGATCATTTCAAGGAGCTGAAGTTGAAGTGGGGGATGTTAAATTCACAGTCAATGAAGTTTTCATTGCAGAAGCTACGGGATTGCTTATAAATGGAAAGAGATGGTTCAAAAACAGAGAATTCCATCATGAATCGTGGAAGCAAATTCTAAAATCACCAGGTATGGATGTCACTGTGTTTAAGAAAGGAATTCCAAGTTCTGCATTGAAAAATAAATGGAGAAACATACTAATTATTCTGCAAAAATTCATTACATCTGAGGGTAGATATGGCACATTTTATGTTTATCACATTAGACTGATAATGCATTTTCTAGGGGAAGACTTAAACCTACCCTACTTCTTGCTTCAAAGTTTGAAAAATATGGCTTCTTGTGTTCAAAGAAGGGTTCAATTTTTAGAGACAACTCTATACCATCATGGCTTGGTGAAAATTTTAATTGAACACCATTTAGCCAAAACAAATGATACATGGGACAATTTCTTGATAAGAAATCATTTTGAAGAGCCAAAAGAACCCTCACCTGAATAACAGCCTACAAGGAGAAGTAGAAAATGGAGAGCTTCAAAAATTGGGATTGACAAAACAGTCCAAGAAAGTAGTGAGGAAATCATCTCAGAGAAGTTGACTCAAATAAAGAGACAACTTAAGAAAGAGAAAGTAATCAGGAAATCTGCCACAAAGAGAGGAGAGGGATCTTCTCAGCCAAGAAGAAGCCATAGAATAAAGGGGAAACTAAGGAAAACTCAAATCAAACAAACAGGGGTGATTAATATAGAGGATGAGGAAAAATCTATTGAAGAAGATGTTGAAGAGGATTTTAATGAAGGAACCCTTGAAATTGACCCTGCTCAGCAAGAAGTTTATGATTATGTTGAAACTTTGGAAAGGAAAGCTTCAGAGAGTAGAGAGAGAACCCCTATTCCTCCACTGTCTGAAATAGATGTGTTAAGAAGGGATAGGTACGAGCTGGAGATACTTAATAGACACATCAAAAATGAGAATTAAATTTTGAAGGAACAAGTCAAACTCAAAACTGATATGAACTCAACCTTATCCCTACATATAGACAAAGTGGAAAAGGCTAATGACAAGTTGAAGAAGAGGAACAAGAATCTAATCAGGGCACTTACCAACCTAAGGTTCAAACTTGTCATCAGAAAACCCAGAAGATCTTTAGCTTCCAGGCAAAGGAGAAGCAGAGGATTAGATGTTCTTGCAGAAGCCTCTGAGTTTATAGGATAATTTGCATGAGGACATGCAAGAAGACAGCAGTGGGGGTATGTTGAGCCTCAAAATTGTGCTTCCTTTCATCTTACTTTACCTCATTTTCATTTGTCCATTGATATCCTAGACCCAATTCATCAATGAATTTAGTTAAAATTACTTTTAGAATGATTTACATAACTGACTTGCTAAGTTTTGTGATTTTTGCCATTGTAATGCATTTTGACCGGAACTAGCTGCAGAATGCAGACATTCCGTAGCTAACCGGCAATTCTGCAATTGTCTTCACGTTTGGGTATGTTCCAGGTGGCCTCTCAAGAAAAACCGCATATGGGCATAATCCACGTCATGTCTACATTGTTTGTTGATCACCATGAAGGAAGAAACGAATTCTGGATATGGTTTTGATACGTGGGAACACATTTAGGAAGGCAGACTTCTATTAGGACTGTCTCAGTCCAGATGCCCTTTTCATTTTTACGTTTCCACTTCAAGAGTCCTAATGTGATTTCGATAAGGAAAGACAATGACCCTGGAATTGTTGCAAGTCTTGTTATGTACATTTGTTATATAAACACTTGGGAAACCGAGAGCTAGGCTAGATTTTGTTCTAGATTTTGCTTAGACTCTGTGCTACATTTCTGAAGACGTAGATTGCTCTGTTCAAGTTATTTCTCTTTTAATGAAGCAGACAGTTT
Organism: Pinus albicaulis; assembly: GCA_034641835.2. Classification (NCBI taxonomy): domain Eukaryota; kingdom Viridiplantae; phylum Streptophyta; class Pinopsida; order Pinales; family Pinaceae; genus Pinus; species Pinus albicaulis. Next base: position 627,219,616 of record CM076580.1, on the reverse strand, counting down.
TGTTTTGAAAGCGTTGATTTGATTTGGAGTTAGATTCCGTCAGGTGGTAGAGGGCCCCTGCCTCTTGCACGGATTTATTTGCGTAATTTAGATAAGTATCCTAGCTGCCTTTACATTTTTTTTTGAAGTTGAATTAGTAGTTGTTTTCATTAGTTACTATAGTTATAACTCGTTCTAAAAACTCTTCTAAAAGAAGAAGCTCTTCCAAAAGATTATGAAAATGAATGGGAAATGGCTATAGTATTGTAGGATTTAATTGTAATCTCTTTTGTTCACCATCACAGTTATACTTATGCTAAATACTCTTCCACAAGAAGAAACTCTTCCAAGAAATCTTTATAATGTTTTAAGCATGATTGTGATCCTGAACGCTTCATTTGTGTGTTTGCACTAAGTACCATAGCTGTCTTTCTCTTAAACGCTTGTCCAAAATATCATAATGATGAGTGGGAAATAGCCATGATATCTTAGTTTTTAATTGTTTTCAGTCTTTAGTTTGCAGAGCATAATTAGGATACTCCGGAGTTTAATTGCACTTAACTCATGTTTAGTTGTTTTAAGTTTGATAATAACTTGTAGTTTAACACTGTTTTAGACTAGTGACATCTTAAGTACAGTTTTAGCTTCACTCATTGCATTGTCACTCCACATTCAGTTGTCATTCACTGCATATTAGATTACTTCAGTTGTTAAACTTAACAAAATAGCCTTCATTATTCACAAACCTCTTCTTGTTCTAAAATCCATAATTGATTCATAACCATATGAACAGAAGACAATATCATTTTAAGGCCTGAAGTACTTTTGCAACTTCCTGATCATCTTACAAACAAACATTTCCTCAAAAAAATATTTTAAAAATCTCTAACCTTTGAGTGAAGTGTAGTGTTATCAAACTAAGTGGCAGAGTAGAGTTAGGAACTAGCTTTAGAGTAAAAGACCTTATGATGGTATCAATATTTTACTCCAATTATGCTTCAACAAATCTCTAATCAAGGACAAAATGTTGCATCATTATAAGTTAGTTGTTTAACTGTTTAGATAGGAGGATTTGCATACTTAATTGACCATGTCTCAAGCTCTTTCTCAAAACACCTTTGATGAAAGCATTTGACAAGTTGAGTTTATGTTTTGAATCATTTGTTTAAAAGTCATTATCAAGCTTTGTTTCTGCTTAGTCATATTTTAGATTTGATTCTGTTTCAGTATTGCATTTGCATTTGTCATTTGTTATCAACCAATTAGGCTTCACTCTGTTTTTAATCATTAGCTCCTTTCCATTAGCTTTCTAGTCATTTTCCTTGTAAACATAAAACTACCAAAAGACCAAAAACATCATAAATCATCACAAAAGACCAAAAACATCATAAAACACTACACACAACGCATTAAGAAACAAACACCTAGGTACATACAGTGCACTTCACTTCAGCAGTTTACCAACCCTGGTTGACAATTAAATGAGCTCAATTTAGGAGACTAGATTGAGACCAAATAGGCCGGTCAGGGGATGCATGATCTACAAGCTGCAGGGGCAGAGCCATTAGCTCGGGATCCTCCAGATAGTGATTAGGTGTGGGGCATATGGTGCCCCCTAGTGTGTATGTAGGGGCAGGTGGTGCCCCCATTTTTGAGTTTTTGGTAACATGCTATGGGCATGTCATATGTATCAGAGTAGATGGACTCTAAACACATGTTTTGGGACACATATTATGGATATGCATCATTTTTTAATGATTATAAATGTTATTGTATTGTATGAAATGCGTGTGATAAATGCCAATCTAGAACATGGTTTGCAATATTATCTACATAGTGATTCTGTTCTCGAGGTACATGGTTGAAAGTGATGGTTTCAAATGCACGTATCAAGAGTTTCACTCGTAAATAGCGTCTAAACAGCACAGGGTTATGCACACGATAAACACCATTTAGTTGCATGACAAGAAGTAGGGAATCCAAACAAACGTCCAGATGGAGGATGCGATGGAAGAGGGCATCGGCTAAGAGACCACACACTGCATCATATTCGGCCTGATTGTTGGTGGCAGAACCAATGCAGACCCCGTTGGAGAGAACAAAGGTATGCAAGGGGGTGAAGATGGCCCAACCTGCCGAGGCTAGATTCTGGGAGTAATGACTTGCACCATCGGCATAACTGATAAAGGGTGTGGACGAGGGGTCCTGCGGAATGGTGTTACAAGACAACAAATGAGGGGAGGAGAGACAATGACGGCAGCGTGAGTGTACAGAAGACATCGAGCGGCAACTGCGGGAGGGAGTGCAAGGAGCAGGATGACTATGACTCATATACAAACTAGAGGGTGGTATATGAGGGCTATCGGAAGTATGGCGAGGACTCGGGCTGCGGAGGTCAACAGAGATACGGGTGGAGTGATCTCATGTATGGGTAGAAAAGAGGTGGTCAGGCGAAACAACAGGGGAGGATGCAGGGAGACTGGGCTCCAAGTGTCTCGCAGAGGAGGATAGGTAAAGAATAGTCATAGTAGACTCCGTCATTTGAACATCAGGGGGGAGAATGTCGATGGGAGCGGGGGGATCCTCAGGCTGGCCCGAAGCATACTGTGCAAGTATGGGAGAGGCGGATTGATTTTGTTCAACCTCATACTCTCGGACTACCTCTAAAGAGGTGCAGTAATGCGTCAGGTGAGGACAATGTGGGAGTAATGGCCATGAACACCGCACAAAGCAGAGGTTTGTTGGTGCGGAGAGTCTTGGGGTTCTTGGTTACGGACGAAGAAGGAATGGAAGCTTCAGGGACCATAGACTCGGGGAACGCGACTTTAACCATGGGATGAATACGGGGTAACTCGGGACAAGCATGGGTGGCATGATCGGCGACATCACAGAAGGCACAAGGCTTTGCGGGCGGAGGAGGGGCCGGGTCAGTCATGGTGGTCTTGTCTTTGGGTGCCCCCTTGCGAGCTTTGCCTTTCTTCCTGGGAGCCGTCATGACAGGAGAAGGGTCCTGTGGAGGTGCTGGGGGCATAGTGGCAACGGAGGAAGTGAGGGGGACCGGTTGAACCGGTGTCAAATCCAGGTAGGGTTTGGGGTGACCAGGAGGGGTAGCGGCTAGAGGATCAAGGTACCAGACCGGTATGCCCAAGGTCAGGTTAGGGAGAGAGAGGGTGGCCATGACGGGGACAGAATATACTCTGGGAGGGGGAGCCAGGAAAGGTATCTGCCCAGCAGGGTAATGACCAGGAGGGATGGCTCCGAGATGGTTAAGGCCTAGGGGAACCGATCCAGGAGGATAAAGGGGTTCGGGGATACCAGCTATAGGGGGAGGGCCAGAAGGAAGAGGTCTGGCTGGCTGAGATGAATGGCTAGGAGTGGGTTGCAGAGGGCAAGGGGGAGGTTGCTGACTAGCCGAAGCAGGCCGCTTAAGGGCAGCCTGAGATGATTACATCATGCAAACATTCGATAAGCTGGGATCAATGATAGGAGGAGGGGGGAGACCAGGAGAAGTTCCAAGCAGGGAGGAATCTTTGTAAACGTCGGGGGAGACACTGGTCAAAGAATCGACAGTTTGCTTGTTGGCTACAGAAGAGATGGTCGTCTCAGGTGAGGTCTGAGATTTTGGTGCATGATATGTCAACTGGTCAATGGTGACTATCTTTCCATTATGGGGGAAAGACTTCTTGTGGAAAACCGCGGATGGGACAGCAGACATAACATAGGTGTAGCTTCGCCCTAATAGAATGTTGTAGTCTAGCGGGGCGTCTATGACTTCGACGTCAATGAAAATAGTCTTACCGGTGAGGGTGATAGGACAATTACGAAACAGGCCAATGGGCTGGGAGGCATGGTCGTCCCACGCTCAAAGGGTGATCGTGGAAGGGGCCAACTCAGGGGATCCAAGTTGCTTCCAAACCGAAGCGGACATCACGCAGGTGGATGCCCCCTCATCAATTATACACCGGGAAACGTTGGCATTCCAGATTTTGACTGGGATTTGGAAGGCGACGGAAGGAGGAAGAGAAGGATGGTCCGATTGAGTGGCGTTGAAAATAATCATTTGGTCATCAGCAGGATCTACATCGCCCACGAAAGATAGTAGAGCCTTCTTTTGGGAAGGGCACAACTGGAGGAGTTCCAGTGTGGAAATGGCAGTAGGAGATTGCGCCAAATCAGCTACTATGTTATACGAATGAGCAGCTCGACCGGAAGTAGCATTTCGACGTAATGGTCCCTTAGGAATCTTGGTATGAACCTCAACTTTGAGTTGAGGGATATGTAAGGGGCCACTGGGTGTCGAAAGAGGCTCTGTAGAACCTGAAGAAGGAGGCTCGGAGGCAGACTGAGCAGGAGGCTTGGGGTACTGGTGAGACCGAGTTTGAAGGTGGAGGTCGATAGTTGGGGATGGATCAGAGTTCATCATGAGGATCTGGTAATCGGAGGAACCAGAAATGGAAGGTGGAGTGGAGACCCGCTCGTCAGGTGGTTGGGTAGCCACGAATCCTTGCTGAGGGAAAGGATCAGTAAACACAGCTAGTTGAGTAGTGGCCACATTAGGGGGAGCATGAGGGGAGGCATGTTGCCCTCGCAATGTGGCTTGAGACTCCCACATCTGCTGCATCTGTGGTAAAAGGGGACAATCGTGGGTGTAATGACCGTAAACACCGCAACACGAACAAGGCTTGTTGGTACGAAGAGGCATGTCCGGCTTGGGCTGAGTGCCCTGTTGCTGGTTAGCAGTGTTAGGGTCAAAACCTTGAGGATTGGGTCCACGAGTACCAGGGGCAGATTGATTTGGATTTCCTCTCTGCCTTCTTTGAGAAGAAGGGGGATTAGTCGCACCCTGCTGTGCAAATACTTGCCCTGAAGGGGGCTGTAGGTGCTGTTGCTGGGGTTGAGGAGGCCAGGGAGGTGGAAGCGCATATGCTGGAGGAGCTGGCACACCAGGCTGCAGATAAGGGTAATGATTAGGTTGGGCAACATTGAGGTAAGCAGGAGGTTGGGAAAAAGGAGGAGGCATGCCATATCCGGGGTACATGCTACCGGGAGGGGGAAGAGTGCTAGAGGTGCTGGCCCCTCTGTGAGGGAGACCGTAGCCCATAGGAGGTTGAGCATACGGATGGGAAAGGGCTCCAACGATACCGTTGGTGGAATGAGATGCCCCCGGGGCGTTAGCGCCACCGGGCATGGGGAGGTCAGGAAGGAAAATATAAACATAACCAGACTGAGCATAGATCGGGTCATATTTCAAGGCTATTTGGAGGGCGGCTTCTTCGGTTTGAGGGAAATGGGAGGCGACATATTTTCCAATGGGAGCTAAGAGAGAGCGAAGGAACCAGTCCATATAGATCCGATCTTCGAAGGGGGGAGCTCGACATGAGCTTCGTCTTCATCGCCATTCCTGAACATGGGTAGAAAGGTGGGTCGAAGATGTTTTCTTGAAGGAAGTCAAGAGCTCCGTACCAGTATTGTATCGGAGAGGGAGCTAGAAGTAAGATAAAAAGGCTTGGGCAATGGTCGCAAAGGTGGTATGGGAAGAGGTGACTTGGTCGACATACCATTTTGAAGCTTCGCCGGTAAGCGTGCGTTGGAACAAACGAAGACGAATGGAGTCATCGGTAATGGAATTGGAAGAACACCACATGTGGAAAGATCAGATGTGATTGGTTGTATCTTCTCCAGCAAGGCCTTCGAACTTAGGGATGTCGGAGGGGAGCTTGGTTGGCATAGCAGGCCAACCAACATCGTGGCAGATAGGGTCTTTGATCAACTGATTGAAATCAGGGAGGCTGAGGCTTGCGATGTACGGCAGCAATGGTATGGCCGACGTAGTTCCTGTGGCGGTTCCGCTAGTAGTGGTTCTGGCATTAGGGCCTGGAGCACCGCTAACGTTAGGCCTTGGACCAGACATAGTGAAGGTGATAGGGGGAGAACCAGGAGGAGAAGGAGAACCCAATGAATCAGAAGAGGAGTCGGAGTGCAGACTCGGAGGAGAACTGGCTCAACGACAGCGGGACGGAGCAGGTCGATCGACCGGAAACTGAGGGTGAAGGCCAAGAAGTCTCTGGGAAAGGCGCCTTGGGGGCGCAATGATGATGGGAAGAAGGAAACCGAAAAGGGAAAAAAGGGACAGAATCAAGTGAGGTCAAGGGTAGAAAATGTGCAGTGACAATTGATTTTAGAGTCTTTGCCAGGCGGTGTTAACCAAGCGCTTCTTCACTTAGGGTCAGTGTGTGGTGTGCGTTAATTTTAATTTTTAAAACCCTTTTTGTTTTGAGAGCAAGAAAAAAGTGTGCTACGTAACTGAAAATAAATCTGCAGAGAATAGTATATAATGCTGAAATAATAGAAAATTAACAGCTACTATTACATCTATCTAACCCAAGAAGGCGGGTCCCTCAAAACTAGTCTAAAAAAGGGGAAAAAACTAGTCAAAACACACGGAAAAGAGGCCAATAGATCTAAGGTCGGGAGGGACAGGGATCTAAAGGATAAAGCTACTGAAAAGAGGTGCAGATCACAGCCAAGAGACAGAGGCAAGGTGGCTGGAAAAAGGGAGGAAATCAGCAAAAAGCGGAAAGGACAGGGAGGAGGTCCTAAAGAGAGGTCCAAACAAAACGACAAGAGGTGATTTGAAAGGAAGAAAGGTTGATTTAAAGGGATCTGAGGAGGAGGTTTCAGATCTGAAAAAGGGAAGGTTGAAACTCTGAAAAACAGACGGCTGAAATAGCTAAAACTCTTCCACAAAAAGTGGAGGGTACTGAAGCCCTAGGGGGCTAGGTTCCCACTTAGATGAGTAAAAACATATCAGAACTAGGTCAAAGCGGGCTGAGACAGAGGCTGGAAAACCCTGACAGAAGCTTCAGCAAAACCCAAAAAAATTGCAGAAAAACCACTGAAAAATTGGCAGGTCGCAGGTTCTGACCTCTTTTCAGTGTAGGTCGCAGAAAAGAGGCTGAAAAGTGTGACCTGGAGGTCCAGGTCGTAGGTTTTGGGCTGAAAATTGCGACCTCCCATTCCGGTTGTCTCGGCGGCAGATTTTCGGAAAAATTTTCGTCTCAGTTGCGGCTGATGTCGCTTACCTGCGCAATAGGGCCAGAAACACACGGAAGTTAAAAATTTTAATGTTTTAGGGTTTTACGTGAGAAAAACAATGTAAAAATAGGAAAAATAAACAGTTGAAAAGAAACCCTAGGGTCTGAAGTAGCTGGATATGCAGGAATATGAAAAACGACAGCGGTCGTAATTTAAAACCCGTGTGGAGTCGCCATTTGTTAGTATGAATCCTTTGTCGAAGTGTATGAAAAAGGACCACTTTGGCTACGCATAAATAATAGCCCTAACAACAAAAGTGGCTGCCAATATCTTCAAATCTGCGGTTAGTTGAACAAGAAAAGAGCTGCAAAAAACCAGATCTATGCATGGAAAGACATTAAGCAGTAAAAACAAGGGTTTGCTCCATATACCAATAGACAAGACAAGAACACTTTTTGAAAGAAATTTTGTATTAATTGGGCACCTGGGAGGAAAACAAGAAGGTGTATCCAATTCTCCTCAATGGGATGGGTTCTTGGAAGTCCTCAGCACTTCAGATCTAAGATTTCTCTCTCTTGTTGGTGTAGAAAACCCAATGCAAAGAATAGAGCTCAATGGGAGCTCACACAGCAAATGATGGAAAAATGTGACCAAGTGTATAGATCCAAAGTGATCTAATAGGCAACAAAAGGTGAAGAATGGTAGGAAAAACCCTCCTATTTATAACAAAATATTGGGTCATTCTAGATCTTGGTGCATGATTAAATAATGTTAACCAAATCTAGATCCACCTTTTATGGAATATTTTATTATATTTGTTGGAGGGAAAAAGTATTTGACTTGGGTCAAATCCCTTTATTTGTCAAAAATAAATAAATAAATGATTTATTTATCTTTTTAAGGAAGCGGTTAAAAGATAATCAAATAAATAATGATTTATTTAATTATTTGTGGGTGATTTGGTCATATTTAACAAGGAATATTATCTAAATAATATTTAAATAATTATTCCTAGAAAATAATAAGATAAATAAAGGTCTATCTAATTAATTTCTTTGTTTCTAGGTTAAACATGACTGGGAATAATAATTAAATTATGGTTTATTAAATTATTCCATGAGGAAAATCAAACAAATATAGGTTTGTTTAATATTTCCTTTTGGGGTTTCCTGTTTAGACCATAAACAACCTAATAAATGTGGTTTATTAAGTTATTTAACATAGTGAAGGCAAGTTTACTTAGGGTAAAATTGGTCTTACATGGTGTACTTGGGTCCATCTAATGATAATAGGTTAGATGACCAAAAAATGGTGTAACAGCCTTGACCCTCGACTTGCTCGAAGGCCCGACTAGGGACCTTTTTCATTTTTTTTGGCATTTTCTATTCATTCGATGTTGATAACTGAATACACGGAAAAAACTTCACAAAATTGATGCAGGAGCATCTTGCTTGATTTTCATTAAAATATTGTGTAATTAGGGGGCGATGTCTTTTTTATTATTTTATAAATTATTATGCTCATTTTTAATAAATTAAGAGAGAAAATGTGAGTGTGAGGATTGTTGTAAATATTCTTTTAATAAATTGAGGATATGAGGGGAGTGAGTTAGGTAGATAATTTAGGGATCAGGAATTCCTTCAATAGAACTCAGTTGAGTCAAATAAGGGATAAATCTATTTTAGATTTTGGTTGAGATTTGTGTGGAGGAAATCATGGATTGGAGTTAATTCATAATTGTGTATAAATATGAAGCTTGTGTGAGGATGGAAGACACAGTGAGGAATACAGAGAGAGATAGAGAGAGATGGTGTGAGAGTTTTTGAAAAGGCCGAGATCCAAGAGACCCACAAATGTAATATTCGGGAAATTGATTTGAATCTGTAATTTTCTTGTTATTATTGTATGCCAGTATGCTATTTGTGTTGGCTCTCTCTTCTTCGTGTATGTTTTGAGTTGAATAAAATGTGGTTTTTAATGACAAATTTGTTGAAGTTTCCATGTTAAGGAAGCCAACACTTGTATTGTGCGCAAGGATATGTTTTATAGCAGAATCCCTGCATCATTTGGTATCAGAGCTCAAGGTTAGAGTTGATTTTGTGGTGTCATGGAGTTCATTTTGTGATAGATCACTGCACTAAGTTCTGATTGCACTGTGAGATAAATATTTTTTGTATGAGGGTTTGAGCCACAAGAAGAAAGAGCACTGTAAATCTTAGTTTTAATAACTAGAGACATCATTGCATGATCATACACTAGAATTGAAGACTGAATGTGTGGAATATGAATAACAAATTCATGCTGCAAATAATGTAGATTTGCTATCTGGGTGCCAAACTTGCAGGAAAAAAAGAGAGAGTTTGGATCTATTCGTGGAGCTGCAGATCTACACTAGCAATGGCATAACGCTACTATATTGGGTTTCGTGGGTGTATTTCTGCATATTTTGGGAGTGCACTGCAAAGACAACCCACAACGATCTTCCACAAGGCAGAAAACAATGTTTCTTGAAGATGGATAATTAAAGTGCGCATTTAGCTATGGGATATGTATGAGATCTGTATGACCATGAAGAGGACAGAACCTGCAATGCCTGATCAGAGTGAAGCCTGCGAAAGCATGAGGGAGGATTTTTGAGCTCGAGTTCTCTGAAAGCCTAATTGCCTTCACAAAATTTTGTGTAGCCATGACTATTCTGGGTGACCTGTGTGCCAACTCTCCATTTTTCGGTGAATAGAATTATAAGAAAAATTAAAAGCCAAAGAAAGCTCTGGCCTTATCTATTCTTTGATAGATTTGCAAGCATACTGCCAATTTGACAACTGGAAATCGAAGCTTTACCAGAATTTGATGGTTCAAAGCACTGAATGCTTCCAATCTCTTTTCCTTTACCAGGTTTGATGATTTCAGTCTAGAGGCATGTGGCAATAGAGCTTGGTACTTGAGCTCATGGATGCATTTGCAGTAACACAACTCTATTGATATGAAGTGACTAATGCAAGTGAAAAAGATGCAAATGTTGAGGAGAATTGAAATGGTAAGTAGATTGAACAAGCTGGAATGTGAAGGCGAATGCATGAATTGGATACAACACAAGATGGCAAGTTGATTGTGAAACGAATGCAAATGTTGGTAGCTTAAATCAGATCTGTGTAGAGTGGCATCCAATTGCTACAAGCTGGAACACAAGTAGGAGCACGGTTTCTGGGACGTTGAATTCGAAAGTTGGAGACCGCGTGAAGACCAATTGGGAAAGCGGATTGTGGTAAATTCGAACCTGTAAAAAACTTTCAACCAGTATCAACGGTGTAACAAGCTTGTTGCAGCGATCACACTATGTATATGTGGTTTTAAATTGTGTAACAGTGGTTACAAACTCACAATTGTGTTAGCAGCAACACAAGGGCATGCCAATATGGCATCCGCTCCCTTATGTCAGTGCTACATGTTGACTGCAGAAATTGATAGAGCTGTATTGAATCTGAGCAGTGATGGAAAGGCTGAGGATGTTAGAGTAAGTAAGTGCAAAGGAATGTCCAAACCGCTAGCAATGGCTATCGCAGAGTTTTCATTATAGCAAGCACTAGTAATTTCTTCGTTGGGCAATTAGAAAGGTAATGGTACAAAGGATTCCATTGTAAAGCTTGTTACTGAATTAAATAATGAAAAACTTTAAGATGATGTAGATATTGGTGTAGCACCTCCATTTGTTTATATTGACCAAGTGGAGAGCTCTTTAAATCAATCATATTTTCTGCCCATAATTCCTAAATTGGAAAGTGTGGGGTTTTCATTGAAGAAATCAGTGTTGAGAAAATAAAGGATATTGGTTGTAAATAGGTGATTCATGGGCATTATAAGCATAGACATTTCATTAGTGAGGATTATCAGTTTATTGGGCAATATATGAGAATTGAATTGATATGAAGCTATGTTTGACTATGGATGCAGAGTCTTGCATGCCCATGAAGATTGAAGATCCGTGAGGGAACATTATTTTTTTGCTATTGAAAATGAAATTTTTAGGATCCGAACCAATTCAGGGTTTGAAGGTGCACCAATCAGTTTGAACACATAGTTAAAACCGAAATCTCTAGGATCTAAACGAAGTTGCTGTAGAGAAGTCATCCACTACGTAAAACAAAATTGTGATTGCAGAAAAATCATCACGTGATGATATGTGCGCAAGTTGGAAATGCATGAATATTTGAGGTTATTTCTGGTAGAGGATGCGATAGTGGTACTACGGATGTTTTGGTCCAGCAATGTATTCTCTTTATTCTTTTGACAAGTATTTTGATAATATTTTTCACTGCTATATATATTGACACTTCGGAAGAAGAGCGGTAGTGCAAAAGCTCAAGCACTATCGGTGGATACACTATGAAGGTGGTAAGTCAAATTAGTTTTTATGTTATTTAAATAATGTAAAATGGATGTGTAATTTAGGTTGAGAATAATAGTGCTTAAGGCCATATACATTTTCTGAGTGTTTCACCAAAATTCATGAGTGGAAAGAGAGATATTTTAAGACAGATAATGAATGGAGTGATAATTATGTGTTTGTGTTATATTTATGTAAATTAATCACATAAATTTGAAGGGTCAAATTAAGATGTTAGGGTCAAATAAAAATTTGGATAGCTTGAGTCAAGTTAAACCATTGAATTATTGTACAAGAGGGTGTATTTTTCATCCAAGATGAAGAGTTGATGCCAACTCTGGAGTCAAAGAGTCCTAAATCAAGTCAAAGTTTTGAATGTGATTGGGTGCATGATCGGTGAAGCCCGACACCCAAAGAGTTGGTCATTGTAACACAAGCATTACTGATGTTGTTGTTTGCAGCAAGAGGAGCAAGAGAATTTCCCATAAATGATTCCAAGACAGAGAACTGAAAGAGGTCAAGCACAGGAAGAGAGCTTCTATTGTTGAATGGAAATTATGGAGGCTTGCTGAAAAGGGGATTCGAATGAAATCCACACGTGAACAGATGAACTTCAAAAATGAGGAGAAGATGACTGGTGATATTCATTTCAGAGGTTCTAAGAAAGACCGCAACAGAAGAAAGAAGAAGGAAAATGCCAAGGAAAATGGCATATGTAAGCAGTTGACTGATGAAGAGTATGAGTGGGAGAAATATGAGATAGCAGTTCACCATGAGTTATTTATGGAATTGTTGCACAGAAATACGAAAGACCAGAGACATGGTTGGACCATGAGGAAGAAAGTGAAATGGCATAGACTACACGCAAAGAGGGAACAACAGGTAAACATACAGTTGATAGAAGAGCTAAGGAAGCTCGAGCACATGATGAGTGTGCAAATGAGATGTGGAGAACTCAGAGATGCTGAGTTGAAAGTGGAAGTTTCCATTTGCGGCCCAGAACAGGGTGAAATTCTAGGTGAAGAGATCAATGAGAAAGATCTCATGAACTATTGCAATAGTTCAGAAGAATTGGAAGAGATGTTGACAAGAGGAGCAGACGAGGCTATGAAGCCTTGTATTTTTAAATCTCACAGTCTATGTATGTTTGCAGGATGTGCAGAAGATGGTGGAAAATTAGGTGAAACTATCACAGAGATTAATGAAACTCTTATAGTGAAGTATGAAGGAGAATAACTTTCAGAGGGGGAAGGTATTGATTTGTTACAGTAGGAAGAAATCATAAATGTATTCTTGTTTGGTTTAAGACAACTAGTTGAAGCTGTTATGGAGAATAAGCATAATGAAAATTCCGAAGTGATATTACAAGGAGGTACACAAATAAATTTGTTTAATGAAATTGCTAAGAGAATTTTGCAATGTGATGATACAGAAACCAGGATAACTAAGGAAGATTGCCAGAAGAAGAATGAAGCTAGGAATGAAGGTTGTGATGAAACGATGGAAAGATTTCACATGGAAATAGAGTTCTTGGAATGATGGCTTAAGGAACCTGAAGGGGAGATGAAACTTACAGAACCTGATACAGAAGAGATTGCAGTTACTGTGCATGATAGGGATGAAATGTTTTTAACATTTATAGAGCTGAGTGAATGTTATAACTTTTCAAGTAAAAATGTGGTTGTAGGTACAGAAAACGACATAAATAAATATGATGTCGAAATCATATAAATTGAGTAGAAAGTATTTGGATATGAGATGAAAAATCAGGGGCAACAAGGAAGTTATGTCCATAGAAACATAAAGGAAACAAAAGTATTGAACCAGTAGGATAAAAATGAAAGCAGCCAGCAATTCAAAGTAGGATCTGCTGAAATCTAGAAATTCTATGATGGGAAATTGGTGCTTGAAGCATCAAAAAAGACCGAAAGGTCTTATCTTTTTAAAACTAACAGTTTGTTGATGAATGCAGGTACAACACTGGATGAGGAATTTGTTACTAGAGGGGAAATCAATGACTATAATTGTGATCAAGAAGAATTTCTTGATTATTCTTCATTTCAGAAAGCTGAGTGGTCAACACAATTGGAGATGGAAGCATCAGACAAAGAGGAATTACTCCGAGGAATTGGCAGAAGTAATTGTTGTACAAACCGATGGAATCCAATTGACAGAGTAAGTGATGAATTACAAAATGGAGTTGATACTTTAAAGGACCAGTGACAGAACAAAGTTTGGAATCCTGAGGGGAGCAAGTCATCAAGACTTGTGGCTGTCGCATTATTATAGAAAAGCGACAGAACTCATAGACAAGATTCCATGGAAACTTATCTACATGGGGAGTCTGATGTAGGAGCATCCTTCTTCATTTTCATTAAAATATTGTGTAATTAGGGGGTGATGTATTTTTTATTATTTTATAAATTATTATGCTCATTTTTAATAAATTAAGAGAGAAAATGTGAGTGTGAGGATTATTGTAAATATTCTTTTAATAAATTGAGGATATGAGTGGAGTGAGTCAGGTAGATAATTTAGGGATCAAGAATTCCTTCAATAGAACTTAGTTGATTCAAATAAGGGATAAATCTATTTTAGATTTTGATTGAGATTTGTGTGGAGGAAATCATGGATTGGATTTAATTCATAACTGTGTATAAATATGAAGCTTGTCTGAGGATGGAAGATAGAGTGAGGAATACAGAGAGAGATAGAGAGAGACGGTGTGAGAGTTTTTGAAAAGGCTGAGAGCCAAGAGGCCCACAAATGTAATATTTTGGGAATTGGTTTGAATTTGCAATTTTCGTGTTATTATTGTATGCCAATATGTTATTTGTGTTGGCTCTCTCTTCTTTCTGTATGTTTTGAGTTGAATAAAATGTGTTTTTTTAAGATGAATTTGATGAAATTTCCATGTTAAGGAAACCAACACTTGTATTGTGTGCAAGGATCTATTTTATAGCAGAATCCCTGCATCAAAAATAAACCCTTGGTGAAAACTTCGATGCTTTGCCACATCATCAGTGTATGTCATGCTGGCATCATCTACCATGTTTCATGTACTAGGTCCCACACAGTTCGGGCATTGGGAGAAGGGGCTTCATTCTTCCTGCTAAATGTTTCTTCCCTACTCGACCTCCAACAGGTCCGACTACTAACTTGGAGTTGGTCACACACAGGTCGGGGGTCGGGGCTTTGTTCTCTGATTGACTTTTCTACATAGCCCAACCTCTGACTAGCCTAAATCACCTAAGTCCCAACCTTAGTTCAAATTCTACCTAAGTCCTGAGCAAATGAGATTTTCTATCTTCCAAATTCAACTAACTATAACTCATTATCCAGAAGGCATTTTCTAGAATCCAACATAGCATTGGAAATATATTCCATATCATTTTTCGACTATGTTATAACCAAGATCATTTGAACTAAACACTTGGGGTATAAATACCTCTAAATTATAGGACTCCTCGACCATCATAGTCATCTTTTTATGGCTTCTCCAGTAAGCCATTTACTATGATGATTCTCTACAGAATATTGCAATAACCATGGGATTCCCCCTAAATAGCATGCTCATCAATGCCAATAAGTGTTTCCTCTATTCTTATTTCTATTACATTTAACATCAATGCCAACATAGTCGGTGCCACCATCCATCTAGATATTGTCAACTATACAACAATCTCCCCATTTTGAATTGATGGAAACACACTAATCTCCCTTTGAAACGAGACATATATTTCTTCATCATTAATATTATCCTTAGCACTAGTAATCTTCTCCCCCTTTGTTATCATTGGAAAATGATTCTCCTCAATTGTCCCCCTGAACCATTACCACCTACTCTTCAATTGATCCTTCAAGTTGGGTATCTACCAGCACTCATTGTAATTGAGTAATTTGGGAGGAGGAGTAACAACTCCTATCTGTTGTGAGAGATACACAAAGGGCTCTCTTGCAAGTAGCTTAGTAAATATATTTGGTAGTTTTTCATTAGTGGCCACATATTCAAGTTGGACAATATTGAAAGCAACTTGTTCTCTCAAGAAATGAAACCTGATAGGAATGTTCTTGGACTTTGAGTGCATGAAAAGATTCTTAGAGATGTTAATTGCACTTGTGTTGTCACGCATGATTAGAATTGGATCAGTAAGCTATATTTTGATGTCTTTCAAGATCTTCTTCATCTAGAGAATTCGTGAGAAATAAGTGGCTGCTACAATATACTTTGCTTCAGCAGTTGATAAAGAAACAGAGTCATGTTTCTTGCTGACCCAGGACACTAAGTAGTCTTCCAAAAGGAATGTTGCACCAAAGGTGCTATTCTTATCTTCAACATTTCCTTCCCAATAAACATTAGTATAGGCATTCAATTTAAACTCTTTTCTTCTGACATACCACAACTCATAGTCTACTATCCCTTACAGGTATTTTAAAATCCTTTTTACAATAATGACATGACTTTCACAGGGGCATGATTGAAATCTAGCCACTAGATGTACTTCTTGAATGATGTCTATTCAAGAAGTTGTGAGATACAACAAACTTCCTATCATCGATCTGTAGACAGACTTATTTACCAGGGGTATCTCGTCTTCTTTACATAACTTACAACTTGTAACCATGGGGGTTATAACTGGCTTGCAATCTTCGAGTCTGAATTTCTTCATAGTTTCTCACAGGTATTTGGATTCAGAGATAATACCCCATATTTTGATTGAGAAAATTTCAATCCTAAGAAAAATATAAGTTCTCCTATCATGGATGTTATAGGTTAATTTGGGCATCATCCCAAAACATAGATCAGTATCCATTAGGGTCTATCATACTCTAAATTAGTTTCTACATGCCCTAAACAAGACATCCCATTGGTTTTTTTCCTTCATTGAATTTTCACTGCTCAGATGTCAGTTGAAGTGCCCCATTGAGCCATCAACGCACCCCTAGACTGCAGTAACTGCTTTACAGATCAAATACTCCCATGCAAGGTTGTGTTGTAGAGGATCTAGGCCCACTATATATTGCGTTGGTCAATTGGAAGCAAATTGTTCATTGGATTCTGGGAATATTCCCAATCTCTAGTGGCTTCTAGAAGTTGTTCAAGCTTTCACCTCATCTGATAGCTTCGAATAAGGACACCATGGAGCCATTAACCCTCTTATCCTCCTATTCCCATGAAAA
Source organism: Pinus albicaulis (assembly GCA_034641835.2). Lineage (NCBI taxonomy): Eukaryota > Viridiplantae > Streptophyta > Pinopsida > Pinales > Pinaceae > Pinus > Pinus albicaulis. Next base: position 627,203,037 of record CM076580.1, on the reverse strand, counting down.
AGGAAACCTCTTCATCCATTTTTGGAAAAGCCATTCAATGTTTCATTTATGTCAAACTACCTTCATCTACTTATTAATGTAGAGAATTTCCGCAAATATTTTAGTAGAAGGATTATGTATTTAGCAGTGGCATATAATTTTTAGATCAAGAGAATCTAGGCAATACATAATTGTATTAAAATTTCTATAGTAAAGCCTTAGAGGTGGTTTTCTCTCCATTTAGGCCCAGGAATCCTGGGTTTGGGAAATACGGTAAATCCTGGAGAGAATGTCTCGATTTAGGGACTAGTGACCCCTAATTCGAATTGTTGGTTGCAGTAAAGCCTAAGAGACTAGGAGACAGGAAAATTCCTCATAGTTTTGGTGGAGATAATCCAATGATCTGGTGTAGATCACAAAAAATACTGGTTTATGATTGATGAGGGTGAGGTGGTTTAGCCCCAGAATTCCCTGGTTGATTCTTTTGATTTGATTCCCACATTCATCCTTGGAATATCACATGGGGATGATTGGCTGAAGAGAGACTTGGCTCAGCCAGTCTATGGTTGGGTGGAATGTGGAAGTCTCATCTCATTCCTTAGATATTTGATGCATAATTGCACTATTTATTATGTGGATTCTATTGTTGTTGTATCCATGGTATTTCTATTGTTATTATGTTGGTTATAAGTATGTATTTTATTAGTGATGATGTATGGATCTACCCATGTTTTTACTTGTAAATGAATGCACAATGTATCTATGGTCAATTAGATTATATTGCGGCTAATGATCTAAGAGAGTAATGCTTCTTAGGATTCTCAAATAAGTATGAGACTCTTATGTTTAATTTTGTTGTTTACACCTGTAGTTTCAATGTTTGTGATATGTTTGACGAAATGTCTGTCATGGATAAGATGAAGGTAGTTTGACATTTATGTTTCATTTATGTCAAACTACCTTCATCTACTTATTAATGTAGTTTGATTCCCTGATGATGTGATTGTTTTCATACATTTGTTTTAATGTTATTTATCATCTCCCAAAGTTTCATAAAGTTATGGCCAATAACCTAGGCTCTGGGGCTGAAACGGTGGCACAAATCCCGGAGTTACAGCCACAAAACTAAACAATTGGGTCCCTGGCCACATACTTGTTGTGTTGCGCCTATGGCTATAGGCTCTCAGCCACTATATTTCCTTGGCATGCCTATGGCTATACTCCAAAAGTGTCAAAAATTCAGTCTCCCTAAGGGGTCATGGGTTTGGAAGGTTGGGTTACCTCTTGGGGATGTTGTTGATGTTGTGTAAGGCGTGTTTGTCTTGTTTCCATCGGTTCAACTTCCTTAAGGTCATCTAGGAGATTGAATCTCATATTATTAGCCTCTCATCACATGTTTACCCCAGTTAGCCGGTTACTTGGGTAGATGTGTGAAGAGGATGCTACAAAGTCGTATCAGAGCATGTTTTCGCTCTCCTTGGGTAGTGTATGGTTTCCATTCGCTTTGGGTGATGTCTATTTCCTGTACTATTTGGTTTATATCTGATACCACAGAGTGGTAACAGAACATGGTTCAAACCTTGGACTAGATGGGTGGTGTGTTGGTCATGCAGTTATGTTGGTTGCATATGTGTTTAGTATGCTTGTGGTCTATACGTGCTTGTTGCATCTGTGTCGTTTTTTCCATGGTGGCAGTGGTGTTTCCATGGAATTGTTGATGGTGTTGTTGTCAAAATGTTATCATGAGTACATGATTGGTTATCTGTTGCTCATGCTTGTGTATTGTTTATGCATGCTTGCTTACATATTGTTACATATTGTACATGCATTTATTTCTTATGCTAGGGTTACAGATTGGTCATGCTTCAGTGTTATCCATGTATGCTTGCTTGTGTGATGTCATATGTTGAACATGCATTGGGTGTTCATGATTGATTATACATGTCAAGTGGGTGAATATGGTCAAGTTTGCATTGGTTTTATTGAGGTTTTTATGCATAAGGTCATTGTGTAAAATTAGGTCATCATGATGATTTTGGTATGTTATGATGCTAATGTATTGGTTGAGATAGAGCAGGAGATGTTGATCATTAAAGTGAAGTTGCAACAATGGACTTTGGGGTAAGAGCAGATCGTCATACAAGTTTGTATTTTTAGGATGCAGGTATGTGATTCACGGTTGTTGTAAGCATTAGGGTTACTTGTATGTTTGAAATTATATTTGATCAGTGTAATCATATGAATTATGGTTATGAGTATTCCTTTCATTCTATTGATGTTATGGTTACACACATTATATATGCTAGTTGATTAGTGTGGTTATATGTACATGTTTTAGGTAGTCATGAATGATAGCAACCTGTGGTGGTATGCATTTCTATTGTTTTTTTATGTTAGCTAACTTATATGTTGTTGATGAGCATTATATATAACTTGTTGTTATTACATGCTAGTAATTTGACGGTTAGGGTTATGAAATTCATGCATGAGTCGATGTAATTATGATAGTGTGTTGTATTATGTCTAGACTGACTATGCATGTGTGATTGTATGCTTGAATGATGAGCTTATGACGTGAAAATTTTAGCTATATATTGTTATGGATATCATGACCTTATTTATGATTGGGTTGATATGTTTTGAATTTATATCGTGCTAATCTAGATTGATTGTGTAGACAATATATCCTCCCCTGAGATACATTAATGTATGAGCTTTCTTGTGTCATCTAATTTGTACTTGAATGTTTGATTATGTCATCTATTTTGTGTTTGGGTGTTAGTGTCTATTATGTCGTCTATTTACTGTTGAATGTTTGATTAATCGCATGATATGAGGTTGTATCTATAAGATTGCATGAAGTAATGATCTTGTTTTAAGAAAATTTTAATAACACATATGTGTTAAGATAATTGATATGTACATGAGTGAAAATAGGTTATAGTTGTAGCTTTATGTATTATGATTGATGGATGTGAGTTGATTGTTGATTATGACATGGTTTTTAGTCTTGGTAAAAGTTGATTTCGAATTAATAGATATGTTGTCTTGATATTTGGAACACGTGAATGATCTGTGTGTGTTCAGTTACAAGGCATCATGATTGGCCCAACAAGGTAAGGTAACTAGCTTGTTGTTATGTTTATTTATACATTGATAGTTATGTGGTTATGGCAATATGATGCAGGGGATTACATGGAAAGAGACTGCCATGAAATCTTGAAGAAGGCTCGAGATGAGAATTCCTTTGGAAGTGTTGGGAAGTCATGGGGATTGATTCATGGTGTTTATTGATAGTATTGTTCTTTCGGTCTTTTATGATTTTTTTGTGCTTTATTCGCATATTTTTTATTACTAGTGCAAGGCCTTGCCACTTTGCTGGGGTGTCATATTTCATTTGTTTTTTCATGGTCTTATTTTTGTTTGCTCTTGTTCTAACCTTGGGAATTGGTTGGGAAAGACGAAAGTTAATGGAGCTCAAGGAGAGATTTTTGGTACCCAACAGGGAATTTAAGAACTAGATAAGCTTGATGCATGAGTAAATGGAAGCAGAAGGTAAGAATATAACAATCGGTTGGACTGGTTGGGTCCATTCATTAGGGAAATTTTGAGGTCTAAAATGGGTCTCCTAAGAAAAATTTACAACCAAAATAAACTTTATAATAACCAACAGGATTCAAGATGATGATTTCAACCATGGGGGATGATTCACCATTTTTTAAGTAAAAGGGTAAAAGGATTAAAAAATAATAAATAATAAAACTACTTTTTCAACTCGTAGTTTCAACTTATCTCCAAAAATATTTACTCAAATTTTGAGCGGGAGTACTCGTTGGATGCAAAATTTAATTCCTCATCCAAGGAGTACCCATGTTGCATACTTTCGATGGATATTGCTACACAAAAAATGAGAAATATATTAAAAACGTTATTATAATCACGTTTTTCATGTATTTCTCATTTTCGTGTAGCGGGATTCATAAAAAGTATTCTACATGGGAACTCCTTCGATGAGGAATTAAAGTTTGCATCCAACGAGTACTCCCATTCGAAATTTGAGTAAAAACTTTGGTAGATAAGTTGAAAATACGAGTTGAAAAAGTAGTTTTTTGCTTTTTTCCCTCTAAAATTTGAAGATGTAATCAAATCTTATTTTATTATTTCCACTAGTATTTTATAATTTCCTTAGGAGGCCCATTTTATACCTCAAAATTCCCCTAATGGTGGTAAATGGAAAATGGCAGTATAGACATGAGGAAGGAAAAAAAAGGCAAATAAAGTGGATCTAAGGTGATAGATGGCTTGTCTATGTTGGGAATTGTTGTTCTCAATGTTATGTGTAGTATGCACACATAAAGGGAGTTGTCTTAACCTAGACCTTATGATATATAGAAATTGTATTGTGATCATTATTATGTTGATGTTTATATATGTACACATGTATGAATGTATCTATGTTGTGTCGGACAGGGTCATCGTGGATCATGATTGTTTAATGCTAATGTTTATATGTATATATGTGTATGTATATCATTGGCTGGCAAGATTATGATTGTTTTATGCTAATTTTTATATAAATGTATGTATCTATGTCTCTATGTCACTGTATGACAATGTTATTAAGGAACATTCTTGTGGAGGAATGATTGCTCATGCATGTGAATGGCATGAATATATTCCTGGTCTTATAGGGAATCAAGTGGTAAGAGTAACTATGACATCTCTATGAGGTCAGTATCATGTGTACATGAACTAATATTATATTCTTGTAATATGCCTATGTTTATGTTATGGACAGGTAACGCTGAGGGTTACACCAGCGAAGTGAAAGTAGTGTGATCTGTGGCATGCTAGGATAAGCATGGTTAGTGAAAAGACACTAGAAGCAAGGTTGTTTGTGGGGTTAGTGTGTGGTCTATGTGCAATGCTATTGTTAGGTATATGTTGCACATGTTGTATATTCAGTTATTGTACCGACGGTGATGTGTACATGTAACATATGTAGTATTGTGTACATATGATGTTGTATGTCTGTTGTACATATGGTGTTGAGTGTATATTGCATATCCAGTGTTGGGTATAGACGGTTTTATGGACATGTTGGGTATGCGGTGTTGTGTACTTATCGTACTGTGCACATGTTGGATATGAGGTGTTGTGTGCATATGGTGATGTGCGCATGTTGGATATGTGGTGTTGTGCATGTATGGTGTTATGTACGTGTTGTAAATGTAGTACTATGTACATATGGTGTTGTGTGCGTGTTGTACATATGGTGTTGTGCGCATCATTATACATGTGGTGATGCATGCATGTGGTGTTGTGTACATGTTGTACACATGGTGCTATGTGCAGGCGGTTTCGTGTACATGTCATGCATGTGGTGTTGTGTACATGTGGTCTCGTATACATGTCGTACATGTGGTGTTGTGTACATGTGGTATTGTGTAGATATTTTACAAGTAGTGCGGTGTAAATTTGGTGTTGTGTACACATTGTGAAGGTGGTTTCATGTACATGCGATGATGTGCAAACTTTGTGCAATTAGTGTTGTGTACAATAGGTATTGTATACGTGTTGTGCATAGGGTAATGGTATACATGTGTTATTGTTTTCATGTCATACATGATGTGTTGTGGGCATGCAATACTATGTATGTGAATGGTGTAGTCGTGGTATTTTCACATGTGTATTCATTGTTTTCACTTTGTTTATGTATATGCATTGTGTTGTATTGTACACCAAGTGTAGGTGTATGTGTTGTGTTGTACACTGGATGTAGGTGTATATATTGTGTCATGTTTTACATTGTATGTAGGTGTATGTATTGTGTTGTGTTGTACACCAGGTGTAAGTGCATGTATTGCATGGTATTGTATGTCGTGTATGGTTGTATGTGTGTGATGCACATTATGTGTATGTGCACATGATTGCGGAGAAGGCACTAGGTGTTTTTCATGTGTGGAAACCATTCCAGTGTGTGTACAGAAAGAATAAAGGCAGAAGTAATGACAGATGAAGGATGAGTATCGATATTTTATTTCAATTATATTATGCATGTGATCTACGATTATGATTTATGATGGTTACATGTGATTTAGGATTATGGTTTATGATGATTGAATGAAATTCATGCTTTTAAGTTATGATGGTTTCGTTTTGAGCTACGCATATATGATATGTTTGTATATGATGATTTTATCAAACAACTAGTTTGATTTATTATGACACGAAATGAACAGACTTGCAAGTGTACCTTTTTTAGGAGCTACCAATGAGGTATGATTTGAATTTAAGTTGAATCTAATGGCAGTTATGCGCTTGGTACAGGAATAATGAAATTCCTATTTGGGGTGGTTGAAACCAACTGTAAGAACTAGTATCTTGGCAACAGTATGTTGGTAAAGCATTTTAGGAGCATGGCCATTTTGGGACACTTGTACCCAATAGTTTCCATTGATTTCCATGAGCATGATATGACCGGTATCATGGTTTTGAGGCAAGGATATCCCTTGGTTTTTGTATCTTATGATGTGAGGAAACCTTTCCAAGGGATGGATCACCCAAGATACGGGATGCTGGGGAACTTGGAAGGTGATTGACTGCATGGAAGGGGATTACCGGATTTCCCCAGGGATTTTGTCGCAGATAAGAGAAGGAAGGTTATGGATTTGTTTTTTCCATTAGCAATTTCAGATGGAATCATATGCACATTAGGAGTGTGCCTTGGAATAATGAGTCGTTAATTGTTCAGTGAGAAGAGAAGTGGCATGGGATTGTAGCACTAGACATTGGATGCAGCTTTTACTATGACAGTGGATTTTGGAATTCCTGGGAAGGAAGTGAATCCTGGTACTACTTGGAGGGTGGAGGTGTGAGACTATGGATTCCATTATTGACTGATACAACCATCATTTTATTTGTTGGTTGATAAAATGTGTATATGTGTATACTATTGTAAATACTGTAATGAGCTATGTTATAAAGCTCCATTAAAAGGTATGTTTGTCATGTTTTTAGCAGGATGTCATTGTAAATGCTACAACAAGCTGTGTTATAAAGCGCCATGGGTAGTACGTTTTATTTTCAACATTTTGTTGGTTTCTGGGTATCATTGAACACTAAGGACAATGTTCCCCCAAGGGGGAGGGCTCTGTAACAGCCAAAACATCCATGTAAAAATAATAACCACAGTTGATGGGATACATATTCCAAGTTGAATGGTGGGAAAAACATCCTAGCGGGTGTTCACTTCAGTTTATTATGGCTAAGGCAATGGAAAAGGCTTTAGAAAGGAAAAGTGGCATATTTGGCACATTTATTTATGAAAATAATGGAAATTAGGGGAAAAGGGAGATGAATGGTCACAGGTTGCATGTGAGGAGGAAAATGAAGGAAAATAATGGAAAGTAAAGAAAATAGAGGCCTCATTAATAAAAATTATTTTGAGGATCAGTTGGGAAGATTTTTCTGAAGCTTTGGTCAGTGCATTTTTGGATCTCTCTCATATCTCACTTTGGGGCACTTAGAGTTTTTGGGAACTTTGGTATTGGAGTAATAAAGGAAATAAAGCAAGAAGAAGGAGGAAGCAAGCAAGGAGGAGAAAGAATGAAGCAACTACAATAGGATTACTTACAGGTATTTATTTTCATGTATGATTTCCTTTCTATATTTGGCATGCATGGTATTGCGTGTGGTTGTTTTATGTCTTCACATGGGTTTTTTCCAAGTGTGATAGTGTATTCAGCCTAGACTTTCCATTTCCAGATAGCCATGGTGTTTTGGAGTTATCATGTTTGGTTTAGTTGGATTACTGAATGGATTTGAATCTGAGTGATGTGGATCTCCGAATGAATATGGAACTGGTTCATGTGTTGCCTTGGTTTAGGGCCTATTAATCCAGGTTTGTATTGCATTAAAGCATGAGAGGTGGTTTTCTCTCCACTTAGGCCTAAGAATCCCAGTTTTGGAATATATAGTAAATCTAGAGAGTATGTCTCAGTTTAGGGCATAGTGGCCCTTGATTCATATTTTGGGTTGCGGTAAAGCCTAAGAGACTAGGAGACACGAAAATTCCTCACAGTTTAGGACAAGAGAATCTGTTGATATCCATTCTTTTATTTTCCTAGTGATCAGGTGTAGATCATGGTAAAGACTGGTTTATGATTTATGAGAGTGAGGTGGTTTAGCCTCAGGATGCCCTGGTTGATTATTTCGGTTTGAGTCCTACATTCATTCTTGGAATATGGCATGGGGGTCATTGGTTGATGAGAGATTTGGCTCAGCTAGTCTATGGTAGGGTGGAATGTGGAAGTCCCATATCTGGTTGGTTTTACACTCATTAATGTGAAGCTCACTCCTTTGATATTTTATACATAATTTCGTTGGTTATTTTGTGGATTCTATTACTATTATATCCATGGTATTTCTGTTGTTATTATGTTGGTTATAAGCATGTGTTTTATCAGTGATGATCTATGGATCTACCAATGTTTTTACTTGTAAATGAATGCACAATGTATCTATGGTCAAATAGATTGTATTACATCCAATGATGTAAAGGAACAATTCTTCTTAGAGATTCTCAGATAAGTATGAGACCCTTATGTTTAAATCTGTTGTTTACACCTATAAATTCAATGCTTGTGATATGTTTGACAAAATTTCTGTCATGGATAGGAGGGGTCTTGATGAGTTCCTGATTATGTAATTGCTTCTGTACCTTTGTTTTAATATTAGTTATCATCTCCTAAATTTTCATGAATTTTTGGGAAGTGATGTGGGCTGTGGGACTGAAAAGGTGGCACAAATATCGAAGTTTCAAGCACAAAACTCACTAATTGGGGCCTTGGTGGCATGCTTGTTGTGTTTTTCTTACATCTATATGCTCCTAGCCACTACCTTTCCTTGGCATGCCTACAAATATGGTCCAGAAGGGTCAAAGATTCAGTCTCGCTCAGGGGTTAGGGGTCTGGAAAGTTGGGTTACCTCCTGGGGATGTTTTTGATGTTGTGTAACAAGTGTTTGTTTGTCATATTAGTATCCTCTCGTCACATTTTTACCCTAGTTGGTCAGTTACTTGGGTAGATGTGGGAAGAGGGTGCTATACAAGTCAAGGTCCTCTTTTCCTTTTCTATGTTCTTCACAGTCCCCATTTATACTGACGTCATATCTGATCCTCTGCCTTATTTATGTTCTTTGTATTCACCATTAATACTAGCACCAACTCTGATCCTTTTCCTTAGTTAATGAAGTCACCAATAACACAGGAAGACCATGTGAAAATAATTCCTAGGCATTCCTTTCAATGTTGGTCAGGAGGTTGTGATTCCACCTGATCTTCCTACTTGTGCGCTCATATTAGCCTTGACCCTCGACTTGCTCGAAGGCCCGACTAGGGACCTTTTTCATTTTTTTTGGCATTTTCTATTCATTCGATGTTGATAACTGAATACACGGAAAAAACTTCACAAAATTGATGCAGGAGCATCTTGCTTGATTTTCATTAAAATATTGTGTAATTAGGGGGCGATGTCTTTTTTATTATTTTATAAATTATTATGCTCATTTTTAATAAATTAAGAGAGAAAATGTGAGTGTGAGGATTGTTGTAAATATTCTTTTAATAAATTGAGGATATGAGGGGAGTGAGTTAGGTAGATAATTTAGGGATCAGGAATTCCTTCAATAGAACTCAGTTGAGTCAAATAAGGGATAAATCTATTTTAGATTTTGGTTGAGATTTGTGTGGAGGAAATCATGGATTGGAGTTAATTCATAATTGTGTATAAATATGAAGCTTGTGTGAGGATGGAAGACACAGTGAGGAATACAGAGAGAGATAGAGAGAGATGGTGTGAGAGTTTTTGAAAAGGCCGAGATCCAAGAGACCCACAAATGTAATATTCGGGAAATTGATTTGAATCTGTAATTTTCTTGTTATTATTGTATGCCAGTATGCTATTTGTGTTGGCTCTCTCTTCTTCGTGTATGTTTTGAGTTGAATAAAATGTGGTTTTTAATGACAAATTTGTTGAAGTTTCCATGTTAAGGAAGCCAACACTTGTATTGTGCGCAAGGATATGTTTTATAGCAGAATCCCTGCATCATTTGGTATCAGAGCTCAAGGTTAGAGTTGATTTTGTGGTGTCATGGAGTTCATTTTGTGATAGATCACTGCACTAAGTTCTGATTGCACTGTGAGATAAATATTTTTTGTATGAGGGTTTGAGCCACAAGAAGAAAGAGCACTGTAAATCTTAGTTTTAATAACTAGAGACATCATTGCATGATCATACACTAGAATTGAAGACTGAATGTGTGGAATATGAATAACAAATTCATGCTGCAAATAATGTAGATTTGTTATCTGGGTGCCAAACTTGTGGGAAAAAAAGAGAGAGTTTGGATCTATTCGTGGAGTTGCAGATCTACACTAGCAATGGCATAATGCTACTATATTGGGTTTCGTGGGTGTATTTCTGCATGTTTTGGAAGTGCACTGCAAAGACAACCTACAACGATCTTCCACAAGGCAGCAAACGATGTTTGTTGAAGATGGATAATTAAAGTGCGCATTTAGCTATGGGATATGTATGAGATCTGTATGACCATGAAGAGGATAGAACCTGCAATGCCTAATCAGAGTGAAGCCTGCGGAAGCATGAGGGAGATTTTTTGAGCTCGAGTTCTCTGAAAGCCTAATTGCCTTCGCAAAATTTTGTGTAGCCATGACTATTCTGGGTGACCTGTGTGCCAACTCTCCATTTTTCGGTGAATAGAATTATAAGAAAAATTAAAAGCCAAAGAAAGCTCTGGCCTTATCTATTCTTTGATATATTTGCAAGCATACTGCCAATTTGACAACTGGAAATCGAAGCTTTACCAGAATTTGACGGTTCAAACCACTGAATGCTTCCAATCTCTTCTCCTTTACCAGGTTTGATGATTTTAGTCTAGAGGCATGTGGCGATAGAGCTTGGTACTTGAGCTCATGGATGCATTTGCAGTAACACAACTCTATTGATATGAAGTGACTAATGCAAGTGAAAAAGATGCAAATGTTGAGGAGAATTGAAATGGTAAGTAGATTGAACAAGCTGGAATGTGAAGGCGAATGCATGAATTGGATACAACACAAGATGGCAAGTTGATTGTGAAACGAATGCAAATGTTGGTAGCTTAAATCAGATCTGTGTAGAGTGGCATCCAATTGCTACAAGCTGGAACACAAGTAGGAGCACGGTTTCTGGGACGTTGAATTCGAAAGTTGGAGACCGCGTGAAGACCAATTGGGAAAGCGGATTGTGGTAAATTCGAACCTGTAAAAAACTTTCAACCAGTATCAACGGTGTAACAAGCTTGTTGCAGCGATCACACTATGTATATGTGGTTTTAAATTGTGTAACAGTGGTTACAAACTCACAATTGTGTTAGCAGCAACACAAGGGCATGCCAATATGGCATCCGCTCCCTTATGTCAGTGCTACATGTTGACTGCAGAAATTGATAGAGCTGTATTGAATCTGAGCAGTGATGGAAAGGCTGAGGATGTTAGAGTAAGTAAGTGCAAAGGAATGTCCAAACCGCTAGCAATGGCTATCGCAGAGTTTTCATTATAGCAAGCACTAGTAATTTCTTCGTTGGGCAATTAGAAAGGTAATGGTACAAAGGATTCCATTGTAAAGCTTGTTACTGAATTAAATAATGAAAAACTTTAAGATGATGTAGATATTGGTGTAGCACCTCCATTTGTTTATATTGACCAAGTGGAGAGCTCTTTAAATCAATCATATTTTCTGCCCATAATTCCTAAATTGGAAAGTGTGGGGTTTTCATTGAAGAAATCAGTGTTGAGAAAATAAAGGATATTGGTTGTAAATAGGTGATTCATGGGCATTATAAGCATAGACATTTCATTAGTGAGGATTATCAGTTTATTGGGCAATATGTGAGAATTGAATTGATATGAAGCTATGTTTGACTATGGATGCAGAGTCTTGCATGCCCATGAAGATTGAAGATCCGTGAGGGAACATTATTTTTTTGCTATTGAAAATGAAATTTTTAGGATCCGAACCAATTCAGGGTTTGAAGGTGCACCAATCAGTTTGAACACATAGTTAAAACTGAAATCTCTAGGATCTAAACAAAGTTGTTGTAGAGAAGTCATCCACTACGTAAAACAAAATTGTGATTGCAGAAAAATCATCACGTGATGATATGTGTGCAAGTTGGAAATGCATGAATATTTGAGGTTATTTCTGGTAGAGGATGCGATGGTGGTACTACGGATGTTTTTGTCCAGAAATGTATTCTCTTTATTCTTTTGACAAGTATTTTGATAATACTTATCACTGCTATATATATTGACACTTCGGAAGAAGAGCGGTAGTGCAAAAGCTCAAGCACTATCGGTGGATACACTATGAAGGTGGTAAGTCAAATTAGTTTTTATGTTATTTAAATAACGTAAAATGGATGTGTAATTTAGGTTGAGAAGAATAGTGCTTAAGGCCATATACATTTTCTGAGTGTTTCACCAAAATTCATGAGTGGAAAGAGAGATATTTTAAGACAGATAATGAATGGAGTGATAATTATGTGTTTGTGTTATATTTATGTAAATTAATCACATAAATTTGAAGGGTCAAATTAAGATGTTAGGGTCAAATGAAAATTTGGATAGCTTGAGTCAAGTTAAACCATTGAATTATTGTACAAGAGGGTGTATTTTTCATCCAAGATGAAGAGTTGATGTCAAGTATGGAGTCAAAGAGTCTTAAATCAAGTCAAAGTTTTGAATGTGATTGGGTTCATGATCGGTGAAGCCCGGCACCCAAAGAGTTGGTCATTGTAACACAAGCATTACTGATGTTGTTGTTTGCAGCAAGAGGAGCAAGAGAATTTCCCATAAATGATTCCAAGACAGAGAACTGAAAGAGGTCAAGCACAGGAAGAGAGCTTCTATTGTTGAATGGAAATTATGGAGGCTTGCTGAAAAGGGGATTCGAATGAAATCCACACGTGAACAGATGAACTTCAAAAATGAGGAGAAGATGACTGGTGATATTCATTTCAGAGGTTCTAAGAAAGACCGCAACAGAAGAAAGAAGAAGGAAAATGCCAAGGAAAATGGCATATGTAAGCAGTTGACTGATGAAGAGTATGAGTGGGAGAAATATGAGATAGCAGTTCACCATGAGTTATTTATGGAATTGTTGCACAGAAATACGAAAGACCAGAGACATGGTTGGACCATGAGGAAGAAAGTGAAATGGCATAGACTACACGCAAAGAGGGAACAACAGGTAAACATACAGTTGATAGAAGAGCTAAGGAAGCTTGAGCACATGATGAGTGTGCAAATGAGATGTGGAGAATTGAGAGATGCTGAGTTGAAAGTGGAAGTTTCCATTTGTGGCCCAGAATAGGGTGAAATTCTAGGTGAAGAGATCAATGAGAAAGATCTCATGAACTATTGGAATAGTTCAGAAGAATTGGAGGAGATGTTGACAAGAGGAGCAGATGAGGCTATGAAGCCTTGTATTTTTAAATCTCACAGTTTATGTATGTTTGCAGGATGTGCAGAAGATGGTGGAAAATTAGGTGAAACTATCACAGAGATTAATGAAACTCTTATAGTGAAGTATGAAGGAGAATAACTTTCAGAGGGGGAAGGTATTGATTTGTTACAGTAGGAAGAAATCATAAATGTATTCTTGTTTGGTTTAAGACAACTAGTTGAAGCTGTTATGGAGAATAAGCATAATGAAAATTCCGAAGTGATATTACAAGGAGGTACACAAATAAATTTGTTTAATGAAATTGCTAAGAGAATTTTGCAATGTGATGATACAGAAACCAGGATAACTAAGGAAGATTGCCAGAAGAAGAATGAAGCTAGGAATGAAGGTTGTGATGAAACGATGGAAAGATTTCACATGGAAATAGAGTTCTTGGAATGATGGCTTAAGGAACCTGAAGGGGAGATGAAACTTACAGAACCTGATACAGAAGAGATTGCAGTTACTGTGCATGATAGGGATGAAATGTTTTTAACATTTATAGAGCTGAGTGAATGTTATAACTTTTCAAGTAAAAATGTGGTTGTAGGTACAGAAAACGACATAAATAAATATGATGTCGAAATCATATAAATTGAGTAGAAAGTATTTGGATATGAGATGAAAAATCAGGGGCAACAAGGAAGTTATGTCCATAGAAACATAAAGGAAACAAAAGTATTGAACCAGCAGGATAAAAATGAAAGCAGCCAGCAATTCAAAATAGGATCTACTGAAATCTAGAAATTCTATGATGGGAAATTAGTGCTTGAAGCATCAAAAAAGACCGAAAGGTCTTATGTTTTTAAAACTAACAGTTTGTTGATGAATGCAGGTACAACACTGGATGAGGAATTTGTTACTAGAGGGGAAATCAATGACTATAATTGTGATCAAGAAGAAGTTCTTGATTATTCTTCATTTCAGAAAGCTGAGTGGTCAACACAATTGGAGATGGAAGCATCAGACAAAGAGGAATTACTCCGATGAATTGGCAGAAGTAATTGTTGTACAAACCGATGGAATCCAATTGACAGAGTAAGTGATGAATTACAAAATGGAGTTGATACTTTAATGGACCAGTGACAGTACAAAGTTTGGAATCCTAAGGGGAGCAAGTCATCAAGACTTGTGGCTGTCGCATTATTATAGAAAAGCGACAGAACTCATAGACAAGATTCCATGGAAACTTATCTACATGGGGAGTCTGATGTAGGAGCATCCTTCTTCATTTTCATTAAAATATTGTGTAATTAGGGGGTGATGTATTTTTTATTATTTTATAAATTATTATGCTCATTTTTAATAAATTAAGAGAGAAAATGTGAGTGTGAGGATTATTGTAAATATTCTTTTAATAAATTGAGGATATGAGTGGAGTGAGTCAGGTAGATAATTTAGGGATCAAGAATTCCTTCAATAGAACTTAGTTGATTCAAATAAGGGATAAATCTATTTTAGATTTTGATTGAGATTTGTGTGGAGGAAATCATGGATTGGATTTAATTCATAACTGTGTATAAATATGAAGCTTGTCTGAGGATGGAAGATAGAGTGAGGAATACAGAGAGAGATAGAGAGAGACGGTGTGAGAGTTTTTGAAAAGGCTGAGAGCCAAGAGGCCCACAAATGTAATATTTTGGGAATTGGTTTGAATTTGCAATTTTCGTGTTATTATTGTATGCCAATATGTTATTTGTGTTGGCTCTCTCTTCTTTCTGTATGTTTTGAGTTGAATAAAATGTGTTTTTTTAAGATGAATTTGATGAAATTTCCATGTTAAGGAAACCAACACTTGTATTGTGTGCAAGGATCTATTTTATAGCAGAATCCCTGCATCAAAAATAAACCCTTGGTGCAAACTTTGATGCTTTGCCACATCATCAGTGTATGTCATGCTGGCATCATCTACCATGTTTCATGTACTAGGTCCCACACAGTTCGGGCATTGGAAGAAGGGGCTTCATTCTTCCTGCTAAATGTTTCTTCCCTACTCGACCTCCAACAGGTCCGACTACTGACTTGGAGTTGGGCACACACAGGTTGGGGGTCGGGGCTTTGTTCTCTTATTGACTTTGCTACATAGCCCAACCTCTGACTAGCCTAAATCACCTAAGTCCCAACCTTAGTTCAAATTCTACCTAAGTCCTGAGCAAATGAGATTTTCTATCTTCCAAATTCAACTAACTATAACTCATTATCCAGAAGGCATTTTCTAGAATCCAACATAGCATTGGAAATATATTCCATATCATTTTTCGACTATGTTATAACCAAGATCATTTGAACTAAACACTTGGGGTATAAATACCTCTAAATTCTAGGACTCCTCGACCATCATAGTCATCTTTTTATGGCTTCTCCAGTAAGCAATTTACTGTGATGATTCTCTATAGAATATTGCAATAACCATGGGATTCCCCCTAAATAGCATGCTCATAAATGCCAATAAGTGTTTCCTCTATCCTTATTTCTATTACATTTAACATCAATGCCAACATAGTCGGTGCCACCATCCATCTAGACATTGTCAACTATACAACAATCTCCGCATTTTGAGTTGATGGAAACACACTAATCTCCCTTTGAAACGAGGCATATATTTCTTCATCATTAATATTATCCTTAGCACTAGTAATCTTCTCCCCCTTTGTTATCAATGGAAAATGATTCTCCTGAATTGTCCCCCTGAACCATTACCACCTACTCTTCAATTGATCCTTCAAGTTGGGTATCTACCAGCACTCATTGTAATTGAGTAATTTGGGAGGAGTACCAACTCCTATCTGTTGTGAGAGATACACAAAGGGCTCTCTTGCAAGTATCTTAGTAAATATATTTGGTAGTTTTTCATTAGTGGCCACATATTCAAGTTGGACAATATTGAAAGCAACTTGTTCTCTCAAGAAATGAAACCTGATAGGAATGTGCTTGGACTTTGAGTGCATGAAAATATTCTTAGAGATGTTGATTGCACTTGTGTTGTCACGCATGATTGGAATTGGATCAGTAAGCTATATTTTGATGTCTTTCAAGATCTTCTTCATCTAGAGAATTCGTGAGAAATAAGTGGCTGCTACAATATACTTTGCTTCAGCAGTTGATAAAGAAACAGAGTCATGTTTCTTGCTGACCCAGGACACTAAGTAGTCTTCCAAAAGGAATGTTGCACCAAAGGTGCTATTCTTATCTTCAACATTTCCTTCCCAATAAACATTAGTATAGGCATTCAATTTAAACTCTTTTCTTCTGACATACCACAACTCATAGTCTACTATCCCTTACAGGTATTTTAAAATCCTTTTTACAATAATGACATGACTTTCACAGGGGCATGATTGAAATCTAGCCACTAGATGTACTTCTTGAATGATGTCTATTCAAGAAGTTGTGAGATACAACAAACTTCCTATCATCGATCTGTAGACAGACTTATTTACCAGGGGTATCTCATCTTCTTTGCATAACTTACAACTTGTAACCATGGGGGTTATAACTGGCTTGCAATCTTCAAGTCTGAATTTCTTCATAGTTTCTCATAGGTATTTGGATTTAGAGATAATACCCCATATTTTGATTGAGAAATTTTCAATCCTAAGAAAAATAGAAGTTCTCCTATCATGGATGTTGTAGGTCAATTTGGGCATCATCCCAAAACATAGATCAGTATCCATTAGGGTCTATCATACTCTAAATTAGTTTCTACATGCCCTAAACAAGACATCCCATTGGTTTTTTTCCTTCATTGAATTTTCACTGCTCAGATGTCAGTTGAAGTGCCCCATTGAGCCATCAACGCACCCCTAGACTGCAGTAACTGCTTTACAGATCAAATACTCCCATGCAAGGTTGTGTTGTAGAGGATCTAGGCCCACTATAGATTGCGTTGGTCAATTGGGAGCAAATTGTTCATTAGATTCTAGGAATATTCCCAATCTCTAGTGGCTTCTAGAAGTTGTTCAAGCTTTCACCTCATCTAATAGCTTCGAATAAGGACACCATGGAGCCATTAAACCTCTTATCCTCCTATTCCCATGAAAAAGGAAACCTCTTCATCCATTTTTGGAAAAGCCATTCAATGTTTCATTTATGTCAAACTACCTTCATCTACCTGCATGTAATGTTATGCTACTGGAATGATGATGCCAGGTGTGATGAGCATGGGACTGAAGTTGGAGAAGTGACATCGAATCAATCAACTGGTTGTACTTCTCCTTATACTTCATAATAAAGACATTGTTCCTTTCCTATTGCATGTTTCAATGATGTTATATATGTATTCATGAATTTTATTGATTCAATTTGTTTAACTTGAATATATCATATTGCCTTTATGTTGTTTTCTGTCATCAATTTTCCATTGCAGGTATCAATCAAACGAGTTCAGTTAGATTGAAAGTGATAGAGTGACAAAGGGAGGCAAGGAAAAGCGATCAAATTACAAGTAAGTTTTCTTCCCTTTATCTATTCATTTTAAGGAAAAGGTCATATATCTTTCTTTCTGTTGTTCTAAGTGCACCACCACAATTAGGGAAATCATACTTATCCATAGGTTTGATTTCCGTAAAAAAAATTAGCCACTCCATTAGGGATCACCAGTGTATCGCTGGTGATTTTATCCTTATCCATCAACTTTTAGTAGAATTTACCTACTTAATTTCAGTCATTTAAATGTGTTTTAGCAATATTTGAGTGTTTGATTGCTTTTTTAGAGTTCCCTATAGCACCAATACATTGTAGGTCTTGACACAATGCTATGCATAGCACTGTTGGCTTTCGAACAGTGCTCTGCAATGCATTGTCTCCCACTCAGGGATGCATTTCCCTTGTGACCAACCAAAATCTATCATATTTTGTCTTTTGCACATTCATTTCAGTGTCTTTCTTGCTAAAGTTTCAGTGATTGATTGCCTCTAGAGACCAGATTGCATCTAATGTTCTTGACTCACTTTGGATTTCTTTTATCAATGTTTATTTTTTGTTTTCTTTGCCATTGGCGAATAGTTCCAAAGTTAAATTTTACATTTGATCAATTCATTATTTTTAAAAAAGAGGAATTGTCGTTTCAGCCTTCGTTTCTCTTGAAAGTTTTGAGTGATTGTTTGTGCATTAGTTTCTTTTTCGTTCATCTAAAATTAAAATAAATTGAAACTAAAAACATGCACTTGCATATAGGGATTGTGAGTGTTGCATAGGAATAGTTTAGGGAAATTTCATTTAGATGTGCTCATTGTTGATTGCATACAATCTGATTGATCTATCACTTGTAGATAGTTTTTCATTGTCGAAAATCAAATAGAAATGAATGCTTCTCATTTTAATTATATTCTAGGAATGTTTCAATACATCTCGCAGTGAACCTAAAAGCAAAATTGATTAGAAAGATCAGCATAAAATTTCTCTAAATTTATCTAAGGAATAATTGTAACATTAACCATAGAATTTAGAGGTCTAGTTTAGAAGACATGTTTCGACGTCGTTAAACATAGCATATGTCGTTAATTGTATGTGATAAATTCCAAGTGTGATACCTCATTCCACATACGTAAGTATAACGGAGCTCATCCATGTACTTTTGGGTATATCGGGCGGTTTTCTAGTACGAAAAGTATAAGGGGATGCTCTCACTGTATAGTTTTTCATTAGACAGTGCTAATACAAATTAGGCCTCCATGTACCTTCGCATATATTTTGGAGGAAAACTTTAGGTTCCTTACCATCCATAGGTAATCGAGTCGGCGGCCTTGTACCTGTGATACACTTAACACAACATTCGAGGAGATTGCGTACATGTACATAAGTCCTTCGTTTACTGGGGTGGTATGTTCCAGTTCACAGTTGCTTGGTAAACCTTCTGTCTAGAATTACCCTCTTTTGTTTATTTGTTTTTTGTATTAAAATCAATCAAAAATCATGGAAGAATATCAACCATTTCCCTGTTGTTCTCGTTGGAAAATGAATAAACCATCTTTACCGCCATAATCTACACCTAGTAGACAAAGGCGTGCTCGTCCTACCAAGTCTGGTAACTCTGGAACTCTTGGTGCTACATCATATGATATACCAAAGACATATGATCCTTTTTGTATCGAGTCTCGAGTCATTTTGATTAATCCCATTTTATCTGCTACTGTCAAGACAGAACCCTCAAAGTTACCTAAGGACACTGAAATTCAATCCATTGAAATTGTAAATCCAGAACCCTACTTTTTCAACTAGAAGTCGATCTGGAACCCATTTTTCTTTTACCAGAAGATCCTGATCCTGAAGTTGTTCACGTGCAACCATTTGGTCCTCAGTTATCCGTAACCATCGAGTCTTCCTCTTTACCACATATTTTACGTCCTGAAATTTATCTCGAGCCTAACGGTGAAGTAAAACTTTAGGAAGAGACAACCCCTTCATCTCCCACTCATTTTGGGTCAAGGTTTCATTTATATCTATCTTTTCCTCGTTTGACCTACTCTAACCCTATTGATCCTTTTCACTCTCAAGTTCCCATAGATTCGTTATAGTATTTGCTGGGTTATTTAAACATGGCAGAGACATCATCCCAAATTGTACCATTTGTTACAGTTGCGACAACATCTACTATTGTTTCATCTTCGATGTTTTTGATGACACCCGAGTCTCATAATTATGGTGGTCGTCTGTCCCACTAGGTTACGAAGCTTTAAATGGAACCTACTCTGGTGTCTCCTATAGTCCATGGAATTCTCCCATGTCATCATATAGAATTCTATCTGGTTCATCTCTTACGATTACTGAATGACCTGATCCGTTATTGACATCATCAGCTTAATATCAGGATGGTCCATCCCATTACCGTCCATCTTATCCAGTATCTGATGGATACCCCTCATATTAAAGTTAGTATTTGCAGTATCCTTATACTCCATATGCTGGGGGGCCATAGATGTTCGATACATAAGGTAGTACTTTGTCATTTTTAGGTCAATATGCCAGAATGCCTGTTTTCAATGGCAGCCTACTTTGCTTGTTCAGCCACAAACAGTTGTGTATCAACATCAACTAGTTAAAGCTATTGCATTTGTGCCTACTACACCTGTCATTTCTTCTATGGTTATTTCTTAGTCTACTCAAGAGGGTCCTTCCACCCCTAACCCTCAATTTCCGGGTCTATAGACTCCATCTTACCAGGCTGGTATTCAATAACCATCTGTATCGGGAATTTCACAACCACAGGCTAGTTTACCTTTGTCACAAGCTTCTACTGGCCATGTCTATTCACAACCTAGTCCGAATTATCTTGGCGGGCCACAACAATCATTCCCACAGTATCAAGCTTATCCAGGTCCTAGTTAACAAGCCTACCCCTATCTAGGTTACCAATAAAAAAATCCATTTGTTGGTATGCCATGGCCTATTGCCTAGGCAATTCCATCTTCTCTTGGTTCTTCTCAACTTGACCTTAATCGAAAATTTTCATTTATTGTAACGTTAGAGTTACCTGATTTAAACTAGCTCAACAATGATCCCATTCATTATTTACCTTGGTGGTTGGTGTTTCCTCTTAAATTACCCTCATACATTCCAAAATTCAACCGAAATTCTAGAGAAGTCCCGTATACGCACGTCATGACTTATCATTTATGTTGTTCATCAAATTCCTTAAATGATGATTTTGTTAGATTGCGTATTTTCCAGCAAACTCTTACTGGTCCAACTCCGAAGTGGTAAATTGAATTACCACGAGCTTATTTTGATAACTTTACAGCTTTAGCCACTTTCATTTACCCATTTTTAAACCCACTAATTTTTTAACCCACTTTCAATTACCCATCAAATATGAAACTGGAACAGAAATTTTGACCAGCTTTAAACAGACCACTAGTACTCATATATCGAATCATATACATTAGTGGTGGCATCGTCATCGAATGGTTAAAACATTTTTTCCTGTTCAGCTTTTAGCTGAGTGGTTTATAAAATCCTTGTTGCCATCTATCACCGAGGATGTGGCCAAAGGAAATTTTTTCATTGAAGAGATATTAATTACTCGTGCCCAGTATCTGAATTTGATTTATACTCAATCTAGCATGCTCTATGAAAATATTCCAAATGCGCCACGACCAAATTATACTATTCCTCCTGCTCCATCTGTTCAGGACATTCATGCTAGTGATGGTGTGATTGGTTCTGTTAATGCTCTAGTAGCAATTCAACCATCTGTTTCTACACTTTTTGTTTCAAATCAAAACCCTATCACATCTGATCTCGTGTCTTCTTTTGAAATCCATTTCATGTCATATGACAAAGGAAAAACTGACAAGCAACCTGGATATAAGAAGAAAGGGAAAGATATGAAGAGATAAAATTCACCCCCGCAAGAAAAATAATTTGATTCATCCAGTTATTTTCTAAAACCTCATTACCCTTGCTTGATATGTAATGAGGAGCCTTTTACATGAGATCTTCCTCACTGCTCAGAAGTCCCAAAGCTTCTTAATACTTTTGTCGCATCTGCAATGTTCACAAATCCTTTTCCGAACCCGAAGACACATATGGTTTCTACGGATCCTACTTCTAGTTCACAAGTGCTTATGTTATCCGCCACTAAGCCAAAAATTGATGTTTTGGTGTCTACTCGAAGTAAATATTACAATAATTTGTTTTCATCATCAAATGGTTAGGCTATAGATCAACCTACCACTTCGACTTCGACCACATCTGACTCGGTTGTACTTCCTATCATTCCATAGTTAACAATAAAGCCGTCGAAAGGAGTACTTCATAAATCGACATTCAACCCTCGAGCTCGTGCAACTAAAAATTATAATGTAGTAGAATATCTAGCTCAGTCTCCTTCTGCTATGTCAACGCTTGAGGTTATTTTAGAATTTTCCCTCCCAGAAGCAGGATTTGTTTTCCGCGATTGGTGAAATCGATCCAATGGATTCAAATCTTGTGGTATTTAATTACGCAGGCTATGTGCCACAATTACCAACACAACTAGAATTCTTGATTCAAGTACATGTCCTAAATTGCCTCATCCATCGCACTACCATTGATGAAGGCACACCTAGTTGTATCATTTCCATGAGTTTTTGGAAGTCACTTGGCTCACCAACTTTGTCACAATCACCTACAATGTTGAAAGATTTTGATAGTCGTACATATCAGCCTTGTCGAATTCTTAGTAACATGCAAGTCGAACTAGGGGGAAAATCAGTTACTATTGAATTTGAGGTCATAGACGGACCCCTTGACTACAATATATTACTTCTAATATCATGGATTTATGCTATGGTTGTGGTAGTATCTACTTAATTTCGTATGATCATCTTCCCCGATAGGGGAAGAATCACAACCTTTGATCAACTCTCTTTCTTTGCCTTTGGTTCCCAGGAAACTAGAAGCGTTTCGTTTGTTCACGGAACCCCACCTTCTCTTTAGAACAGTGATGTAGGAATCTTTAATGATCCTTCCCTTATGGTCACCTATTCGTTATCGTCACCCGCGACATCGGTGGAAATCGCTAGTATAGAGACCTCAAATATGATATCTTCCACTTCGTCTGACTTAAGGAAGATTCCCAATGTTTCTGAAATAGATAGGTTGGGAAACATTATGCCACTAAGTGAAATTGAGCTAGCATAGAAATCAATATTTTTGGCTTATGCAGCCAATCCAAATCCTTTGTTGCCGACTAATTGGGTTGATCTTTCTTTGGATTTTGGTACTTCTTCTGATCCTTTTTCACATGTATTCTCAACCGATGAGAGCATTATGGGATCCATGAAGCCGGAATAAGAACCATGGGAAGATTCACATCAAAAATCCCATCTTCCATATTACATTGAAGATAATCCAAATGAACTATATCACCCTACTGTCATTGATTTATTGAAGAATTCTATTCCTATCCATGCCGTCGATTCTGAGCAAAACCCATCAAATATCGAAGAAACTATTTCTATCGATATTTCGACCAAACCAAGTATTTTAGAAAACATTCATGTCAGTGTGTGTTGTTCTCCATCTGAACTTGACACTTACCACTCTCTTTTTCGTGAATTCCAAGATGTATTTTCTCGGACATATGACGAGATGTCTAGCATCAACTCTAGGATTGTTGAACATGAGATTAAAATGTATCCTGATGTCAAGTAGGTACGACAACGCATTTTTCCTTTCACCCTAAAAATGTTGTTTCCATTAAAGAAGAGGTTGAAAAAAATTTGCGTGTCGGATTCATTTACCCTGTTCCGCTTATCGATTGGGTTTCTAATATTGTTCCTATCATGAAGAAACGGGGAGCAATTAGAGTGTATTTCAATAATCGAGATGTTAATCACACTTGTCAGAAATAAAATTATACCACTCACTTTATTTACCAAATTATTGATTAATGTGTCGGATGTGAAATATTTTCTTTCATGAATGGATTCTCTGATTACAATCAAATCAATATTCGCCCATAGGACCAATATAAAACCGCTTTTATCTGTCCTTGGGGCGCATTTTCTTATCAAAAGATCCCTTTTGGTTTAAAGAATACTGGGGTAAAATTCCAGAGGGAAATGAATTATTATTTTCATGACATCAAACACATAGTTCAACCGTATCTGGATGGCTTACCTCCACATTCACAGAAACGGGTTGACCACCCGCTACATCTGAGAGCAATATTCTTATGATGTCGTCACTATAAAATGTGGCTCAATCTGTACAAATGTGTGTTTGGTGTTGGTTCTAGTCATTTTCTTGGATTCGTTGTGTCAAAAGAAGGAATTCGACTTGATCCATTGAAGGTCTAGGCCATTCTTTCTTTGCCTGCTCCTTCCAATCTACTTCAATTACAGAGACTCCAAGGGAAGGCTAAATTTCTAAGGAAGTTCATTCCTAACTACGCCGAAATGGCTAAAGGACTTACTTGACTCTTGAAAAGGGGGTTCCCTTTCATTGGGATGAGGTTGCGCAAGCTTCCTTTGGTGTTCTTAAAGGTACCCTGATCCGAGCATAATCTATTCGCAAAATTATCAGAGTGATTATTTCCTGTATCTCGTCACTGCAGATACAACCACCACTATGGTTTTAGTCCAAGCATAAGATGGGATTGAACATTCGATCTATTTTTTTAGTCATAATATGCATCATACAAAAGTTAAGGACACATACGTTGAGAACATATTTTTGGCAATCGTTCAAGCTGTACAAATATTTTTCCATTATATCCTGCTCCGAAAGACCATTGTCATTTCGGATTGCAACCCTATGACATACATTCTGTCATGTCAAGTGATGGGGGGAAAATATTCAAAATGGATCGTCATTTTGCAAGAATTTAATTTAGAATTCATCAAATCCAAGTCAAAGAATACTTTGGTATTTTTTTATCTTATCTGTGACCTTCCTTCGAGTAGCACTGAGTCTACTACCGAACCAGCAATTCCAGACTAGTCTTTGTTTCTAATCGATTCATTTGACCCGTGGTATGGAGATTTCATCATCTATCTCCAGACCCAAAATTTTCGACCCAATACCTCTCGCTCGCAAAAATGACGTATTAGATACCAAGCCAAATATTATCTGATTGTCGTCAATACACTTTATCGTTGTGGTTTCGATATGATTTTACATAGGTGCCTCATTCATGAGGAGGCCGAGAAAAGTATAAATTATTGCCACGCTAGTGCATGTGGTGGACATTTGTCTGGTTATGCTACCACGTAGAATATTCTCTGTGTTAGCTACTTCTAACCTACCATATTTCACGACTGCATTATCGCGGTTAGAATTTGTCATGCTTGCAAGATATTTGATCATAAAACCTGCTTTCTGCGAGCACTAATGCACCTTGTTGTCGTTGTTGGACCATTTGCAAAATGGGGCATTAACTTCAGGACATGTAACCCCCGTTCGGCCGAGGAGCCTGGGTATATTTTTGTCGTTGTCGACTATTTTACCAAGTGGGCCGAGGCAACATTCAACAACACGAGACATACAATTGCATTGTTCCTTTTTAACCATGTGGTTACGCAGTTTGGTGTGCCGCAAGCCATAGTCATAGTTCATGGAAAACATTTTGGCAATCACATGATGGATGAGTTTACTGCCAAGTTAATATTTCCACATGATAGTTATACCCCTTATTATCTGCAAGCTAATAGACAGGTTGAAGCTATCAACAAGATTCTTAGGCATACGCTTCAACGCATGATTAGGTTTCATAAATGAAACTATCATTTGATCCTCTACTCGACTTTGTGGGCGTATCGAACCTCAGTGATAAACGCGACCGAATTTACTCCCTTTCAGCTGGTTTACATTTTGGAATCTATCTTACGATCCAATGCAAAATACCATCGTTGAAACTCGTGATTGACCTAATACCTGACACTTCTGAAGAAGAGGCACATCTTTTAGATCTCATCCATCTAGATGAAATGCATCGTGAAGCTGCATTGGCCAACGAAGCACATAAGAGACAAATCAAGGCACGATATGACCGCAATGTCAAGCCTCGCACCTTCTCGGAAGGAGACTTGGTCTTAATTTATGATCAGGAAAACTATAAGATAGGAATAGGGAAATTTGAACCATTATTTCATGAGCCCTACATTGTCAAGTGTATTTTTGATAAGGGTGCCTACGAGTTTAGATTATGATGGGATTCCATTGGCTCAACCTTGCAATGGGTTGTATCTTAAAAATTACTATGCCTGATTTTGCGTAGTAAACATTGTATCATATGATTTGATTACGTGTGTGTAGCAGTGTACCTTTTAGATTTTTTCATGTGGAAAGTAATCCTCTTTTCATTTTTTGCAGATGTCAGAATCTTCAAAACCATTTGCTGGATATGCAGATGGTGTTAATCGTAGTACTCAAAATATATCCTTTGTAGCATGGGTCATACTCCCTCTAAGTGGTGAGTTAGTGAGTTTCCAACGTATTTGTATTGGTCAATCGACCAACAATATCACTGAGTATAGCGTGTTGATCGAACTCTTGTCTGATGCCATTTCACTTGGCATTCACCGCATCATCATCAGGTTGGACTCACAACTTGTCGTGTTATAGCTTGTTGGCATATATACTGTCCAAAATCTAGCAATTCATCGCATGTTCCTTAGATTTTTTCTTTTGGAAAGACATTTTGATTACATCCAATATTAACATATTTCCATAAACTTTAATAATTTGGTTGATTCTTTGGAGAATTATGTGTTAAATACAAATTTTCAACACATGTAAAGATAGATTTTCAATTCACATCATGCAATTGAATAGGATTGCACATAATCATATAAAAAAACTAAAAGTAAAATAGATTTATATCAATTTTTTTACAAAAATTGTGTCCAAGACATGTTGGTCATCTGACCTCAAAATGTATACAAACATAGCATAATCTATGTAGACCTAATGATGCTCATGATAGCAAGCCACTGCTTGGGATATCATGCACAATAGCCTCATCCAATGGCTAGGCACACGAATGGTATGGGCTGAAGCCTCATAAGTAACTCCTTGATCTGGACATCTGTTATCCCAAGGGTCAATCCCTCCATATGTTGTTGCAACTCAGCAAGAGTCTCGACTAAATCCAAATCCTAAAGGATTGTTCTCCCGACAGTCCTCTCTGTTGGTTCTCCCGCCCGTTGTGCACGAATCACTGGTCGAATGGTACCTACATATGCATACATAAAACATATTTAGTTTAGTCTTGGAAACATCAAAAAATAGAAAAATAGGTAAAAAACCACAAAAAATCAAAAACATGGTCAACATTTTACCTATAACACCCCATTGAGCGTCGGCTGGTAAAATTAAATATGGATCTCCATGGAAATTCATCCCTGCATATATATGATCCTCTATGAAGATATTCTGTCTTAAGAACCAACTGAAGAATGCAGTGGAAAATGACATCGATTACTAACCAGCATTTCTAGCCATCATCTCAACCCACCGCTACATCTGTGGATCTCTAAGACCAGCTAATACTAGTCTCACATGTTGTGGGTGCATAAATGGAAGTCACTCCAAACTGAAAGTGATAAAGATCGACCCATAGCTAAAAATTTTGGTCTTTCCACTTTTTACTTTGGTCAGTTGTTCTTTCATCTAAAGGAGTACTCCTCCAGCCTAGTTGAACAAGGCTGGATTGAGACACTCAAGTGCATACTATATGTATGATTTGTTTGCGACATGTAGTGTCACGCTTCCATTTAGCTTTGCGATAGTGAATAGGAGCGTTCGCAAAGGCATATCATGTACATCTTTGATATTTATCTTTCCATCTTTGATAGGCTCAGTTCCTAGTTGACAAAATTGTCGAATGTAGTCTGTCACTGTTTCACCTCCACGGATGGATCCCACAAGGTAAATGGGGGCACCACGTCTCGACAAACCTGTCAAAAAGTAAATGTCATCAACCAATATTGGGAGCATTTTGTCCCCAATGTGAAATTACTATAGTGTCGAGTCCCATGAACAGATCAAGAACTACAATAGTTCCATGTGTTGCCTCATCCCTAATAGCCTAAAGTAATTGAGCAACCCACGGTCTCTAAGGGTTGTCATAGTGCCAGGATCATTTATGGAAACCATATCATGTTCCTCATGTTCCCTTTCTCACCATGTAATCAATATTATGATCCGATCAAAGTCCAAAATCACAACAGAGGCTTAGTTAGGATCCATTCCATGCAAAAAACTAGAGAAATTTTGGGTAGAAAACAAAATGCAAGTTTCTAAAATGCACCCAATGCACTCCTAAGTGGAAGATAGAGTGTTGTAGAGGAATTGGCATTCTTTATAGCCTCTCTGCAACTCTCTTTTTGACATCCAAGGGTGCATTGGCCCTAGGGTGTTCTATATTTACCCTAGGAGCCCCAAAACCCTAACAATTTGCATGAAAATAAACAAGAATGCACCCAATAGAAAGAGGAAGGTAAGATATTATACCTAGTCCGTACAGCACAAGAAATGATCCACAGAATCTATTTCAATCAGTCACTAAATTTCAAGGGTAAAATTGGCTTAAAGCACTGAAATCTGAATGGTAAATGTGAAATGGTTAAAAGACTTGGTAATTTCTTATTTTAATAGTCTTTTTTATTAATTTACACATATTTAATGAATTGACTATGGCTTTTACCCATTTTTACTATTTTAATCAGGTATTGTTAATCCATTTTGTGTTTCTTTGAAAAGTTTTACAGTTGAATATAGTGAAGTTCATCGTGCATGATTGTGAAATGAAATTTTGACCACAAAACATACTTTTATCTCTTTTTTGAGCTTTTTTAAACACAAAAAAGGAACCCAAAGAAGAATTTATCTCTTTTTCGAGCTTTTTTAAACACGAAAAAGGAAGCCCCCTGGAGTTCTCTTTTAACTCTTTTCAGACTCCAAAAACATGAAAATATTTTCGAGCACTTGTCCTTTCGAGCTCGTAAAAGGAATTGAAACGACATCTACTCAGTATAAGTTTAACCCTTTTCTGAACTGAGAGAGATTATATTTAAGAAAAAATAAAACCTTAGTCGAACATGGCTAGGAGGTTCTCTCAGGTATTTTTACACTTTTTTGGATGTGAGGGACTATTACACGAAAAAAAGCTTGTGGAGTTTTCTTTTTGTCCCTTTTTCAAACTCTCTAAACATGAAAAGGACCGAGTTTTCACTATCGTTAGACTCATTAAAGCATAAAATAGCGACAAACTTGTCCATCATGACAATATCGAGTTTCACCTTCACTAGGCTCGTTAAAGCATCAAATAATGATGGATTCACCCAAAGGGTGGAATTATACATCAAGAATATGTTATCCTCCTCAAGCTTGTTAAAAAATAAAGAGGTATTGGTTAGCAATGACTTGGGAAAATTGGAAAGGAATAAAACACTTTAGGGTAGCAAGTCACTCTTGAACATGACACTTATTCACTTCATCTTCGTGATTTTTGGGTTGGGTAATATGCTTGATGGTCTATCATACATGTGGTCTATCACACCATCCATCACTTCGGTTTTGGGTCAATGTTTTCGATTCATTCATTGTCATCGATATGTTCAAGAGAAGTCACTCAATTATTCCTCATTTTTTGTAATACTCATAAACCTTCATTTCATGACCACCATCCCTGACATTGCTTCACTAGTCACATTTTGTCTCTAAAATAATTACTCATTTTCCGTGTCGTTGATGGGGGAAACATCAAGGCCCTCTTGCGATGTGTCTCTTCCTGTTGACATCATCTCATCATCCTGGAAGTTGACTTAGAAAGAACCTTTTAGTACCTTGGAGCTTTCTTACATCAATGGCAGGTTTCTCTCTTCTAGCGATAGGTTGACATCAAAGGCCTTCGACCGAAAGAATTTGTATGGTGTCCAACATCAAATCATCTATTCACACCATGCAGAATGTATTGTAGTACCTTGAGAGCCATTATCATCAAGAGTGGTTTCCCTCGCATCTGTTAACGACTTACATCATTGGCAGGTAATCAGATGGTGCCTTCCCCTATTCGACTTCAGATCACATATTCACATGGTTAGACTCGCACTTAAGCAATCCAGTGAACGAGATAGAAGACCCAGATTTAGTTTCATCCATCCGGGCTTTGATTTCAGGAGTAGTACGAAATCATCCATACGATGGTCATTAAGCAGATAGTCATCCTATCATGGGTCTAAATCTGTAGACAAGTCTACATTTGTAGACGAAATTCTGATGTTATGATAGTTTATGTGTTGTGTATGGGTATTCCTCACTCAACAATTCATGTAAAATATGAAAATATATCATGATGTAATGTATTGTAATTGATTCAGGTCATCGTCCCCTTCAGATACTACTCATCACATCGTAAAGAAAATCAATCAACATTATCATTTTTTACTTCATGCTTTAGGGGGAAATTGTTACAAGTCAATTTGGGCATCATCCCAAAACATAGATTAGTATCCATTAGGGTCTATCATACTCTAAATTAGTTGCTACATGCCCTAAACAAGTCATCCCATTGGTGTTTTTCCTTCATGAAAGTTTCACTTCCCAGATGTCATTTTAAGTGCCCCACTGAGCCATCAACGCACCCCTAGACTGCACTAACTACTTTGCAGAATCTACTCCCATTCAAGGTTGCATTGCAAAGGAGCTAGGCCCACTTTAGAGTGTGTTGGTCAACTGGGAGCGAATTGTTCCTTGGATTCTGGGAATCTTCCCAACCTCTAGTGGCTTCTAGAAGTTTTTCCATCTTTCACCTCATCTGATAGCTTCGAATATGGACACCATGGAGCCATTAAACCTCTTATCCTCCTATTCCCATGAACAAGGAAACCTCTTCATCCATTTTTTGAAAATCTATTCAATGTTTCATTTATGTCAAACTACTTTCATCTACTTATAAATAGAGCACTCATCATAGTGCACAAGAAAGAAATCATTTGTATTAATTAGAGTTGCATCTGGTGAGATCACAACTCTTGGACGTATCTTGCATGTAATGTTATGTTGTTGGAATGATGATGTCAGGTGTGATGACGATGGGACTAAAGCTGGAGCAGTGACATCGAATCAATCAATTGTTTGTATGATATGAGTAATTTTGATAACACTTACTTAATTGTATGTGATAAATTCCACGTGTGATACCTCATTCCACGTACGTAAGTATATCGGAGCTCATCCATGTACTTTTGGGTATATCAGGTGGTGTTCTAGTACGAAAAGTATAAGGGGATGCTCTCACTGTGCAGTTTTGCATTAGACAGCGCTAATACAGATTAGGCCTCCATGTACCTTTGCAAATATTTGTGAGGAAAACTTTAAGTTCCTTACCATCCATAGGTAACCGAGTCGGCAGCCTTGTACCTATGAGAAGCTTAACACAATATTCAGGGAAATTGCCTACATGCACATAAGTCCTTCATTTACTGGGGCGGTATGTTGCAATTCACAGTTGCTTGGTAAACCTTCTATCTAGAATTACCTTATTTTTGTTTATTTGTTTTTTGTATTAAAATCAATCAAAAATCGTGGAAGAAGATCAACCATTTCCCCATTGTTCTCGTAGGAAAATGAATAGACCACCTTTACTGCCATAATCTACACCTAGTAGACAAAGGTGTGCTCGTCCTACCAAGTCTGGTACCTCTGGAACTCTTGGTGCTACATCATATGATATACCAGAGACATATGATCCTTTTAGTACTGAGTCTCGAGTCATTTTTATTAATCCCAGTTTATCTGCTACTATCAAGACAAAACCCTCAAAGTTACCTAAGGACACTAAAATTCAATCCAGTGAAACTGTAAATCCAGAACCCTAGCTTGTTCAACTAGAAGTCGATCCAGAACCCATTGTTCTTTTACCAGAAGATCCTGATCCTGAAGTTGTTCACGTGCAACCATCGAGTCTTCCTCTTTACCACATATTTTACATCCTGCAATTTATCTCTAGCCTAACGATGAAGTAGAACTTTAGGAAGAGACAACCCCTTCATCTCCCACTCATTTTGGTTCAAGGTTTCATTTATATCTGTCTTTTCCTTGTTTTACCTACTCTACTCCTATTGATCCTTTTCACTCTCAAGTTCCCGTAGATTCGTTATAGTATTTTCTGGGTTATTTAACCATGGTAGAGACATCATCCCAGACTGTACCATCTATTATAGTTGTGATAACATATACTATTGCTTCAACTTCGATGTTTTTGACGACACCTGAGTCTCATATTTATCGTGTTTTGTCTGTCCCGCTAGGTTACCAAGCTTTAAATGGAACCTACTCTGGTGTCTCCTATAGTCCATGGAATTCTCCCATGTCATACTCTAGAATTCTATCTGGTTCATCTCTTATGAGTACTGAACGACTTGATCCTTTATTGACATCATCAGCTTAATATCAGGTTGGTCCATCCCATTACCGTCCATCTTATCCAATATCTGATGGATACCCCTCATATTACAGTTAGTATTTGCAGTTTCCTTATACTCCATATGCTGGGGGGCCATAGATGTTCAGTACATATGGAAATACTTTTTCATTTTTAGGTCAATATGCCAAAATGCTTGTTTGTCAATGGCAACCTACTTTTCTTGTTCAGCCGCAAAAAGTTGTGTATCAATATCAACTAGTTAGACCTATTGCATTTGTGCCTACTACACCTGTCATTTCTTCTATGGTTATTTCTTAGTCTACTCAAGAGGGTCCTTCCACCCCTAACCCTCAATTTCCGGGTCTATAGACTCCATCTTACCAGGCTGGTATTCAATAACCATCTGTATCGGGAATTTCACAACCACAGGCTAGTTTACCTTTGTCACAAGCTTCTACTGGCCATGTCTATTCACAACCTAGTCCGAATTATCTTGGCGGGCCACAACAATCATTCCCACAGTATCAAGCTTATCCAGGTCCTAGTTAACAAGCCTACCCCTATCTAGGTTACCAATAAAAAAATCCATTTGTTGGTATGCCATGGCCTATTGCCTAGGCAATTCCATCTTCTCTTGGTTCTTCTCAACTTGACCTTAATCGAAAATTTTCATTTATTGTAACGTTAGAGTTACCTGATTTAAACTAGCTCAACAATGATCCCATTCATTATTTACCTTGGTGGTTGGTGTTTCCTCTTAAATTACCCTCATACATTCCAAAATTCAACCGAAATTCTAGAGAAGTCCCGTATACGCACGTCATGACTTATCATTTATGTTGTTCATCAAATTCCTTAAATGATGATTTTGTTAGATTGCGTATTTTCCAGCAAACTCTTACTGGTCCAACTCCGAAGTGGTAAATTGAATTACCACGAGCTTATTTTGATAACTTTACAGCTTTAGCCACTTTCATTTACCCATTTTTAAACCCACTAATTTTTTAACCCACTTTCAATTACCCATCAAATATGAAACTGGAACAGAAATTTTGACCAGCTTTAAACAGACCACTAGTACTCATATATCGAATCATATACATTAGTGGTGGCATCGTCATCGAATGGTTAAAACATTTTTTCCTGTTCAGCTTTTAGCTGAGTGGTTTATAAAATCCTTGTTGCCATCTATCACCGAGGATGTGGCCAAAGGAAATTTTTTCATTGAAGAGATATTAATTACTCGTGCCCAGTATCTGAATTTGATTTATACTCAATCTAGCATGCTCTATGAAAATATTCCAAATGCGCCACGACCAAATTATACTATTCCTCCTGCTCCATCTGTTCAGGACATTCATGCTAGTGATGGTGTGATTGGTTCTGTTAATGCTCT
This sequence comes from Pinus albicaulis, assembly GCA_034641835.2. Classification (NCBI taxonomy): domain Eukaryota; kingdom Viridiplantae; phylum Streptophyta; class Pinopsida; order Pinales; family Pinaceae; genus Pinus; species Pinus albicaulis. Next base: position 627,169,244 of record CM076580.1, on the reverse strand, counting down.
AGTAGCAATTCAACCATCTGTTTCTACACTTTTTGTTTCAAATCAAAACCCTATCACATCTGATCTCGTGTCTTCTTTTGAAATCCATTTCATGTCATATGACAAAGGAAAAACTGACAAGCAACCTGGATATAAGAAGAAAGGGAAAGATATGAAGAGATAAAATTCACCCCCGCAAGAAAAATAATTTGATTCATCCAGTTATTTTCTAAAACCTCATTACCCTTGCTTGATATGTAATGAGGAGCCTTTTACATGAGATCTTCCTCACTGCTCAGAAGTCCCAAAGCTTCTTAATACTTTTGTCGCATCTGCAATGTTCACAAATCCTTTTCCGAACCCGAAGACACATATGGTTTCTACGGATCCTACTTCTAGTTCACAAGTGCTTATGTTATCCGCCACTAAGCCAAAAATTGATGTTTTGGTGTCTACTCGAAGTAAATATTACAATAATTTGTTTTCATCATCAAATGGTTAGGCTATAGATCAACCTACCACTTCGACTTCGACCACATCTGACTCGGTTGTACTTCCTATCATTCCATAGTTAACAATAAAGCCGTCGAAAGGAGTACTTCATAAATCGACATTCAACCCTCGAGCTCGTGCAACTAAAAATTATAATGTAGTAGAATATCTAGCTCAGTCTCCTTCTGCTATGTCAACGCTTGAGGTTATTTTAGAATTTTCCCTCCCAGAAGCAGGATTTGTTTTCCGCGATTGGTGAAATCGATCCAATGGATTCAAATCTTGTGGTATTTAATTACGCAGGCTATGTGCCACAATTACCAACACAACTAGAATTCTTGATTCAAGTACATGTCCTAAATTGCCTCATCCATCGCACTACCATTGATGAAGGCACACCTAGTTGTATCATTTCCATGAGTTTTTGGAAGTCACTTGGCTCACCAACTTTGTCACAATCACCTACAATGTTGAAAGCTTTTGATAGTTGTACATATCAGCCTTGCCGAATTCTTAGTAATCTGCAAGTTGAACTAGGGGGGAAATCAGTTACTATTGAAGTTAAGGTCGTAGACGGACCCCTTGACTACAATATTTTACTTCGAATATCATGGGTTTAGGCTATGGTTGTGGTAGTATCTACTTAATTTCGTATGATCATCTTCCCCCATAAGGGAAGAATCACAACCATTGATCAACTCTTTTTCTTCGCCTCTGGTTCCCAGGAAACTGGAAGCATTCCGTTTGTTCATGGAACCCCACCTTCTCTTTATAACAGTGATGTAGGAATCTTTAATGATCCTTCCCTTATGGTCACCTATTCGTTATCGTCACCCGCGACATCGGTGGAAATCGCTAGTATAGAGACCTCAAATATGATATCTTCCACTTCGTCTGACTTAAGGAAGATTCCCAATGTTTCTGAAATAGATAGGTTGGGAAACATTATGCCACTAAGTGAAATTGAGCTAGCATAGAAATCAATATTTTTGGCTTATGCAGCCAATCCAAATCCTTTGTTGCCGACTAATTGGGTTGATCTTTCTTTGGATTTTGGTACTTCTTCTGATCCTTTTTCACATGTATTCTCAACCGATGAGAGCATTATGGGATCCATGAAGCCGGAATAAGAACCATGGGAAGATTCACATCAAAAATCCCATCTTCCATATTACATTGAAGATAATCCAAATGAACTATATCACCCTACTGTCATTGATTTATTGAAGAATT